>RQTK01000429.1:276605-304342 GCA_003991915.1 Elysia chlorotica
TAAAAGAAGAGGAAAAATAATTACTAATGATAATAATATAAATAGTAGTAGTAGTAGTAGTAGTAGAAGAAGCATATAATAAATAAACTGTACTTATATTTGTTAGTCTCTAATCAACCTGATATCTATTCCCAGTCCGCAAAGATTACGTGGACCTGCTCAATCAGAATCCGCGTCTGGCTATCTCGCCGCAAGACCTGGACATCTCTCAGCGTGTGGAGCAGATGGTCTTATCGGAGTCAACATTCTCGGATCTTAAGGGATCCATAGGTCTGTGTTCCATCCGTTGGTTTGTGTTAATCCATAGGTCTGTATTTATCCATAAGTTTTTGTTCCATAAATATGTATGTGTTCATCCATAGGTTTGTGTTCCATCCATCTTTCTTTGTTTCATCCATAGGTTTGTGTTCCATCAATATGTATGTGTTCATCCATAGGTTTGTGTCCATCCATTGGTCTGTGGTTGTACAAAGGTCTGTGTTCCAATTTTAATGATAATACACATCTATGAAGTCAATACATGTGCTTTGATATCATTGCTTTAAAAATTGTTATTTCATTTTCATTTATTCCCAGTGATTCATTTATTTGTAACAGGTACATCTGTTTTTTAAATGATAGAAAACCTATGAAAAAAAGTTTTGATAGCATTTTCTCTTAGACAGTCCCATAATGAAACACAAATTTCTATATTCTGTAACATTCTTGTAATCTTTTTATTCACCCCAGGCCACTTTTACGCAATGAAGGCCACCCTTTCTTACCATCACGCACGACAACAAATCAAAGGGAGATTACCTGACATCGACTACTTCCTGGTGGTTCCGTTTGTGTTGGTGGCCAGTCCTAGTCTATCCAGGTGAGATCCTCAGGTTTTGTTCCTGGTCCTTCGTTAAAGTTTGTGCTGCGGAAAATCCTGTCCATTCCTTCTAGAGTTGTGTTCTTAAGTTCCTTCTTCAATATTTCATGTTTTGTTCACTTTGCTTCTTAATTGATATCTGTTTGTTTTGTTGTTTTTTTTTGTTTCTTGGGGAGGGGGAAGTGAGGGGTTGCTTTACACTTCACTTTTGCAGCTATATGAAAAGACATTAATAAAAGCTTTGTATTTTATATAATTTAAGGGAAATCCAAGAAGGTTAGCAACAGTTTTCTTCTTTATTCATCAAAATTGATGTCTTGTGAACATTTTTTACCAGTCAGTACTAAAGGTTATAACGATTTGTCCATTATTTTTACACACTAAAAATTCAGTTTTCTTTGTAAGGTTATCTTGATTTGTCCATTATTTTTACGCACTAAAAATTTAAGTTTTCTTTGTTGACTCCCAGACGTGATCCAGCGCCGGGGAAGGTCGTGGCACTCCTGGTCGAGGAGTATCTCACCTACATGTCCACCAGGCCTGGGTACATCGTGGACTCCGGCTCCCAGGTGGGTGTCACTGAGGACAGCAGGGATTGAGAGACATCTCTCAGACAACACTGAATAATTGTAGTATACAACGGCTTAACCACTGCACAGTATTGGACAGAGACCAAAACATAAGAATAACAGTAACTGTGAATATACCACTATCTAACGATGTTTTCTGTGACTAATGCTAAAAGCTAACCACAGACAAGTAGAAAAAGTAAGGCAAAAGAAGATGAAAAAAGCACTGCTTGAATTCATGCGTAGAAAGAATGATGTTCAACTTCATTCAGCTGATCAGTATAAAGGTTTTGTTTCTCTCCTGTATGACTACAAAATGCATGTTAAAATTATCATGAGCTTATTCACTGGAAACAAGAATGGAGATTTTGTTTCTTTAAAACAGTTGAATGTTTACTTGATGTTTCATTTGATTTAAAAGGCTAATGTTTACTTTTTGTTTTCTTTGTTTTAAAAGACTAATGTTTACCTGTTGTTTGTTTTTTTTGGACAGCTCCACAATGAGGAAATGAAAGGTTTTGTCGACAAGATTGCGTCTATTCTGGAAAAACATTACGGCCCTACAGCCAGTCTCATATCTCGGAACTTTGTCCCAGCCAGGGGTGAGTGTTTCTCTGGTCTCATTAGTAATCTACTAGATTAGGAGGGAAGTTGATGAGCATGCGTGTAGTTTTTTTTTTGTTTCTTGTTTTTTTTTTTGTTTTTTTCTACATCAGGAAGGGAATTGATTAGCGTGTGTGTGTGGGGGGGGGGGGGGGGGGTAATCTGAATGTCTTGAGCCTAACTTCTGATCAAACCGCCTCTCTCCCTACTGGCCGGTTGAGTTTTTTTCAGTCTATTTTTACCAGCTGAGATGAAATGTTTGGTATCATCAGTTATTTTCTGTGTGGTTCAGTATTTTAAATTGGCAGAGATTAGTCTTGGGACCCATTAACGAGATAACCTCACTAGTGTGCTACAACTTAAAAATGGGGGGGGGTATTATTTCTCTCTTATTTTTCTAAGTCTACCAACAAAATAAATGGTGGATATAAAAATGTTATGTCACCTGGATTTTTAAAGAATATTAAAAACTAAATTACGTTTGCTCACTTTTTTACTCCTTTAAAGACTAGAACAAGTCATGCCATTTAGCATTTCTGCCTCTTCTTGTTTGAAGAGCTAACAAAAACCTAAAGTAAACTTGGGACCCATTAACGAGATAACCTCACTAGTTTCTGGCATTGGATGTGAAAAGTCAAATAGTTGGTGGACGTTGTGTGAGTGAAAAGATTTGTTCAGCAGGAGGGAATTTGCGATACACGTATACTTCTAAAGGCAAATTAGAAACATCCAATGAATGGTATCTTTTACGGTCATAATATGATAATCTCATGATGTATGACAAGATAGTTCAACCATATCAATGTTTTTTGTGCTACAACTTAAAAATGGGGGGGGTTATTATTTTTTCTTACTTTTTCTAAGTCTACCAACAAAATAAATGGTGGATATAAAAATGTTATGTCACCAGGATTTTTAAAGAATATTAAAAACTAAATTACATTTGGTCACTTTTTTACTCCTTTAAAGACTAGAACAAGTCATGCCATTTAGCATTGCTTACTCTTCTTGTTTGAAGAGCTAACAAAAACCTAAAGTAAAACTCATGTTATCTAACTTTTGGTGAGATTACATTTCTAATGCTAACTCAGTCAAGATTTCAGATTGAAACTAGTGTTAGGACTCAAATATATGACACCACATGAATGACTAATGCATTGGGGAGTCTACTTGTGAGAATAAAGTTATTAGTGTGACCGAAATTAAGAATATGTATTAGGAGCTTACTTATGAGAACATTAGTGTGATCGAAAATAGAGAATCAGTTACCTAACATATTATGTGACTAGCAAGTAAGCAAAGATGTTAAGCCTTGTCAAACAAACAGTCATATGTAGGGTGCCCAATCACTGAGTTATTTTTTTCTTTTGTTTGCTTTGTTTCCACGATCTACTATGTTGAATTAACAGATTGATTCATTGATCTCCCCTTGCTTTTGTTCATTCACCCAGAAAAAATTGTGGCCACTGAGAAAGGCTCTCGTGCTGTGCTGGTGGAGGGACTCACAGATCTAGTGAGGCCAATGGCCAGGACTATGCTCATAGGTAAATATGTGTAACTCACTGACTTTCTAATACCTATGCATAGCAAAGTCAGTAGTGAAACCAATTAATTACCAAGGGCTTGGGTGAAAGATAGAAAAAAATTGTTTAAAAAAATTAAAATTCTACTTTGGTTCTAGTTGAACTTCTACACATTTTAATTGATTGTGTGAAATTGTTTTTTGTTTTTTTTTAATTCATAATATTGTTTGCCAATTAAATAGAAGACATACAGCTGTTAAAGACCAGCAACTAATTATTCTTAATATTTTATTTTACTTACAAAATAAAAACATGTAGAAAAATGGTAAACTACACTCAAAGAATTTAGATTTTGAACTTTGTTTTAACATTATGACATTTACTGTGTTTCTAATGAATCCCGCCCAGGTTACTTGAACTTTGAAACGTTGCTGTACGTGTGGGATCAGTACATAATTGGTCAGGACGTGCCAGGATTTAGCACAGAGTGGTTAGCGGTTGTCATGGCAACACTCCTTGGACTGCTACATGACAAGCTAAAGAATTGCCAGAATGTAAGACAAACAGTGCTATGAAATGTTTATTGTCGATATTTTGGTGTTGGTCTTATAAGCCCTATGTTTGGATTTTTTTTTTATAACTGCCGAGTTTGAGGAACTTTGTTTTGTTTTTTTTTTTTTTTTGTCAATAGAATGTTTAACGACGTTTAAATATGTAATTATGTAGGATAATAAAAAAAATATTCTAAAAAATGATACTCAATAATAGTGGCAAAGGGTATCTATCTACATCATTTATTATTTTATTATTAACTATTTTTAAATAAGAAATTTTTTGGAACATTTTATTTTGTGCTTTAAGTTCTAAGTGAATGGTTTTTTTTAAAGAGGAATGACTTTATTTTTCTTTATTTTGTAGTCGTGTTAAGGTTGGTTGTGAAACATTTGGTTAAAAAATGTCATTATGCTGTCTCCCCTTCATCTTTTCACAACTAACCCTTATCTTTTGTACGTCCAGCCTTACACTGCTGTGTGTATGTCTTGTGGTATCTGTGAGCCCATGCTTTTTGCTGTCGACAAAATTGATATTTTGAGGAATCTATACAACTTTGGAGAAAAATACCCATTCGTAGTATTTTAATTTTTAACTGTCTTTTTAACCCCCTGATATATATTTAAGTTAATCAAAACCTTTACAACTCAGTTTTGATCCTATGTCACTTTTGTTTTTTTATTGGAACTCTTTAGCCCCAAGAGATAGAAACTGCGTTGAATGGAAACAGCCCAAGCCTCACTGTCCAACAGTTCCAGTACCAGGTCAGTCAAAATCCACTATTCACGAGTTTCAATGCCTGGTCAGTTTGTTGAGAATGTTTCCTGGCTGGTTGGACAGCAACCAGGCTGTCCCTGTATGGCATCAGGAGTTCGCTTAGTTAAACGTGTGCACTGATTGTCTTTGTCGATGCTTTTGAAAATTAATTTAGTTGAAAAACCTAGTATATATTAGCAAAAGGCACATTCCTTTAAGTAGAAGGTATGTCAGTTTTCAGATCCACACATTTCTTTAATCTTCCTTATTGGAATCAGTTGTTCTGGATTATCTTATCCTGGTTAAATAATAGTTAGAATAAACTATTTAATTTTGAATAATGAACAACTAAAACACATTTTTTGTGAGCTTTAACACAGCATAGCTGGAATGATGTGATGCTGATAGCCTAAAGTTGTATTTCTAAGAGATAATGAAGCACTGACACCACAAAATATACTTTTCGCTGGACGATATATTGGAGAGAACGTTTTTAAAAAGGACATGGAGAATTTTAGGTGACAAAAAGGAATTGATAATTCACATTGGCTCTATACTCCGTTTGCTTTTTCAGGTTAAGCGCTATCACTACCGTGAACTTTACGCAATGTTGACATCTGACCAGAAAGCTGCTCTGCCCGTGCTAGATCCTACACAGTGTGAGTGTTGGGGCGTGTTTGGTTGAAAGTTTTAGTTTCATCAACCCCCAAACTTTTTTTATATGATCCTCCTTGAAAATAGTTTTCTAATTACACGGAGGATAATAGGGTGCAAAGAATTTATACCTGGCTCCACTTATCTTTTAATTTGAAAAATCCTCTTTTGCAAGTGAAGTGTAGTCTCAACTCTCTGTATGAATGATAATTAACTTTTTTTTTTTTTATCTCAGACACCTTCTTTTTCTTTACATTACATTCATAACCTCCTTTTTCGCTCTTCAAGTTTAATGAAATATATCCTCCATTTCTCTTGACCTATGATGTGTATATACTCTTTTTATCTAAAATGTATCTCTCTACAAATATGGAATGTGTAATCTAAAAAAAAGATATGTAGGATTAATGTTCGTACTGAAACACACGTTCGATAGACCCTACTCTTACCACAACAGTGTCGATCACACTTTTTGACTTGAAATTAAAGACGTCCTAATGAATCAATACCTTGATTTTTTGGACGAGACTAGAATATTAACAAATTCATGGTGTAGAGATATTATTGCATACACACAGTTCAGATGAAGCCACAAAAAAGGTCAAACATCAAAAAAGTTATTAATTAAAAATGAGGGCAAAATCATAACTGAATTGGGGAAAAAATTTTACCATTAAATTCTAAAGATATTTCAACAACTGTGGTTTTAATTTCCTTCACATTTTTCGGTATTGAGGTGATGCTTGAGAATGGTTGATCAGTAGCTGCACTTTTATCGTCAGATTCCCAGACCTCTGCGAGACCAGGCCCTCAATGTAAATAAAATTAATGGACCATCATATTTTCATCAATTTTAGGGCAAGTATATCTATAGTATTTTTTTTCAAACTTGTTGCTCAGCTGTGCACCCGTCATGGCGTCACTGGTACAACGATCAGATCCCGCCGTACACAAAACCTCAGGACAGACGCAAGGCCCGCGAGGAGAGAGAGGCAGAGAGAGAAAGGTACGTCATTTACAATGTATGTGTTTATGTGTGGGGATTCTTGAAAGTCACATTTTGATTTTTCTACAATTAAACACTAAAGTTTTGAGAATTTTTTTTCTGGTCTTTTAAAGTTTAAAAATCATAATAAGAAAATGAAAGGACAGAGACAGACAGACAAAGAAAAAGAAATAAAGGCAGTCACACACAAACACAAAGTCACAATGACAGATAGACAGGCAGACAGAATGATGGAGTGAGAGAAACAGGGAGACTGATAGAAGGGAAGATATGCAGGGAGTGCCAAACAAACAAATAATGCCTTAGGTGATAATTTATCTTATTAAATATGGACGTTAACACAAATTTAATTGTATCTTTGACCCTTTAGACTTCTTCAGCAACAGAGAGATGCAGAGAGACTACGCAAAGAGGGAGAGTCAAGGGAGAGAAAGTAAGCCAAACCCCAAACCATCTTTTAAAATAGATTAGCATAGAATATAATATTGACCTCATGTTTCTATTCATACTCATTGATCCTGTTGCTATCTGCCAGACTGTCTAACATTACCCCCCATTTAAGGGGTGGGGGGGGGGGGGAGAGAGAGAGAGTCAGGCATAGCTTCAAGAATTTGTTAATACATTCTGTTCCTGCTATCTGTTAAGAAATAAGGATATTTCAACTCTGTTTTGGTTGTATAGCCACTATATTTTCTCTGATTGTGGATAAAATGGACTCTTTTTATGATGTGATATTATTTTTATGTACTAAAGCAACACAATAAAATTATTAACACTTTGTAAGGTTAAGAGGATGTTTAGCTGGTTTACTTTTTCTACTGCTGAAAAAGAACAGTATAGATTTAAACATAGAGGACAATATTTTGGCCTGAGAGATCTGATGTGTTTTTCCAAGTTGTATGCTTTGTTCTTGTCTATTTTTTATTCAGTTTTCTATTGAGAATGTGTAGTACAAATATTCATACCTTACACTTTGCTCCGCAAAAAAAAACTTATTCAGAATGTACAATTTACAAGGTATACAGGAACTGTTATTGCAGTTCTTAAATCACTTTACACTAGTGGGGTTTTTTACATCTAGAGACATAAGGCTAATTTTGAAGTTTTGTGCCTTTAGCAAATATGCTCAGTTTAGATACAGTGAGTTTCAAAGTAGAAAGAAAAGTTAGTGTAACATTAATGGTGTATAATAACTTTGACCATAGTTAGAGGTGAATTTTTTAGTATAGCTAGGCAATCCTGATGAATAAAACTCATGTCACCATTAATTATCATATTTAAGAGGTTTATCCCTCTAAATAAAGGAAAACTTCTACCTTTTGAAATAACCATTTTTGTACTCAAATGAAAAAGATTTACCTCTGGTTCTAACTATAAAGCTACTCAGAGATGAAAAATTCCGACTTGTGCAAGATTTAGCTTGGTTCTTTTGTTTTTCTCCCTGCTTCAAATATTTTCCTGTCACCTCTCCAAACTCTACCTGACAACTCCTGTTCCTGTTTCACCTCTAGGGCAGAACACGGCGAGGTAATGAAGCTTGCGGCCTCGGAGCGGGCCAGACTTGACCAAGAGAGGATTGCTTTGGAGGATTTACTTGACGATGTGAGGAAATAAATTAACAGCCGCAACAGCAGTAAACAGTAGCAAATAATGTCTATTAATCTGGAATATTGCCCTCCACTTGTTGTTTTTTTACTTTTTGCTTTAATTTTAAAGTCAGTCCTAATTAAGACCCTTTTACTTTGCAGTCTTCAGAATAAGAGTTGTGCTTAAATGTGTTGTAACTCCACAATTTTATGATTAAGATTTTTCATACTAATCATTTTATTAGAGATATTAATCAATCAACAATTATTATCAACTATTTAAAGTATCAAATGGACCTGGACACTACTAAAAATGCAAGTTTTACTTACAAAACTAAGAATTTATGTAGCCATTCATACAATCGCAAACAGCTTTTATTTCATATTAAATTTTCCAGTATGGGCCAGATGTCTAGATCTTTGACCAGCTAAGTTGCTTAGTCTTCTCTCTGTAGAGTTTCTAGACCTTTGGTGCATTAGGATGTTCAGAACAAATATAAGAAATACAATATGATAACTGGCCATCACTCTGCTCTACATAACCATGTGTGTTGTTGTATCTAGGAGAGACGGAGGCGCCTGGACGCAGAGAGAAAGGCTCAGGAGGAAATAGAGAACCTCAGACGTGAGCTGGACGCCTTGAAAAAACCTCAGCCTGGAACTGTAAGTTGTTCCTTTTTTGTTTTCTTCTTTGCAAGCAGTTTTTCAAAGATCACTAAATCAGGTTATTTTTCAGTTGATACGTACTTCTGCTTGTTTATATAAGTAAGACAAAAACTAATAGTTTACCATTGAATGCTATTTGATAGGTCATGATTATATGCAGCTCTTTTCTTTTTCACAAAGAAAACCCAGCAAGTTAATTGTGAACTTAAAATCTGAATTACACTAATAAATCTCTTATTGCACTGGGATTTCAGAACTTCAGAAAAGTAAGCTTATTAGATAATGAAAAATATTCCTAGTTAAAACAATAGAGTTAGATGTAAAACAAGATATACAGACAAACCAATCTGCATGTTTTTGTAACTATATTCCACCTCCCTTTCTACACTGTCTTTTGCATGATAGATCTGGACAGATCAATCTCAACATTGGAATCATTAGTTTATGATTGTTTCAGTTTCTATTTAGATTTAGCTAATAAAAAATGAGTCTAGTTCAGCATTATTCATGACTAATGCTTGAGTTGACACAAATGTACTTAATTATTGTTTTTCTAGTATAGAAGACTTTATGTATGCAGAAGTCACTGCAATATTTTCAGTTAAATCAACTTCAAAGCAAATTAATTTACAGATCAATTTAGATCGGGGATGCTTTAAAATAATGACAAATTGATTCTGTTTCATTTATATAGTGAGTGTTCTGTCACTTTGAAAGAAAACTCTTTGCAGAGTATTGTATTGTTCTCCAGGAAACTTTTGTTTTTTAATGAATATGTATACAGATTTATATGAAGGCCTTGGTTTTACATTAAACTAAAAGGAAGAGAGGATGTTAGGTTATAGTAGAAATTTCAATACACGCAGTAAAATAGAATTGAGTATCATGAGAAAATTGTCATTTCCAAAGACCAGAAATGGACATTCTCATCAAGAGTTTCACTGAAACTTTTCTTTATTACTCTTTGATTTGTTGTTTTTGTTTGTTGTTTTTTTTTTTGTGTGTGTGTGGGATCTTTTGAAAAGCATTTATTAAGCTGGATAAATAACATTTTTGAATATCTGCGGATAATGTTTAGACTGCCAGAAGCTTCATAGACCCGATGTTCGAGGTAAGACCCCACTTTGAAGTGAGAGGTTTGATTCATGCAAATATTGATCGCAGGATTTTGGTTTCCACTCTCCTTTTTCTGAGACCAATTTTCAAGCACATGTACAATTTTGTGCCCACTGCTCCTATGGCTTTTTATCTATCTGTCCCTATCTATCTCTTCATCTTCTTTTATCAGTTTATCTTTCTTTCCTTATGCCTGTTTCTCTTTCTTTATCTCACTATTTTTCTCTATGTCAGTTGTCTCTCTATCTTTCTCTGAATTCCTGTTCTTTCTCTCAATCTCTCCCTATCACCCTTTTCCTTCCTACCCCTAATTCTCTACTTTAAGTCTCTCTTTTTTCTTTTTCTCCCTATCCCTCTGCCTTCACATCTTTTCTCTTTCCTTCTTTCTCTCAGCTTACACCCCCCTCACTTTTCCCAGGCAATCCACACAAACTGCACAACTCACATTGAGAGTTTGAAATTGTTTGGGGCAAGGCCCTCTGTGTTCAAACTGTATGTTGTGTCAAAGCCAAAAATGCCTAGAAGAATGCAGGAATATTTTAAAATAAATATTTAAATTTATTATATATCATGTTTTTTTTACAGTCAACAGACTTGATCGCCATGCCCACGATAGGGTGTCTCAAAAAGTTATTTCTTGCAATTCCTTAACACAAAAATGTTAAATAGCATTAGTGTGAAAAGTGACAAACTTTATGAAGCTGGATCACAGTGATGCAGGAATCCTATCCTAATTATTGTTATTATCATCACTATTTTTTATGTCACACATGTACAACTGGTGTATTTTTGTATGTACGACCAAGAAAAATTTCCCTATGGGATAATAAAGGATTATCCTATCTTATCATATCTTATCTTATCTTATAATGCAACACAACACGAACTCAATGTTCGATAAGCTTGATTTAAACTTTTCTTCTCATATTGTAAAGGATTATAAAATAAAATATTGCATTAGGCAGGGATGTTGCAATAAACATTTAAAGGGTGAAAGAAAAAAAGGGCAAGGAGGAGAGATTCAGAGACATATACACAGACAGACTGATAATAAGTGCACAAAATAAACTACATAAACTTATAAAAGATTTTCTAAAGGATGAAAGTATGGTGCACGTAACAGATCAAACTGACTTGATTTGATATTGATTTTTTTCATGCCTGGCACTCATAACTTTTGTGCTATGGTCTTGTTTTTTTTATTGCTTTAGTAATCATGAATTACACATCTATTGTACAGAGTTTTTTCTGTACTTGTGTTAATACGCTGACTTCTTGTTTAGATTCCTAAACCCATACAAGTTAAGCTGCTGTCAGAACCTTTAAAGTGGAGCCATTAAAAACATCCGTTGAAGATTGCAGTTATCAAATTTACTTATGTAAAAAAAAAAAAAAAAACATAGTTTAGTAGCCGACATCTTCATCAGATCAGTGGTTAGACAAGAGGGTGCAGGAGGAGCATGGTAATATCATTAAAAAAAATAAGTTTCCTTGATTGGCACCCAAACAATTGAAATTAAAACTATAATGGGCACAGAGGAGAAAATAAGACATACTAATAATAATAATAATAATAACAAATAATAATAATAATAATAATATCAAGACGATTTACATAATCATCATTCTTAATCTTTTTCCTCTGCAGAGACCTCCATCTACATTCAGTTTCAGCAGCTATATCAGGTAACATTCTGGTTATCCAGCTTTTAGAATTAAAACTGTTAAAAACTTTTTCTCAACAGTAAAATCAATATTGAAGAAAGTGTTTCATCACTCAAATATTGAATATTTTTTTTAAGAATGATCTAAGGGAATTTTTTTTACACAGAGTGCTCTGTTGATTTTTAAAAATAAATATATAATAATATTATGAAACCTTGAATTTTTGCTACATTTTAACAAGAAAAGAGTGAGAGAGAGAGAGAGAGAGAGGAGAGACAGAGACATAAATACAGACAGAGACAGAGAGATGAGAGACAGACAGAGAGAGGCACATAGATAAATAAATAAAAGAATGAAAATTAGACTGGGAATATGGGTAGGGAAGCAAACAGAAAGAAGATATACTGAAAGAATAATTTGATGTAATGAGTTAACCATAAGTTAGCCAAAAATTTCCATTGTTATGTTTTTTTGTTGCCAGCCGAATGTTGATTCCTCCTCCTCCGTCGCCTGCATCACAAGTCGCTAGCCTGGCAGCAATCCCAGAATCCCCCGCTCGAACCCCCGCACCCACGCTAAACCCGCAGGTCCAGGCAGAGGAAGTCGTCCTGGACTTTCTGACCAGGATCAGACGCAGCATGGACAAAAGTAAGAGTTTGAATGTCTACGTTTCTCTCTAGCACTGGTAGATTTTTTGTCCTATTGCTAGTGTGCGCAATATTTTGGAGAAGTATAAAAAATTTGTTAAAAGTGAAAGCTTAAATGTTTTTTTTTTAAATAGAAGGTATGCTGATCATACTAAGGAGTGTAAGCACAAGTGCATATCAATATGCGAAACAAGTGTGAGAGTTGATGCGGAAAGGTTAATCAGAATCATATATACATTTCTACAAAGCTTATACATTGGAAATTAATCATGGTGCAACATTTTTTTAATGCAAATTGACACTCCCTTATGAGTTAGTTTAAAAAAAAAAAAAAGAAATAGATAGATACAAATATCGCACATGAAAAGATATGTTTTAGACTATGGAATGGCAAGCAGAGGATTGGCAGTTCAAACATCGACTCGTTGCTCCTATATTTTTTGGACTGAACATTTTATCTGCTTAATTTAGTCTCATGCACAACAAAATCTAGAGAGAAACACATGTAATATGCTGGAGATTTATAGTAATAAAATAGCTCTCTTGTTGGTACTTTATAGAGTAGCTGGGGTGTTGTTGCTGCTGTTGTGCTGCCTTTGTTTCCTTTCTCAAACGTCCTATATACTTTCTGTTGCTCTTTATCCAGTTGCAAGCGGAGAGGGTGAGGATGCCAAGGTTCTAGATGCTGAGACAAGCAAGTTTATTCAAACCAATGTTCAAGATATAAAAAGAGCACAGGTAAGTTTTTTTTAGTTTATCTTCACTCTTTTTCTCTCTTTGTCAGTCAATCCGGTTTGTCTGTGTTGGGGTTTGGTCTGTCTAGTGTCTATTTCTCTCTTTTTTTCTTTTTCTTTCTTTATCAATAATTGAAATATATACTATTTTGTATTATTACTATGATTATTATTGTTGTTGCGAGACGCTATACAAACACGCGATGCAGATTAAATCACAGTCCTTTCACTCGTTGACATATCAAATATCAGAAATAATTCAAGGTGGATAGGAATAGCAAGCAGAGTCACGCATCAACAGCATAGCAGCATTAGTGTTAGGTAGTGAGTAGTAGTAGTAGTAGTAGTAGTAGTAGTAGTAGTAGTAGTAGTAGTAGTAGTAGTAGTAGTAGTAGTAGTAGTAGTAGTAGTAGTGGGAAGTGCAAGTGGTAGAGTTACTAATAGTTAGTAGTAGTAGTAGTTATAATTATCAATATTGTCATTATTTTGTCTCCCAGATGGAGGTATTTGGCCACCGGCTCCAGCCGGGAGAGTTTGAGGCCATGGACGCCATGAGGCAGAAGCAAGCCAGCGACCAGATGATGGCGCTCATACAGAAGTGGCGGGAAGACCGACGGGCCCGGGATAGCAGGAGATGAATGGAGGGCAATGGTTAGAGATAGGCAGTGGGGTGGCACAAGGGTTAATCATTAATTTGCAAATATCATGGTATGAATAATTTTTGTAGCTAATGTTTCTCTGCGTTTTTGTTTTTGTTTTTTTCAGGCTTTGGAAAGGAATCTATATCTAAATATGAAGTAGGAAATAGGATTCAGAGCAAATACCATGATGGGGATAGTCGTTGGATTTCCGTTTTGTTTTCCATTTTTCATGTGTTTGTGAGTGTGATCTGGGCTTTGGGGTTGGGAGAGGGGATATCATTTTCATGTTCGAGATCCATATCGTGTATGTGTATTGTGTCCCGTTTGGTAGTTCGCTACTACAAGTTGGCGTTCTTCCTTCCTTGTGCAAAAAGCAGAAAATGAACTTGGCTGATGTTGTTTTGCTGTAAATCAATTAAGATGAATGTAATTCTATACTGGTTTTCCGCCATCTTTACAATGCTGTTCACCTACAACACTCAGAACCCAACTCTTAGTCACTGAATACTCCGTCAAAGAAAATGGTGGAAACATTACTGTGCTCTAGACCAGGCTGAGTAAATATCATGTACAGACTAGTTAAAAACAAGTGATTGATTATGTACATTCATTGAAGAATGTACAAATGGGTATTGCATGTTTGTTTAATTACTGTCAGTCTTTTTTTCTGTTGCTTGTTTAACTCAATACCTGTCCACAAATTCTTCACATCTGACCCAATTGACAACCATGGTGGTTTGAACTAAGAATACACAATTTCCAAATCAGTTTCTTTCTAAGCTGTACATAGGATTAAGACTTGTTCTTTGATGTTATAGCAGATGTTATTTATTTATTTTTGTGAACCCTGTTGCCTGTTTAGAAACTTAAAGTATCAAACTTTCCGTCCATCCAATGTAAAGATTTCTTTTTGTATTTTTAAGTCTTTCAATACACTTTTTTTTTTTACCTATTATCACATTTTTTTCATTTCATTAACAATTAATCTTTTCCAAAGCTTTACACATTGGAAATGAAAAGAGATGTTGAATAAACTTTGTATATGACATGCCTGGCGGACATTTGTGTTTATTTTCTAAAGTTGTTTTTTTTTGTTGTTTTGTTGTTGTTGTTTTTTTTTTTTAGGGGGTGGGGGGGGGGGGGGTGTTTGATTTCTTGTTGTTTTTGTATGTGCATTTTTTTATTGTTGTTGTTTTGTTTTTGTTTTTTCGGAGGGGGGTCATGTTTTCTAGTGGAAAACGATACTTATACGCAATGCTTTTTACTTTGTTTTCTAAGTAGGTGTTGGACCCGTAGCAGTGTTATATTTTTTGCCCACGAACATGTCAATGGATATTGTCTGCTTTATCAACCTGCATTTATGTTCCACCTGCCCACCAAGATAATATGGGCTGGTAAGGAATAATGGCATGTGGCTGTGATTTGCTATATCTGGAACACAAACAGGCCTTCTTGTACTAGGGCTAAAAGATAATCTGTCTCATTAAAAATCCAGCATTATTTGTACAGTGACCATGTAGGATTTCGCAGATTCGAAGACAGTGAAAACAGCCTACACAAAAGATTTTATGCGATTTAGGTAAATGTATAATTTACGTTGTTTTGTGTTTGTTGCTTTTTTTTTTGGGGGGGGGGGGGGGGTGCTAGGCGAGGTATTTTATTTAGTAGAGCTAAAAACTGCTAATCGGTGGTCCCTGGTCCACATCTCGAACACTTGAATTGTTTTAACGATATTTATTGATAGGGGGAATTATGTGCACTAAATTTGATGTTTTTTTTAATCATTCTGAGCTATTCCGGCGCAAATTTGTTTGAGGAAAAAGAATATCAAGCGCGTAAAGTTCCCAGTAAATATGAGGCAGTATGCATGCATCTTTTCAAGATCCTGAATAAAGCAGTAGAATAGAAGAAGAATAAAGTGAGTTGACATAAGGAACATAAACTAAACAAAGTGAGTTGCACTTGCAGAGAATAACGCTATACACAGAATCTTAGTATTATCTCTGAGGAAAGACAGACCAGTTTTGTATTTACAGCATGATTGTTTTATTTTCAAACGAGTGTTCACCTCGATAGTTGAATCAGATAAATCATCATTAGAGGAAAAAGAACTGATTGGGTTTTAACATACAAAAATTGTTGCTATGAAATCCGAGCAATATCAAATGGTACAAAAATATGTAAGTCAATTGATAGGGTCATGCATAAAGATGAATGGTTTATTGTGAACTCTGTTTGTTGTTGTAAATGTTGCTGTTGTTGTTGTTGTTGTTGTTGTTGATGGTGGTGGTGATGGCGGTGGTGTTTTGTGTTGTTGTTAATGTTGTTGTTGTTGCTGGTGGTGGTAGTGGTGGTAGTGGTGTTTTGTGATGTTGTTGTGGTTGATGTTATTATTGTTGTTGTTTTATGCATTGGTTTTTTCATTGTTTGCTTGTTGTTGTTGTTGTTGTTGTTATTGTTGTTGTTTTTTGTATCTTTGCTTGTTTCTTTGTTTGTTTTGGGAGGGGGGGTGTTGATTTTTTTTCCGTTGCTGTTGTTTTCGTCGTTTTGTTGTTTTTTTGTTTGTTTTTGTTTTGTTTTTGTTTTTTGTTTGTTTGTTGTTGTTTTTTTGGTTTTTTTTGTGTGTTTTTTTTTGGGGGGGAAGGTCTCCATTTAAATGTACAACCAACAGCATTGCGAAGTTATTTACATTAACAATCACAGTTAGCAATACGTGAATTCAATATCAATTATGAGAATGGGTTTTACTTAAGCATGAAGTTAAGAAACATGATAAACATTACAATGGCGGCCATGAGGGCCAGCCGGACAATCCAAGACCACAGTTGGTCTTTAAGACGGGAGAGTTCCTCATCCACGGCAGGGGAAGTCATGCAGGTTCCCGTTTCGGCGCCAGCTGCACTCTCATTGGTGGAGGACTCCTGGGTCGCAGAAATAATTTGACAAATACATGTATTAGGTTATGTCTTGTGTAACATGGTGAAAAGATGATTTTCTAAATCCACGGCAGGGGAAGTCATGCAGGTTCCCGTTTCGGCGCTAGCTGCACTCTCATTGGTGGATGACTCCTGGGTCGCAGAAATAATTTGACAAATACATGTATTAGGTTCTGTTCTTGTCTAGCACGGTGACAAGATGATTTTCTAAAACAAAACACCATTGCGGTTGGTTCTAGGATATGTAAATCCAAAATTAAAGCAAAAAATGTTTCGATTGGGACCTATTATTAGTACCACCCATTTAGTGCCAATGGGCTAATTTATTCACAGTTTGTTGAGTGCAGCTTTTTGTTAGCTGCAGACGACTTTTGACCTTTTTTAATTTAACAACCATTAAAAGTTTTAACACGCCATGTGTATTATGATGGGTTAAAACTTAAGTGCGACATATTTCTTTTTTTAGAACGTCATTTTCATACGTTTTGTACTTTGCGACTTACTTTAAAGTTTGAAGAAGGTAGTATTAGTTCTGGTGATAATCATTTTCATTTTGCTGAATGGCTTTTACTAAAACAGAGACTAAAAAAAGACAAATAATTTGGACCCGGATACGTTTTCCCCTTGTTTAAAATGGGCTGACTGTATATTTTTCCAGCATTTTATACGATGAAGCTTGGGCCTAACCCTTTTACATTGTATTTCAATAGTTTCCAATAATTACAGTCATATTATAACTTGTGTCTCTCGCCCTTTTCCTTTGTTGTTCCCTAGGTATGATGGTTGACTAATTCATTGGTGCTTCTTGTTATACATGTGCTAATTTATGAAAATATGAAAGCAACGAAGAAAAAAACAAACGTCATGACACACACCATTTTCCTGAATCTCACGGCCGTGTCCAGTGATAGAGGCTTTTCCTCTGTGACAACCTTGGGCTGTATTGCCGCCTCTGTAGAACCGCTCGCTGCGGACGATGCTTGGCACAAAGCTGTTTCCTCCTGAGAAATCTTGCCTGAGTCACCCAGGCCAGGATCTATCAAACTCTGGGGTAATTCTGTGCTCAGGCTCGTCTGCTTTGTCTCAGTCCCACGAAGGCGTTCTGCTGAAACGTTATCTGCAATCAGAAATCATAATTGATTTTAAAAGTGAGGTTTTGGAGCGTTGAGGAAGTTATATCTATGGGGATTTAATTGAAAGATTCTTTACTGTTTGGGCCTGAGACACCGCAAAAGCGGTGGAGCTTTTATTTTACTAAAAACCGTATCGCTGCTCTATTTAGGTGAATGAAGTAGGTAAAATTGCCATAATTTTGTCTTGGGTCGCGTCGACGAAATAACCTAATTGCTATCGATGGATGATAAGCGTTCAACCAACATACCTCGGCAGGGCTGCTGTGATGTGTCGACGCCTCCACTAGAAGGCAAAACACGTGACGCGTGAGAGAAGGCGGGGATACCGAGATCCTCTGTGGGGTTCCCATGCTCCTCACCCGTCTCTCCAGCTGGACTCCCCGGCTGAGACTCTACCCGCCGTTGTCCAATGGTGGCGGGCTGTCTAACAGTCGCCGACTCTACAGCCGTCGCGGACTCTCCAACGGTCGCGGACTCTCCAACGGTCGCAGACTCTCCAACGGTCGCGGACTGTCCAACGGTCGCGGACTGTCCAACGGTCGTAGACTGTCCAACGGTCGTAGACTGTCCAACGGTCGTAGACTGTCCAACGGTCGTAGACTGTCCAACGGTCGTAGACTGTCCAACGGTCGCGGGTTCTCCAACGGTCGTAGACTCTCCAACGGTCGTAGACTGTCCAACGGTCGCGGGCTGTCCAACGGTCGTAGACTCTCCAACGGTCGTAGACTGTCCAACGGTCGTAGACTCTCCAACGGTCGTAGACTCTCCAACGGTCGCAAGTTGTCCAAGGGACGCGGGTATGAGGGGAGGAACTGGAGCTGTCTGAAGCGGATTTCTCGTGGCGTCCACATCCGGCGATGGTGGGATTTCGTTTCGCTTTTTGTTGAAGAGCTAGAATGTAAAAAAGGGAATAAATAGCATATAGTTATACAATATAAACAGCAACCCTAAAATTTGTTGATGAACAATTATCGGTCGATAAAAAAAATACCAACTAAGCTACAAACGTCTAAGAGAAGCCAAAATAACAAGCCATAGTCTAACTTCTCTTTAAAACGCGGTAGCTCAATCCGTTCCCGATATAGATTGAGAGCGCGATGGTCGCGGTTCAAATAAAAAACGCTCCCGGTCTGGATTGAGAGCGCGATGGTCGCGGTTCAAATACCAGCCGCCATCCCCATCTCCATTATAGGTTTCTTCTGGATATGCATGGCAAGGATTAGTTGGGTTGGTTGTTTAACGTCCAATGTCAGCACTGTTTATACTGAAATGGTTTCAAAAATAGCGCCTGACTATTTTACGCGCAGCCACTCAGTGACATAGCGAGGATACCTGGACTCCAGTCTCAAATAAAATAATGTTTGACCGATCATGGGTTTCGAAACACGTACCTCTCGCTTGGGAGAACAACGCTCTACCACTTGAGCCAGTTCCCCGATGCGGAGAGAAGTAAAACAAATTAAAGATCACCCCCGTTATAGCTTTGTCTTTGTAACTGAGACGGCGACCTCTACGGACCGAGATTAGTGACTGACCTTGGAACTCATCAAGTCGCCCAGCAGACCAGGGATTTTTCCGCCAGCAGCCATCTTGGCTGTAGTTTGGCGTTGCACATCGTCCTCTGAGGATACCGCGTCTGCTTCTCTTATCTTGGTTGTCTTCTCTTGGCTCTCCTCCGTCTCGTCTGCTATGGGTAAAGCTGGCTTTCGGGGCTCTGAGAGGGATCATAATACTTATTTCATATTTTAATATTGAAAAGAATTTGGGCAAGCAATAACAAGTAATTATAAGTGTGACATTTGCGCCAAATAGTATATTGAGTTATTCATAAATCGCATCGCTGTAGTATCATTCTCTTGGACCTGAAAGAATAATAAATAACGATTTTATTGCACCAGTTGTAGAGAGTAAAAATAGTTACTGCCTTAACATAAGATAAAAGTAGCATCAGTTCAAAGAGAACTATAATTATTTGAATAGACTTTCCAGCTTTTACTTATTCTTGGTGAAACTCATTGTATTTTAATATCTCCAACATTAAGAAGAAATTATCTAAATAGTTTAGTTGTTTTGTTGCTGTTTTCTTTAATACATTGTGAGATCATGGTGTAGACTGAGAGATTAAATATGCAAACATGGCTGCCTAACACAAGGGCACAATGAAGTTATGGATAGCTCGGGATTCTTTAAACCATTGGGGAAGTGCAGCTTAAATTCTTCGGCCAGGTAAACTAAGTGGATGGAACAATACATTGCTATAAAATAGAGGGAATGCAAAGCAGGAGAAAACCACACACAAAATACACAGTCTGAACAGTAAGACAATAAGAAAAGAAGATGCTCTATCAAAGTTTTCATCAAGGCAACTGATCACAGAAAGAAGTGGAGCACCAATAACGCCCATGTCTGTAGCAGGTATGGCGCAGAGGGAAGAAATAAAAATTGATGCTTTCCCTTATAGTACTACAGGCAGGATTGTCTAAATGCGTTAATCATTTCTTAAGTTCTTATGACATTGTTGCTGTTAAGTAGCAGGGAATGGTGAGTTTTATATAATCAGTACCCAAGTGTTTTCAAGTCCGTTTATTTTCTCTGTAACATCAGATCTTATAATAAGCAGTATTATGATTTTTATGAACATTATGCGCAACTTGATACATCCGGGTTTATCACTGCCTACGGCGTATTCAAGTGGAAATTCACACAGTATTGTGATATAATATGATATTATGAACTGGTATTAATTATCTGTTATAATCAGAAACAGATATGTTCAAATGCACGTCTATGCGTGTATTATCTTAGCCTATTATAGTATTAATTGTTTTTAATTGTATAATAATTCAAAATGCCTGTTAGTGTTTGCTTATCAAAGATCCGGTTTTACTTGACACTCGGAAAATAACAATCAAATGTACGTCTCAATTTCTAAAGTGAAATAGTTGAATATCAATACCTCATTAAAAAGTCAACAAGTCACTGAAACGACCCAAAGGTAAAACGTATCTGTGCATAATAAAGGTCATAGTGATCTGTTCATGTTTTATCACTCGTCGTAGACAATGATACACACAGTGATATGTCCATATTTTATCACACTTTGGAGACAATGCTACACACAGTGATATGTCCATACTTTATCACACTTTGGAGACAATGATACACAGAGATATCTGCCCATATGTTATCACACTTTGGGGACAATGATACACACAGTGATATGTCCATACTTTATCACAATTTGGAGACAATGATACACAGAGTCTTTTTTACCTCCCTCAGGCCTCAGCTTAGATAACAACGATAGCTACCTAGCGCGAGGGAATTTAGATGGGCCCCTACCTTTGTCAATGTGATAGCATCTCGCGGCTAGGGGAAGGGTTATTTCGTGATGTTTGTCGTCAGAAACTAGGCAATATTGCGGACCGCCCCAGGACCATTGCTTTATGTTGCCAATTTAAGACAGATTGGGATACCGTTACTTCTGCCTCACCCGGTCACATTAGAATGATACTTGTAGTGAACAAGGTGAGTTTCTTAGGATTCGAACCAGGATCTCCAGATTGTAAGGCGCGCGCTCTACTGGCTGTGCTCTCTCGACCTAGAAAATTATGTTAGAAGCCTACCTGAGGAAGCAATAGAGCTTCTTGCCTATAGAAAACCTTCCAGAGCTAACAATGAATGTCCATAACTGTAAAGACCCATGCACCTGGCTACATGCGGAGTCTATGAATGGCTGTGCCTGTACAGACTGCATTCCTGTGGAGTCTATGAATATCCACCCGTACAAACCCATACACCTGCCTACCTGTTGAGTCTATAGATGTCCACCTGTACAAACCCTTTACACCTGCCTACCTGTGGAGTCTATGAAGATGCTGTCCTGGCTGGTGCCCAGTCTGTAGATGGCGGAGCGCGAGGGCTTCTTGCGACGCGAGATGGAACCCCTCATGCTCAGGCTGCGCTTGTGTTTACTCATCTCCAGGTTTAGCTTGGCCGTGCCAGGAAGCTGTGGGTCATAGATTTAGTACCGTATGCAATGTAGTGTTAGATTGTGACCAATGCTGCGGTCAAAGATTTAGTACTGCATGCAATGTAGTGTCATATTGAGATCAATGCTGTGGTCACAAATCTTTTTCGGTATACAATGTAGTGTTAGATTGTGACCAATGTAACCGCAAAAGATCTAGTACGGTATGCAATGTAGTGTTCGATAGTTACCAATTCTGAGGGTCACATATTCTGTAACGTGTGCAATGTCCTGTTAGGTTGTGACCAATGCTGCGGTCAAAGATCTCGTATGGTATACAATGTAATGTTACGAGCCAATGCTGCGGGGCAGGGGTTTATTACCTTAGGCAATGTAGTGTTAGATTGTAACTAATACTGGGGGTCATGGATTTAGTACCGTATTCAATGTAGTGTTGAGTTGTGATCAATGCCGCAGTCAAAGATCTAGTACGGTATACAATGTAGTGCTAGATTGTGACCAATGCTGCAGGGCAGGGTTTTAGTACCGTATTCAATGTAGTGTTAGATTGTAACTAATACTGGGGGTCATGGGTTTAGTACCGTATTCAATGTAGTGTTGAGTTGTGATCAATGCCGCAGTCAAAGATCTAGTACGGTATACAATGTAGTGTTAGATTGTGACCAATGCTGATTATGAAAGATCTAGTACTGTGTACAATGTAGTGTAAGATTGTGGCCAATGCTGAGGGGCAGGGGTTTAGTACCGTATGCAATGTAGTGTTAGGTTGTGAACAATGCTGCCATGAAGGGGTTTTGTACATTATACAATGTAATGTTAGATTGTGATCAATGCTGGGGGTCAGGGTTTTAATATAGTGTGTTAATAACGATGAACAATGAAAGTCCGCAACAATGGTGCATTGTTCCTCAAGACAATAGGTAAGTTTTTATGCTAAGCATAACTTCACAAATGATCTATTATTCGGAAATAAAGACAAAACGATTAAATTGAAAAGGTTATAATTAAAAAAATAATATGTATTCTTTTCTTTTTAATTGCTGTTGTTTCTTAACCTGATTTTCTATGTTGTAAATATTTAGCTATGTCATTTACGTTTGAGAAAGTATTAGTACGGTACCACACAAAAAAACACATTGCATGACACAAAAGCTACAGGTTTAATTTCAGCTCCTACGTCCATCCCCTCTCCCCACAGAGAGATCTGCCCATATTTTTATCACACTTTGGAGACAATGATACACAGAGAGGTCTGCCCATATTTTTATCACATTTTGGGAACAATGATACACACAGTGATATGTCCATAATTATATTATCACACTTTGAGAACAATGATACACACAGTGATATGTCCATATTTTATCACACTTTGGAGACAATGATACACACAGTGATATGTCCATACTTTATCACACTTTGGAGACAATGATACACAGAGATATCTGCCCATATGTTATCACACTTTGGGGACAATGATACACACAGTGATATGTCCATATTTTATCACACTTTGGAGACAATGATACACAGAGAGTCTTTTTTACCTCCCTCAGGCCTCAGCTTAGATAACAACGATACTAGGTCCAGCTACCTAGCGCGAGGGAATTTAGATGGGCCCCTACCTTTGTCAATGTGATAGCATCTCGCGGCTAGGGGAAGGGTTATTTCGTGAGGTTTGTCGTCAGAAACTAGGCAATATTGCGGACCGCCCCGGGACCAATGCTTTGTGCTGCCAATTTAAGACAGATTGGGATACCGTTACTTCTGCCTCACCCGGTCACATTAGAATGATACTTGTGGTGAACAAGGTGAGTTTCTTAGGATTCGAACCAGGACCTGCAGATTGTAAGGCGCGCGCTCTGCTGGTTGAGCCCTCTCGCCCTAGAAAATTATGTTAGACGCCTACCTGAGGAAACAATAGAGCTTCTTGCTTATAGAAAACCTTCCAGAGCTAACAATGAATGTCCATAACTGTACAGACCCATGCACCTTCCTACACGAGGAGTCTATGAATGGCTGTGCTTGTACAGACTAACTTGTGCGCCTGCATTCCTGTGGAGTCTATGAATGTCCACCTGTAGAGACCCATGCACCTGCCTACCTGTAGAGTCTATGAAGATGCTGTCCTGGCTGGTGCCCAGCCTGTAGATGGCGGAGCGCGAGGGCTTCTTGCGGCGCGAGATGGAGCCCCTCATGCTCAGGCTGCGCTTGTGTTTACTCATCTCCAGGTTTAGCTTGGCTGTGCCAGGGAGCTGCGGGTCACAGAGTTAGTACCGTATTCAATGTAGTGTTAGGTTGTGACCAATGCTGCGGGTCATGGATTTAATACCGTATTCAATGTAGTGTTAGGTTGTGACCAATGCTGCGGTCAAAGACCTCCTATGGTATACAATGTAATGTTAGATTGTGACCAATGCTGCGGGGCAGGGGTTTATTACCGTAGGTAATGTAGTGTTAGATGGTGACCAATACTGGGGGTCATGGATTTAGTACCGTATTCAATGTATTGTTAGGTTGTGACCAATGCTGCGGTGCAGGGGTTATTGCCGTAGGCAATGTAGTGTTATAGTTAGATTGTAACCAATGCTGCGGGGCAGGGGTTTAGTACCGTAGGCAATGTAGTGTTAGGTTGTGACCAATGCTGGGGGTCAGGGGTTTAGTACCGTAGGCAATGTAGTGTTAGGTTGTGACCAATGCTGCGGTCAAAGATCTCGTATGGTATACAATGTAGTGTTAAATTGTGACCAATTTTGCGGGGCAGAGGTTTATTACCGTAGGCAATGTAGTGTTAGGTTGTGACCAATACTGGTGGTCATGGATTTAGTACCGTATTCAATGTAGTGTTAGGTTGTGACCAACGCTGCAGTCAAAGATCTAGTACGGTATACAATGTAGTGTTAGATTGTTACCAATGTTAATAATCAAAGATCTAGTACTGTGTACAATGTAGTGTAAGATTGTGACCAATGCTGAGGGGAAGGGGTTTAGTACCGTATGCAATGTAGTGTAAGGTGGTGCATTGTTCCTCAAGACAATAGGTAAGTTTTTATGCTTAGCATAACTTCACAAAGGATCTATTGTTCGGAAATAAAGACAAAACGATTAAATTTAAAAAGTTATAATTTTAATAATCTCTATTCTTTTCTTTTCAAAAGCTGTTTTTTTTTCCTTAACCTGTTTTTCTATGTTGTAAATAGTGAGGCATGTCATATAAATTTGAGAAAGGATTAGTATAAAAAAACCACACATTTTGCCGCATGACACAAAAGCTACAGGCTTAATTCAGCTCCTACGTCCGTCCCCTCTCCCTCTCCCCATCCCCGACTCATCTTTAACTTTCATCCCATTAATCCTCATTTAGACACGGTGACTGAAATATGACACTAAAACTTAATGCATTGAAAACCCATTTGCACACAAAAAAGAAAGCAAAGAAAACAAACCGCATTATGCGGCGACTGCCAACTTCATTAAATCATCCCGCATGTTGCCATGTATTGAATTATCTTTGTAGATATGTGTGTTCAAACAGCTCCACAGCTGTGGCCTTACTCAGAATAATAATTATACAAAAGCATATTACAGTATTAGAAGTAAAAATTTAGTGTGGGATTTTAGACTAACCTCTAGGATAGAAAAATTCCCGTCTATTTCACTCGTGCTGCTACTCTTTTTATCCAGCTGAAATGGTAGAAACAGGCAATGCGTTTAAATAATGAAATATAAACAGAAAACATAGAATGTGAAGAGAAGGTAATCTATTAGAGCAAACAATATTAAATAGCTCGTTGGACATAATATAAAACTATCTCTAAAAGAGAAATGAGGCCGAACCCTAGTTAGGTATCTTGCAGGCGTACACGGATATTTTTTGCTGTTGTAGTTTGTTTTATGTTGTTGTTGTCTTTTACAGTAGTTACATAATCTATCAATAACGGAAGAATCATCACCATCGTTTTCTAAAGCAAAAAATTATAGTGAACATTTCACAAAATAGATGGCCAGATCACCATCAAACGATAACAATATGAACTTTTCGAAGTGTGGCCAAAAGTCCAATGATAAAGCTAACATTGAAACTTACTGAAATTGTTTTATCTACTTCTGTGATCTTGCCTTCTGTTTTTGTAAGCCATGACAAAGAGCAAAAAATCTTGCTAACAGATACATTTAGGGAGTTCTGGGTTTTTCTTTCGTAAGGCTGAGAGAAAGAGAGAGGATGAAAAAAGAGAGAAAGTGAAAAAGAGAGCGAGAGATAGAAGAGGGGGGGGAGCACAGGAAAAGATAGACAGACAGACAGACAGACAGACAAACAGACAGTCAGACAGACAGACAGACGGGCAGAGTGTAATTATGGGTTAAATTTTTACCCTTTTTTCCATACGCTATTTTTGTGGAATCGTAAATAGAGATTATAACTATGAGTGTATCTACCCCCCCCCCCCTCCCTTTTCCCTGTGCTCTGTTTGTTTGTGGAATCGTAAATAGTGATTATAACAATGAGTGTTTCTGCCCACCCTCCCCCACCCCCTTCCTTTCTTTTTCAACAGTACCATCACCATCAGGATTTACCATGTTGATATCTGGCGCACGAACCAATGCATGAAGATATCGTGCCCAGTCGTCGTCATCCAGATCGTTGGATTTGAAGACATCATTGTCTCGGATCCCTGTCTCAGTGGGGTGATCCATGTTTCAAACCTGACCAGAAAAATCATTAGAGTGCTAATAAAGGTCTCAAATATGTTCGTAAGGGGAAATCCAAACGTGGCGCACTAAATTTAAAGTTTTAAAATGTATCCAAAAATCCACAGTCTCGTTTCTGTCAAAGAAGGAGAGCACTATCTAGGTCTACCAGAATTATTTACAGCCCATCTCCAACTCAAAGCTGACATGCATAGTGCCTTGTGGTAGAAATTGGTGTCATTGTCTATGAAAATTACAGAAAGATTCTTAAAAGCTGAAAAATCGTCCCTGTGGGGAAAAAAGGAAACTTTTATAACAGTGAAGAATTCAGAAAGCGATGACTTTGTTGTTCTGATTTTCTTCTAATGGAAATGTATGCATATTTCTTTATTTCTTCAACATTATGGTAAAAGAGTGCTTTGAGAACGCCAGTTTATAAACTTACAGAATACAGACAAAATTGCACTTCTTTAGCAAAATAATCATTCCCAATTTAAATGTCACGAACACTCTCTTTCCAGTTAGACAAGTTCCCAGAACATGTGTACCGAGGCTTACAAAATGAACAGACAGGTACACCAAAATAAATGAACATTTATATGTAGAAATGAGTGAACTATATAATTCAAATATTAATTAGACTAAGAACAGTTTACATTTTTAGTCTAGCAGGCTCGTAGGTCGAAATAAATATACACAGTCATGTATTCAGTGAGTATCATTCTGTCCTAACTATGAAACAAATTTAAAATAAATAGTTCACTATTACTCTTGTTTTTTCCAAAAATGTGTCAATTCGGTGAATTTGCTTGGTATTTTGTGTCGCCTCGGTGTAAACTGGTAATACAGGTTTACACAACGCCGCGTAAACATTACATCAGACAGGTAGTCAAGCGATTGGAAGAAAAGGCCAATGTAACGGCAACCCCAAAGTTCTGTCAAAAGCACAAAACGAAGGCTAGCCAATGTTATAATGTAAAATCTGAGCCTAAAAAGCGTTGGGTATTTTAAATATTTTTGGTTTTTCATTTCCTTCTTCTAGCTTGAACCCCCATTAATAAATACACTATTCATTTAGAGAATGAATACAATTTCTAAAAATAGCGCGGCGTAACAAGATTTTATTTCCAAGAAACAAGGGAACTTGGTCACTAATATCTTTGCATGGCCTATTTAGCGGCCCTATGTTTAACAGAGAACCAAGGGTCTTAAACTACACTGAACTCCACACACAAAAAAAAGAATACAACTACATATAATACTAGATAATTATTGCTGCAATAGTTTTTTCTATCATCACCTCCATCACCATCACCACCACCACCACTGCTACTACTATTACTACTACTACTACTACTACTACTACTACTACTACTACTACTACTACTACTTCTACTACTACTACTACTAT
>RQTK01000429.1:309229-326769 GCA_003991915.1 Elysia chlorotica
GGAGGGAAGGAAGGTTGTGACTCATAGACACAGGATTCCTAAAATAATTGCAAGTGTTGGCCAAGGCCTAGGCCTACATGGGCTAATCAATTTACTAAGATCTACTGAACAGACAAGCATCATTCTCCATTTCATGGTAAATGTAGGCCCACATATAAAAAGAGGATCGGCAGTAGCAGGCATGATGAGAACAACAAAAAAAGGCATGGACTCATAGTTTTATATAACTTAGTTATATACATCTATGCATGGACTAGATCTGTTGGTTGTATTTTAGCTTGGGTGGAGTAAACATCTCATAAACCGTACCGTGGTTGGGGGCTATTTGGTTTGCAAGGGAAGTAAGACGTATTGTACAATTTTGACTTTAATATGAGCGTAACTTCCCTTAGCATATAATGCCTCCGTTTTGTTTATCTTTACTGGAGAAACTAGATCTAGATCTAGATCAAGAGATCTCAATCTACAGAATTATGCCAGGATACTCCTGTTTACAAATAATTATACTAACCGATACTACAAATAATTAATTCCAATGAATTTTTAATTATTGTGGCGTGCTTTTTCTTCTCAAGGGGCATCATCTTAAAAGTAATTGCAAAATCATACTTAATTCCTGTTAGATAGCACCTGAAAGATTTAAAACACTAGGGATCTATCTGGGACCGGGGGCGTGTCTACAAGTTCTTATTTAGCAAGGTAAGGTACTGGACATTATTTTCCTAGTCTGCATTTTAAAAGTTCTATTTAGATTTAGATCAACGGGATCTCTTTTTAGGGCTTGTGGTTATGATAGACCATTTCAAAAGGTTTGGTTCTTTATAGATCTGATTCTTTGTTCTTGCCAAGCTGTTAGTCTTACTAGATAGATCTAGTCTAAAATCTCTAGTTTTAAGCTTGGTGGGTTTATTTGGATAAAAACAATTGATCTATATCAAGTTTTTGTCATATGTCATTTTTTGGATTATATTGATTACTTTAATTGACTAGACTACTTTTTCTTATAACTTATAAGTTCATTTATATATAACTCTACTCAGAAGTATAATGGGTAGGCCTAGGCTATATATGGATATTCTGTATGAATGTTTATAAACTGAACTATTGGCTAGGCTTAGATTTGCAAATATTTTTGTTGAATCAGATGGCTATAGATGGTTTGGAGACGATGGACAGTGATCTGGAGCGAATTATCAAGAAGCACCGGGGTGATGGCGACAGTCAGAGTGCTTCAGCGGGAGTGTTTAAAGCTGAACCTGAGGATCTGAGGACCAGACTGGACCACCTCATCCACTCGCACATGTTTATGGTGAGTCTGGACTACGGTCCCCTGCACTGGATTCTCCGGTGATACTATTACTGAAAATGTTGCTTTTATACACTTCACCCACTCATTCGTACGCTCACTGGTACTCTGTGGTACTTAGTAATAGGTCTAGATAATATGCTACTTTCTAAAATATTGCAGGCCTTGTATTTTTAAGAATATCCGCTTTATTGCACTTGATCACCTTTTTTTTTTTAATTTGGTATTCTATTTGACTTTCAAATTTTTTGGGAAATTGTATCATTTGTTTTAAGATTATATATATACTAAACATTGATTACTTTAATTTTAAATGCTGTTCATACTGTAATGCTTTCATAGATTCTTCAACTAATGCAGTGTTGTAATTGATTACAGGTTGGAGTTATAGTGCTAGTTGTCCTGGACTGTCTGATGGTCGTGGCCGAGCTGCTCTTTGATCTGGAAATCGTCAAGCTGGGAGATGACCATCATTTTATTCCTCATGTAAGTATTGACTATTGTGGGTTATGTTGGTAATCCTGGTAATAATTGTAATGCTAGCAATGTTGGTGATGTTGAGAGAAAAAGTGAACCCAACTGTTGTAAATATTTTTAATAAGATATTGATGTAATGTTTGATTGAGATTTAAGATAACAAAGATAAGATAGGAAGAAATATATTTCCTCTAACCTACAAAAAAGTAACAAACTATGTGTCCTATGTTTAATGTCTCAATTGTTCTATAATGCTTACAAAAAGTATCTGGTTAATTTTTTAATCTTTTACAAGGCCAATTACAATGTTATCTTATGACATCCCTCCTCTCTCTAGAGTAAATATAAAATAGTTCAGAGATGTACCTGTTTGTCATATTTTATCAGCACCATCTCTTTGAACCTCTCTTTTGACTTAGTCATTTTATGCTGAAAAGCATTCTGAAGAAAAATTTTTATTCATGAATTAATGCAACACATTTTAAATACCATCATTTCTTGAATAAAATGCTATTATATTTTTAACTCCATAATGAACAAATACTTTAAGGTAAGAAGTGGGGTGGGGGTATTTCTTTTGTGTTGTTGTTTCTATTATTTTATATAAGTATTAAGAAAAATCATAGCCACCTAATTTATCATTAAAATTTGTATTTAAATTGTCAAAATATCACAATATGTTGACTATTCTTTAAGTGTAACTTGACTTTTCAACTCTTACATGAGGACAGATCTTCCACTACTGCAGTTTGGCTATCCTGAGCTTGTTTCTCATTGAAGTTGGAATGAGAATCTTTGTCCTGCGGTTGGACTTCCTCAAACATAAACTTGAGGTGAGCCCTTTTCTTTTCAAAGTGTTTTTGAATGACATAAAATGTCTATAGATAGAAAAGTTTAGTTCAAAGCTTACTGAATGAGTATGCACTTTTTCAGCGTATTTTGACATTCGTCAAAGATTTCGTATTCATTATTTTCCAAAAGAGGATTCTTTTGCATGATGTGACACAGTTTCCAACAAGGAAATAGCATAATAGGAATAGATTAAACAAATGATTGAATGCTTATACAGAAAGATAAAAATTTCATATTCCATCACTTTTCTTCTTATTGATCATCTCTGTCCTGCAGGTGTTGGACGCTGTAGTGGTTGTGGTCTCCTGGGTCCTAGACATTGTGTTCCGCGACAACGAGGATGCCGCTGCGGGCGTCGGGCTGCTCATCATCCTGAGGCTGTGGCGCATCACCCGCATCATCAACGGCATCGTGCTCTCCGTGCAGAAACAGGCCGAGCAGAAGATCGAGAAGGAGAAACATCTCCGCGAGGCAGCGGAGCAGGATCTTTCTGGGTTGGTGCATGAAGCATTTATAACTGTTTATGATTGTTACAGTAAAAAGATCATGTGTGGTTTTCAAAATATCTTCTCAAAATTGAAAATAAGTGGAAATGTAATTAATGATGTGATGGGTTCTAAAAGGAACACAATTTTTGGTGTTTATACCTAGTACAAGAGGGAAGGTTAAAAATCATTATATAAATGCAATTTTAAAATGTGCTGGTTCGAAAGAGTCGAAAAAGAGGAAAAGTCTATTTCAAGTAGTATAACACTAGAGTTGCCTGTTTGTCGTTATGATTCATGTCTTACAGTAGGAATACCAATCAGACTCTAAACTCTAAGAAAAAGTATAGTTGGTCCCACACTCTTGAACATAGCATTATGGAACAAAAAGTTAGAGTTCTGATCGTTCTTTAAACCTTTGGGTAGTCTTGAAATTGTTCTTGAACTTTTGTTTCCAATCAACCTGTGTGTTCCTTTATATCACATGTGCATGTAATTATTTATCTCTTTTGTACTATCTGATAATGTATTGTTTGTAAACAAAATGTCCATGCATGTTTATATTTTGATAAATAAATTAGAGAAAAAAATCATGGGCTTTGATTATGGCTATCTCATTCTTTTAATGACACACACGAAATGAAAAACAATATTGTAAACTTTACAAAACTAGTTTTTATTGCGTCATCTTAACTTTTGGCTGAATTTTTATTTGTTGTTTTTTTTTCCTTTATATTTAACAGTTACAGCATTTACTGCAAAGCCATAGAAACTAGGATGAAAGAACTAGAGGAGCTGCTACAGAAACAAGGTGTAGACTTTTCATCCGTTGCCAAGGTTACAGTGGAAAAGCCCAAAGAGAGGCCACAAGAGGCTGTGGAGAAGAAGAAAGGAGGGAAAGAAGCTGTGGATGAAACAGTCCAGGAGCTCAATGAAATTGTGAGCAAAGTGAACGAGATGGGATCAACGGAGACACAGCATGGTGGTGGTGATGACAGTGGAAGCAATGGCAAAAATGCTGTGATATAGGAAAGGACACTTTAGATATGCGGATGAAATATTTGGGAAATTATTGCAATAATGCAGCATAGTAGTGTGGTAGGTTTCATTATTTAAAAAAAACAAAAGTAATCTAGTGTTTATCAAGTGTTTGAGGCAATTTTTTAAATACATCATCCCATAGATTTGCAATGGAGTTCCATTGGTTGAAATCATTTCACTGAGGTTTTGCTTTTTTTTCTTAATTAAAAAAAGAAAAACTTTTCTGGGAAATGCATGATAGATATTTGGAGGATATAAGTGATAAAACTGTTGCATATTTTGTAGGATGTTGTGGAGGGATGTTTACATTGCTTAGGTAATGCTTTATATCAAAAGTAAGGAAATGTTGAGGTGAAAATATAAATAGTTTTGTGAGTTCCTCTATTGCTCCTATGCACATACCAAAGTGAAAAATTAACACATCATTACTTGTTACTTATCTAACCATGTTCGTATACTGGCATTGGGGGGAAAATCAATCAAAATTTACTGTTTAATTCTTAAGTAAATTATTCCTGAATGTTTTCTTTTCTGTGTGCTTACAGAAGATATATTTTGCTCAACTTAGGGTTACTTTATTCCATGTGCTATGTGTAACCCTACTATCATTGCAATGTTTTAAAGTTTTCCCTTTCACAATTTTATATATCTATGCAATTGATAATAAATGTTAATACTTTGTTTTCATGCATTATAATGCTCTACAAAAACAGTTGACTGGCCTGAATTTTAAGCCTTGTATTTTTCTATGCAATACTCAATGTATATAACTTTATATCTACCCAATGTATCCAGATTTTTACCTGGCGCTCACCATTTTATATATACACTCATTTTGCCCTTTTTTCAGATTTAATCAAAACATTACCTTATGATTGGCGCATGAATTTTTTGTGCTTCTTTTTTTTTTTGCATTTACTATGAAGAAAACATTCCTTTCGTATTATTTTACAGGAAAAAGTATCAATATGTCTTTCTTTAAATATATACATTTACTGTTCAACAACTTCTCACATCAAAGTTTTAGCAACCAGAATTTATTTTATATTCAATATTATTGCTTGCATTTTTATCATTCTGTTGTAATGATTATTAAGAAATTAACTCTCTGAAAAACATGAAGCTGTACAGAATTGTCTGTATTGAAATGAAGTTATGGTTTGTACGACTTGTCATTAAGCAGGCAATGTTGTTTTTTCCATGATGTCAGTGAGTATAATGTGCAAAGATAAAAAGTAAAGGTAAGCTATAGATCAGTTCTGTTATCTGCAGGGAAACAATGCAAATGCAATTTTTTGTAAATACCAGAATAACTAACTGTTAAAACACTAAAAGTTTGTCCTGTGCTCTTTGAAAGAGCATCGGCAAATCAAGAGTTCAAGGCTTGTTTTTTCTGTACCTAACAGCATTGTTAGAAGCTTGCCATTACCTTCCTTGACGCGCTTTACTTTTGCTCAGACTCAAAATCCTCATGCTGGATTGACACAGAGGATCAAAGAAAAATGTTCATCCACGCCAGGATTTGAACTGAGCACCTTTACAAATCTGACTCAACACCCTAACCTTTGCACCAGCAGCCCCATAGTGTTTAAACATTTAATCTAATATTGTATATAGTTGTTTCTAATTGTCAGTGGTTTGTCAATTATCATGTCTCTAATTTAAAGAGCCTTTTTCATAATTTACCAAGGCAATTGATGCGCACAGTTCACTGGTTTTGTTAAAGAATGATGTGCCTTTTTCCCCTTTCCCTTTTTTATTTTATATTCCAATTTATATTACTGTAATGACCTAAGATGTTGGACAGCTGTGTCAGCTTGTTATATACAAACAAATCAAAATACCGTTTGAATGGAGCCACTATAGTGTTGATGTATTTGTGTGTGTTCGACACATTCATTCTTTTACTTAAATATTGTCTTTAATTTTACAATTTCATGGTACTTAATTATTTACAATTTTTTTCCTGATTTATATAAATAATCATGTACATGTGTACTTAATTTTTATTCAGTATTTTATGACTTGTTACTTCCCCCTGATTCACAATGTGTTTTTAAGTATCAGGGTTTTATTGCACTTAAGTTGATTTCTCAAGTACTATAATGATATCAGTACATAATTATGTACGTAAGTTTCTCTTTTTTGCGCAAGTTAACGGATTTGGTAAAGAGTATGACTTCTAATCATGAAGTCCTGGGTTCAAATCCTGATGGGACAACTTTTCTCCTTTTTAGTTGAGTCTATATGAGTATAACGTGACCCACTGAGACATCTTTCGTGGTATCCCCCATCTCGAGTGTGCACGGCAGTACATAAAATTGTCAGACTTCGTCTTGGGATTGGTTTCAAGAACTGCTTAGTTGCTCGAGTTGGAAGTTAAGAAAGTAACAATCCTAACTTTCTAAGGGAATCCTGGCTGCTAAATTTCTAGTCTCCATATTACCCAAAAAATTCAAATTTTTTTATCATGCAATTATCACAGGATTCTAGTCAGCCATGACTAGCTGTCTTTTCAGTATCTAGGTGAGTTCATAAAATTTTGAATGTCATTTTTTGTTTGAATTTTTTTGTAAAAGGCTGTACGGGACGCATACAGTAACAAAAGGTATTGTGTGTTAAGTTTTACTATATCAATATACATTGTCTCTGAACAGCTTTGTTTAATGCCAAATTTTACTGTGTTTTTGTTTTTGTAAATTGTTTCATATAAGATGGAACACAATTTTATATATATATATATATATGTATATGGTCCTGGTAGGCTTTTGAATCAGTTAAACAAGTTTAGAAATGTTAAGTCATACAGGTAAACCAGATTTTTGTTGTTTTTTTTATTAAATGAATACAAATTTCACCAAAAACGTTATTACAGTATTACATGAATTATATACAATCTTAAAAAATGCATTTTTGTTTCCTTAAATTCACAATCACAAAAGGACGATATCATAATTATTTCTGAAATGCACTTTAATTTGAGATTAAACTTATTTTTTATCAGTATGAAGGATCACCTTTTTCAGTTTGCTGTTAACAAAATAAAGGCTTTTCATGATCCAAATTTATTTCCACTGCTTAAGTCTTAACTTGGGTTAATACAACTCTAGAGGGTTGACATACGTTTTTAAATTCTAAATTTTCACAGATTGATCCTTAAGTTCTATACACATATTTATAATTATAAAGATTATGGTGAACCCACCCGACTCAGTTAACAAAAATATGGAGGAAAAATTTGAATTCGATTTTTCTTTAAATAGATCATTGAATTAAGAGAAGGTACATGTACAAATTTACAAACATTTTTGTAGAAATCGTTTACAGAAATATACTCCCTTATCGTTTAAAATTTTATTAAACATTCTAGTGCAAAAAGATGTCTTGTTATGTCCATCTGTTTAAATCATGGCTCATGGAGGACTTCAGTTTTTTTCCCTCAATTTGAGCAAATATTTCTGTTTGTAATTCATAACAAAGAAATAATGAGACAACAGTGGAAATATTTGAAAACAAAAATATACAACAAGTTCCATTTATAAAAGAATACCAATGCCTTTTCTGTTGAATTGTAATTTATTGACAATTTTGTTTATAGTTCACACACAAAAAAAACATCAAACAAGTCCATGATAATTTTTTTTTTCAAAAGAAATTATGTAATAGGAATGAATGTCAATAAAACATCAAGTTATAACAAGTATGTTTTTTGTTGTTTTTCTTTTAAAACAAATATCATGTATTGGGGACTAAATAACCTGACAATTTATGGCAGTAACCGAATTTCCTCCCTTCTGTGACTTAACAGTGTTTCAACAGATTAACCGCAGATAAAAAGATGAAATACAGTTAATATTTTTCAACTTGAAAAAGGTAAAAAAAAAAAAAAGAATTGTAAAAGAAAAATATTGACATCTGTCACAATCTAAAATTGTAGAAATGTACAACCCTTCTATGTTTAATTATACGCGCAACATTTCAAAAACTCCTAATAAAATATAATTGTATCAAGAGGTATTTTTCTAAATCAATTTACAAGCAATTATATCCTTATTATTAAAAAGAGACATTTGTAAGTCATACAACTACAATGGATTTAATTCCTTATTACTAGTCACTTTTTTTAGAGTGTAGCAAACTGAAGGCAAGAACAGCTTATGATCGTACCTTAGAATTTACTGAATTGAAACAAGTTGAGTAGGGTAGACTTAGCAGAAAATCAACAGGGGCAAAATATCTGTGATCTGTTATCAGGTAACAGTGGACTCACAGCTCATGGTAATTCTATAACGATTATTGAAGGTGTCATCATCTCTATCATAGCCAGAGTCTAATCTAAATTTTTTTTGTTCCAATATTGGAGTGATATAAAAATATATGATATGAAAGAAAGGAGGGGCTGACATACCATTTCCCCATTTGCAAACAATGAAAAGAAAATGGGTGGATATGAAATTTAGAGCCCCTATATACATTCCAAATTCAATAAAGGTTTAAACATGCATTGAACAAAGACAAAGATTACTTGCGTCAAATGGAGGTTTAAAAAAATGAGAATGTGTGGATTTCAACAGTAAAAAATAACTTTTTTAAAATGTAAAAATAGTTTTATAAAGTTGTGTTTTGGGTGGGTTTTTTAAAGAGAAAAACCAGACTTCATTCCTCCTCTAAAACTAAAATACATACTAGTTTATCCACACAAAATTAAAAAACAACAATGAGTTTTTTTCTGACTGTATTTTCTCTCTAGAATCATAGGAATAAAGTACATGTAGTTTCAACTGGATTTAGAACCAATGAAAATTTAAACGTAAATGATTTATTCAGAAAAAGGGGCAACTTTCAAACTTCTCCTCTGCCAAAGTGATAAAGTGTGGCTTCCAATCAATGTTTTTAGAGGGATGTTATAAAAGCAAAAAAAAAGTAAAAAGTAAAATATGAGTAATCATACGGAGTGCACATTATGTTCATTGCAAAAATTATTCTTTAAATAATAGAGAAATAAAACAGAAAATCAATGAGCATTGGATTCCACAACAAGGGTAAGAGTCTCAATAGATGAGTTCATAAAAAAATCACATCAAAGTAATATCCTTTTAAAAAAATATGGCAAATATTATAAGGTTTAGGCTAAGTACAATCATGTTTTTTCAATTGTTCTCTCTGAACGTGGAATTCAATCAATTTCTATCTGAAAGTATTCATGCTTTCTTTTTCTTTTTTGTTTATTTGACTTAAAGAAAATCTGAAGCAAAAGTCTCCATGTACAGATCAAGAGTATTTGATGCAAAATCTTGTTCAAATCCCAGGAAGTTAAAGCAGACTTGACCATACCATCAAGATGTAATAAACTGACAAATATTCATATCATACAAGTTTCATAACGTCAGTTCCTTGTCATCCAGTTTCAGTCACAACGCGACAGTGTTTGGATATCTTGCTGATTTGACTGCAAATATTAGCAGCTACTTGCTGTTGTCTCTTTTAGTTAAACATTTCTGTTGCTGTTGTTATATGTACATAGTTTCTGCAATTTAAATCTAAAACATTAAAGAACTCCAAAGGGAGAAAATACTTCCAAACAGCCTGCCAGTACTGAGAACAGTTTATCTTTTAAATAAAAAATAAACAAAGTGAAGACAGATCTGTAAAAAAATGGAAGATGTTTTCATTTTTTATAAACCTGCACCTGAAGACCTTAATCAAAAAGTGAAGGTTTCAACAGCTTTGGATAAACCTGCAAAGCTCATTCTTGTTTTCACCGTCCCACACACTGCCATTTAACATGTCAAATTAAAAGCTAGTAATTTAATATGCCTCACTGTATTGCAAGAGGTATCAAAGAAAGACAAACTTGATCATTCCAAGTTTTCAGATTTCCTTACAAACATTGCTCCACACATGTGGATCAGAACAGAGCACAACGGGTCACGCCATTATGAGATCAATCTAATATCATTAATAATGTTTAATACAGTGATACAGGAACATTTTCAGGAATAAAATTCGAATACAGACACATATAAAAAGCTTTGCCAATTAGATAAGGCTTAAACTTGACAATGTTTTGAAAAATTAAAAGGATTAGAGACAATGACATTAAAGATAAGATGTCATATTAAAACTTGGTCGCTTGTTTTAATTAAGTGTAAGTTTTGTTTGTAAAGTGTTGGAACTTATCGATTTGATGATCTGTAACAACATTTGGTTGATGATGGCACCAGGCACTTGGAACAATGTGAAGTAATAGAAGATGATGAAGACTATTACGGAAAAAGAGAAAAACAACGAAAATGGTTGACATTGACTTTGCAATTGGCTGAAACATAATTGATTTTTGGAAAAGGCAAAAACTTCTCAAATCCTTTTTGCCCCAAACATTTCAAACTATAAGATGTCTTCCTAATAATTCACAAAATGTTGAGAGATAATACCAATGTCCTTATGCATGACAAATCATTTGTACCATTTCTGAAAGTTATAAAATGTGTATAGATGGAAGTGAGAAAATGCTAAATCATAATTTCAATGAGACAGACTTACAGCTCAGTAACGGCTATATTGATGCAGACTTACAGAAAGTATATTTCCAACTGACAGTTTGTAAAAAGAAAACTTTTGCTGTTTGTTTTTTAAGAAATCAGTTCAGCATTTGAAACGGCATAAAACATTTCTTTAAAAAAATTTTTTGAATAACTTAAACCAATGTTAACTTATTTTTAGGTAACTAAAAAAAAAGAACAGCATAAATCAAAGAAACTCGTATAGGCCTGTGTTGTTTAACGACCATATTAAATCCATTCTTTTGTAACAATCCTTTTTATTCCTTAAAATCAAGAATAAATGATTAAAACTAATATTCATTCACACAAAATTATACAGTTATAAAACGACAAACTTTACGTTTTCATTCTTCGAATATCATCAATAAACCATATGTAGGTTTTATACGCATCACAAAAAAGAAATCAGAAAGTCTATTGTACAAATTGATTATTTACAAACTAAATACTAGCCTAACATCACAAAAAATAACTATATCACTATGAAGAAATGCATCTAAAATAATATAAACAAATCTAACTTGTATCTCTGATGGTTTTTCCTCAAAGGACGAGGAGGATACAGGAATGTCAAACATTGTTGACGTGGCGGGAATTTCCATCAACAACAACAAAAACAACAAAGATGGGGGAAACTATGCCATACTCATTATATATTTAATGTTTGAGCAATGAAAAATGGAAGTGGTAAATATATGGTCCCATATCATAGAAATCAATAAATGTTAAGCATGTCATCACAATGAACTTTTTCTTGGAAGGTTTGGTTACAAGCACCTATAGTCATAGAGTTTTCTAGATGAACAGACGGATCCAATAACTGAAAGAGAAATCAAAGCAACATATACTTATCCAAGGCTACCATTTTAGCTGCCTCAGCATTCATAAGCATTGACTCCAGAATCTTTTGGTATATACCTTTGGAAATGTTCATGGCATATCATACTCTTTAAAAGACTGGTTGATGAGTATAATTTATAACTTTGACTCAGTAGGTATCCGGTTTAATCAATATCATTGGTTTTGTCTGTCTTTGAATGGTCAGGTTTCATGTGCAGCTCACTTAGAGCATACCTGTATGAAAATTAAAACATAAAAGTTCTAACTTTCATTTAATCCTGTGAGTTTTTTTTTTTATTCTTTATATTTTTGTTTGTTATCCAACTTCTTCCCAGGTTTTCATCAATATACTGATTTCACAGATAACCTTGCAAAATATTCTTATGAATCAACAAATCATGCACCTTGAAGAAAGGAGGAAAAGAAAATTATCTTTTACCAAATTAATCAAAATTGGATACTTTTTTTTCCAACACTTTCCTCTCTACTTTGCATCCGAATTGATGACCCCAGCATCTGTGAACATATAGAAAAAAAAAGGATATTAAATACCTATGAATAAAAATGGTCGAATGGCATGTGTGTCCCAAGCAAAATTGGTCCTTGAAAATTCAAACCTTTTGGTATGTAAGTGCAGTGCCTGACATTAAACCATTAAAACCAATTCACCAAAAGTAATGACAAAATATCAAAGGGGAAGTCTTTTCAAGGCCCTATATACAAAAATATCTGCCATTAATCCACTCACTGTTGAAAAAATTCTGAGCCTTTAATTTTATTTTTTTTAAATTCCTATTTTTCTATGTATATGAAAGTCTATAGTGATGGATAGGAACGTGGCAAAATTTTAACTGTAGAGAGACTACATCATGAAATGGATCATTAGTTGTCACAATTCTAGTTAATCTGAGAGAAAGATAGGCAAAATAAGGACTAAGAAAATTATACCTTGAGGATTCAAGCTTAACCTCTTGGTAATGAGTTGAGTGCCTCACATTGCCCAATTTAAATGAATTGTACATAATTATATAATTGTATAACATATGAGGTATGAGTTGAGTGCCTCACATTGCCCAATTTCAATGAATTGTACATAATTATATAATTGTATAACATATGAGGTATGAGTTGAGTGCCTCACATTACCAAATTTAAATGAATTGTATTTAATTATATGATTGTATAACAATGTCTTTGATTCAATAAATTTTTAAAGACTGCATACTTTACACGTGGGCTAAAACAATTCTCACCTAACAACCGCTGGCGTCGCTGCATGGATGCCTTGGCCCACTCTGGTGTCGAGTCTTGCTGCTTCGGTGTCTCTAGCTCTGGTTGACGAAGGGGCAAGAAAGAGAAATATATGTAGAAAGAAGACATGGACCATTAATTTTAGTTCAAAGCTAATATGATGAAAGAAAGCTCTAAAGGCAAAATGAGGACTAAGATAAGGGATTTCCATAGACACTGACACATGCACTCACACACACACGCACACTTGTTCATATATTAAAACCATTTGGCTTGTTTTGCTTTAAAGATAAAAAACATTTAACAGGGTCATTTTTATGCACATCTGTGGAGAAAGAATTGAATGGTTTGACACCTTTCTGAGACTCAAAACTAGCCCAAACTATAGTATTGGTAAAAGGTCATTGCAAAGGAGAAATCACTAATAAAAACATTTTGCCAGAATTGGATCTCAAGCAGCTGGAGATCTGCATCAAGAGTGTACATCAACTTCAACACACACACAGACCTTTTGGCGGGACAAAGCTCTGCCGTTTCTGGGACATCTGCTGGCGCCAGTTGACGCCTGGGCTGCTGTTCTCGTTGTTTGGAGGCTCCACCACACTCTTTGGCCGGACGGAATCCTGAAAACATTGACCAGTTAGAGCTTATCCTGAAAACATAGACTGGTTGGATCTTATCCTGAAAACATACACCTGTTCGATCGTATCTTACAAATGCTGGCCACTTAGATCTAATCCTGCAAATATTGACCAGTTAGATCTTTACCTGAAATCATTGACCAGTTAGATCTTATCCTGGAAATATGGACCAATCGAATCTTTAGTGCATGCTCCTATATTCATGCATCCAATAGGCTTTTATTTGGGGTTCCCTAGTTACTTGCTTACATCATAGTGGATCTATGAATAGTCTAGTCTGTGCTATGTAATTATTTACTTCAAGTATTGCACCAATGAGTTGTATCTTATTTTTAGTTTTTTCTTTTGTTAAGACTAAGTTTTAAAAATTTTTTAACTGTATTGAATAATAATCTCTCAACTTTTCTTTTAACCATGGCAACGTCCCTGACAAAATTTAGGTCCACCCTCCACCTCTTTCCACATAGAATTGTTAGAGAAACCTGGAAGATATAAAACTAATCAGCAGTCAATTAGGAAAAACAGAGCTCTGCCGAGATAAAGTGGTTTGAATTTACAGGACCTAATGTCCATAACAGGCTGGATTATCTACCCCTTCACAAAAAAGCTCCTACATAAAAACAATTTTCATGCACGTACATTCAATATAGCACATCTGCAATTCTTACACTTTATTAACGAAACAAATAATCCTGACCCTAACATAAATAGATACAGAGAGCTGGTCTCACCACTTTCCTGAGCCTGACCCCCCACGGCGACGATGCTTTCTTGTCCTCTGGCTGAGCCTCACTCTTGTTGGAGGCTGTGGTTGTTGCGGGAGACTTGGACGCTGGCGAGACCTTGCGCAGGCTGCTCTTGTCCTGGATGATCCTGTTCGCCTCGTCGGCCGCTTGCTTCGTCTTGTCAGGCGAGTCGAGGCACCGGGTGCGGTTCAGGCTGTTCTTGGCGACCTCGGTAAGCCAGCTCGGTCGCGCCTCGGGATTCTCTGGGGATGTCAGTTGAGTTCAATGTCAGCACTACATAGACTTACATTGTGGATGGGCTCCAAGAAAATTTTATTTGCTGCCATACATTAGAAAAGGAGGGGAAACATGGACTCCTGTCTCAGCCGGTCACACAATACTGACACCAACCTAACCAGTTGGGGACGAAATACATTTTTGAGGTGGTATTGGGATTGAGTTAAAAGACATGAACTTTAATTTAGATACAAGTTAACTAATCAAACAAAAGGATTGAGTAACACTAGACTGTGCAGCTTACCCAGTAGGGTACAGATCTGACAAATATATTTGCCTGATGGTGGTGTTGAACTGGGGATCGCCCACAGTTGTAGCGGATATCTATGGCTCACCTGGTTTTTTCCTCATCATCACGTCCCCCTTGTCTTTCTCTGGCGATTCTGAGGATACTCTCGGCAAGTGTCCGCTGGACTTCAGGTCTGGCATCTTCTTGGCGAGGTCACTTCCTGTGCTAGAGACTGAGTCCCCGCGGGATTTCTTGTCCGAGCTGACAGAGCTCCCCCTAGACCGGGTCTCACTGCCGCTGTCTGAACCGCCAAGTGGCGAGCGAAACCCTATTGGGTTGTAGGCACTGCCTGTGATGCTATCCCTGCGCCCCATGCTTCCCACTGGTGATGCAGAGGGTTTCGATGACGACGAAGTCTTGTCGCTGGACGAAGGTGGTTTGACGGACGACATTCCGCTGACGCTAGACTTACGTCCTGGAGGCTTGGTTGGTGTTGGGGTTGGTGTTACTGTTGCTGTTGGTGTAACTGTTGGTTTTGGTGTTGGTATTGCGGTTGGTGTTGTTTTTCCCACTACAACAGATGGTGCTGTTGATATGTCTTTCTTTGACTCACTCTTTGTTGACTCACTTGGTTTTTGTGAAGATGATGGTGTGAATTTAGAGAAGGATGAAGAAGAAGGTGTTGAGTCCTTCACAATTTCTTTGGACTTAGAAGCTGTGTCTGGTATGTCTAAAATTGAAAAATCTTCATCCTCAAAAAGTTCTCCCGAGCTCCTCTTCGGACTGACTACATTTTCAGCCGTTTCTTTCAAAGAGGAAGTCACTGGGGCAGCCACAGTCGGTATGGGAACACTCTTTTGCTCTCTTTCAAAGTCTGACTTGTCAATAACCACAAAACTGTCTTCCATTGCTTTCTCTGTACTCTTTTCTTTTGCCAAGATTTCTGGAGTTCTCACTTTGCCATCTATGCTATCATCTGCTGATGTAGTCCTGACATTTGTTGTGAACTTACTGGAAGACGAAGTGTTTTCTTTAAGTTTAGTGTCATCAGACAGCTTGGAATGAACCTTCCCAGGACCTGATACGGTCAAGTCTTTTTTTTCCTGGACAGGAGTTTTGTCCGGCCTGCTTTTAAGAGTTGGTTTTTTCATCACAACTGGAGGCTTTTTCCTCACCTCTGTTTTGACATCAACTTGGCCAAGTGATGTTTTTCTCTTCTCAGAACCTACGGCTGAGGGCAGGATCTTTGAAGGTGACACAGAGGAAGAGACTTTGGTCTCCTTGGCTGGTGACAAAGGCCTGGAAGGTTGTGAGGTTTTCCCTGGGGACAGCTTGGTAGATGCCACAGAGGGTTCTGGGTCTTTCTTTGCCGACAATGGAACTTTACCTGACTCCAGTTTCTCCAAGATTCCAGTGCTTCTCAGAGCAGGTTTTTTCGACAAAGTGTCTGCCATAGAAAATTTGGTGTCTGCGGAATTGCCCAAATTTACAGACGATTGGCTGCTGGGACTTCTGAGGGGCTTGCTGGGAAGTGTCGGCAACACGCGAGGCAGGGCCACAGGTTTTGGTCGAGGGGCAGGGGCTGGAGGAGAAGGTTTGCTCAGGCTGCCTGATACTGAATCTCCAGTTGTTGGTTTGGGCTGGGGTAAAGCTGAAGGTTTTGGTGCCGAGATGAGAGAGCTGGTGCTGGTGCTGCTAGGTTTGTCCATGCTGGATGTCAACTGCTTGTTCTCATTCTTATTGAAACGCTGGGGGACGAACAATGGGAAAAAAGGTGATTGCAAATCCATCAACTATGTTTTGCTACCTACTTACTCAGCTATATACATGTACAAGTCCACCATAATAGGGGATATCAAGGTCTCAGAAAAGAGTTTCCATACTACCAATTAAAATATTCTGCTTTTTGTTGTACATCCACTGTATAAATTACTAAATTCTAACTATAAAAATTGAACTAGATCTATATGCAGTTGTTTGTATATGACCATTTAACATCTTTGACTCTTATAATCTATCCTGCCTAGCTCAAACTTAAGTTTTAACACAACAAATTAAGGAGCTTGTTTTACAAAGACAATGTGATGTTTTTAGATCCCTTTTCTGTACAATGAGATGTATCCACACAAAATTATAGCTTCTGCTCTAAACCAATGATAAGCATTTTTGTAACTTCATTTTTTACTTGAAATACTTGAGAAGTATGTGGTGGGACGGTCACAAAATGAGTTTAGTTGCAGTTCATACTTAGCTGCATGGAGTTGAGCTTAGTTGAGTTGGTTTAATGCCTAGAATCAGCACTATAGAGACCATATTGTGGATGGACCCCAAGACTGACGTCTGTCAATTTTTATGCTGCCACACATGAGACAGGGTGGAGATACAATTACTCCTGCCTCAGTCGGTCACATTAAACTGACACCTACCCAGCCAGTAGGGGACGGCATCGAACCACAGACTTTCTGCGTTGGAACCAATGTTCCAACCTAGGGCTACCACGCACCCCCCAATACTTAGCTGTAAAAAGACATAATATTATTGTGAAAGACTAAAATAAAGTATTCCATGAACAACACCTGACTGCAACAAAATCTAATTTGTCGGATTGCCGCACATAGTATTCTAGACAAAGTCTAGATCCTCAACTGGGACTAACCTTTGACCCCATGAGACCCTCCAGCAGACCAGGGATCTTCACGCCCCCAGCGACCTTCTTTGCGGGCCGCGATGGACTCTCCTGACCTACCTCGGCCTCTCGCTTCTTGGCCTCCCTCTCCTCCATCTCCTCTCTTTCCTCTCTCTCCTCTGCCAGCGGGGACTTAGGCAGGCGCGG
>RQTK01000429.1:336702-341702 GCA_003991915.1 Elysia chlorotica
TCTGTCTGTGTCTGTCTGTCTGTCTGTCTGTCTGTCTGTCTGTCTGTCTGTCTGTCTCTCTCTCTCTCTCTCTCTCTCTCTCCATATTATCCCATTATGTTAATCTCATGTTGCATAATTATTCTTCACGTTTTGGAATTTACTTTTTACACTTCAATTTAAGTTATTTTGTTTTTGGAACTGATATAAGAAATGGTCGTTGTTTAGGAATCAAGATTTTAAAAAAGCTCTTACGAACAAAATATATTCATTTTCTTTATTTCATATTGTGAGAACGCTTTATTTCTATCTATCTATCTATCTATCTATTACCTACCTACCAGTACCTATCTACCTACCCATCCATCCATCCATCCATCCATCCATCCATCCATCCATCCATCCATCTATCTATCTATCTATCTACCTACCTACCTACCTACTTACCTACCTACCTACCTATCTATCTATCTATCTATCTATCTATCTATCTATCTCGGCGGGCTTAAACGTCATGAATCAGTCTACACAGATAACTACGTCGCTAGGTCTTGTGAAATGATGAACACACCGATGAGTTTATAGAATTCTCTACGTAACGATAAAAGCAACAAAAAAGAATCAACATAACCCTCGATCTAAACAAATAATATCCCGTAACACATACCTGTAAATTGAATGAATATTATTTACATGTCCTCTGGCGCACAATTGTGTACTCACAAACCTTTCCATACGGTTTAAGACTGCAACCTGGATAAATACAAAAACCAGGAGACCGCCTAGACTTTATTGTTTCTCTAAAGTTATACGCCACACTCATCGATATTACCAGTCATTGGATGTATGTGATACACGGTGAACACAACGCAGTGGCAAGGGTCCAAACCCGAGGAGATAAATATTATGACTCTTATAATTATATTCTTATGTATTCTAACCACAGACAGGTGGTCACACCACGACCGATGTTTCAGCCAGTCATAAGTGACATCGACCTAACCAGTAGGGAATAGGACGGTCTACTCGGGATTCGAACTGCAGACCGCTGGTTAAAACCCACAAGCTCTACCCAGTGAAATAACCAGCCACAAGAAGTCAAGGCTTTAACATTTGAACTGACGCAGAGCACAGCATGGTGTACTCGCCAAATTAAGTGATTTGGTAGTTGTGTGTGTGTGTGTGTGTGGGGGACGCACACTGCAGCGATAGACCACCTGTGAACACAATATCAAGACAATTGCAGTCAATATTTTTTTTATCAAGGACAATAGCTGCAAGTCTTCTCCATCAGCTCAAATCGAATTCGACTTTGGTCCTATTCACGAACGACAAACACAGGTCTCGTCGAGAGAGAGAGAGAGAGAGAGAGAGAGAGAGAGAGAAAGAGAGAGAGAGAGAGAGAGAGAGAGAGACATGCAGACAGGCCGACAGACAGAGACAAGGAGACAAACAAATAGACAGACAGACAGACAGACAGACAGACAGACAGACACAGAGCCCATCAAATTATGAACTAATCAAATAACATGAAATACGCGACTGAGGGACTGTAAATTAAGACGAACTAGTTTTCCTGGTGCGGAAACTTTGCTGGTTCCGACAGCATAACAGTCGGGTCGCATCGCATGGTTGAAGATCAACTCAGTCGTGGTCGAACCAAAATCAACAAATAAACCAAGTTATATGAATAGCCTAGATCCTATTTACTGAACACTGTTAACGTTACTAGACCTCACCCCCCTAAACCTGTTGGTGGTTAATGACACGCTATTATCAAGTAATAATTTATCCCAGCATCAAAAAAAAAAAAAACGGTCGAGGTAAAAGCTTCAGATTTAAAAAAAAAAACTATAATATGTTTTGCTACAGGTGTGGTTTTCGCGACACGAGGTTGAAACTGGACGAGGGCCGCTGAAAACGGCCGATCAAATCTACTATAATCATGGCTTCTCAGGTCAGTGAAATGGGTACCTTACATTTTAGCACAATACTCTCCTTTCGGTGTGTTTTTATTTACCTTTTTATTACCATGCGGCCTATCAGCTCCAGTTAAGGGGGTACCCTTTTTAATACAATATGATCTTAGCGTGAGAAACCTGAAAACATTAGCTTTTTATTGAGCTTTTGTTTACCATAAGTCACATAGTGTGACCCGCAGAGTGACCTGACCCAAGTTGGGAAAATTGGATTCAACATAGTAATAGTGACGTCTCAAGCAAGACCGTTAAATAGTGTCACTGTATTATAGTCGTAAAATAGTTGGGGGGTTTTAATAGTAGATACACGTCAAGCAAGACCGCTAAAATTGTAGTAATTCAATAGACTAGAAAATCTAAATTACAACTCTTGAAGAACCACGAACAGTTTACGTTTAAGGATCAGTTAAGACGCAGGGATGTAGAAATATTATATGCCTTAAAACAAGCATCAGCCTGAACTTAAAAACAAAAGGACTAAACAAAAAACCAACGTACTGTTTACACATAAAAGACGCTTAGACTTTAATCCATGGCTGCATGCAGTAGGGTATAGTGTGGTCGGTTGAGACAGGAGTCCAGGTCTCCTCGCCCTGTCCTGTGTGTGGCAGAAATTGTCAGAAGCCAGTCTTGGGACTCGTCCAAAAAATTGTCAATATAGTGTTGAAGTTGGACGCTAATCGTCCAACTTAAAACAGCTCATTGCAGTACACACAATAGACGCCCCGCAGCCCAATCTGATCCCAAACCAACAATAAAGGTCAGAAAGGATGCGCTCGGCATGCTTAACAGTTGGAACTTGACATTTTTAAAGTAGCCTACATGTATTATAATTATGTGAATGACACAACAATTACTGCTTATACTGATGTTGAGTTGGTTTAACGTCCAACGACAGCACACACAATTCTCAGACGTCCGTCTTGGGGCCCGTCCACATTTTTGACTTTACAGTGCTAATGTTGGCCGTTAAAACCAACTCAACTCAACTCAACCCCAAGGGCTATCCCCCCTCCCCTCCCTACCCCACAACAATTACTGCAATTTTAGAATAAGTGCCGCAAAGCCGCTGTAGTAATATGGATGAAAGTAGTAGTGTTTCACACCCCCAAAGTCATGAGCGAGGGGGGAAGGGGTGCTGGTAGGGGTAGATTGACTTCTGACATTTTCATGGTCAGACCTATGTCAAGACTGAGTGGATAGATTTATATAGACAAGATACGCAATAAATTATGCTGCAATCTATGGATGGCATGGACAAGGAGCGCGTAGATTTAGTGGAGTAATATCGTATATAAATACATGGTTAGTCGCACGTCTAAATCCGCTTTCTCTTTTTAAGGCTTGCCCTGTGCCTAGATCTAAACTAGCCCGCTAACTCAACTCTGACATTTTCTTTTTATTTCTTTGAGTTCTAAGTCTAACGTCGATGTCTGTATTATTACATGTAAAGCCAAACTCCGAACCAACTAATAAAGAGAACCATTAAACGGCTTTCGGTGAAGTTACAGGTGGGTTATGGGTAAGACAGATCGAACAGGCTTCTAGTACACGACCATCCCCTCCTCAAGCAGAAAGACAATATCAACTTTCAACACCTTCCTCACACTAGACCATCTAAAGTCTTTCGTCTCCGAGCAGAACAAGTACAACGCTCATTTAAACAAAATAAAACCTCCGTTTTCCCCAAGTACCCACTATTTTCTCGCAGTGTGAGACTTTCTAGTTCCTATGAGATTATGGAGTGGACCAGCATCTCTCTCTAGTTAGCAAAACAACAACAACAACAACAACAACAACAACAACAACAACAAAGAAAAAAAACAGCAGCAACAATAAAAATAAGAACAAAAGCAGCATCATGAACGTTATATAATCAACTATTGAGATGGGATTTGGATTTACATAAACTAATTCCGTCAACAACGGCGACTCCAAGATTACGACCAGCCCAGGAAAAAATTGCAAAGAAAACAAGAAGTTAGGCAAGATTATGAGAAATTTGGGCGATGGGGAAAGGGCAGGAATGTTTGTTGGAGGTGGAGAATAACATGGATAAAGCACTTTTTTTATAGCATACATGCAGATTAGCGGAATGAAGAAGCTGCCTGGCCTGGTCCATAATAACCATCTAAGCAGCCTTCCAATCAGCTAAATACCGTCATATAAATATATCTTAAGTCAAATCTAAAAGTCTCAATAGGACTTCCGAGCAGCAATACTGCTAAGAAAAAAAATTTAAAAGGTGTTTATTTCTTTTCAAACAGTTTTACCACCGTTCAACGCCCATTAATTTTTTAATTATTTTTTAACCTCGCAATTATAAACCAGTTCTTCTGCGACATTTAAATAAAATTTATAGAGAAAAATATGTGTCTTTTAAGAGTATTGTAAGTGTTAGAGCAAGACTTTTTATCTTTAAGAACCTGACTGTAGCTGAAAACCGACCCCCACTTGCCCTCCAACTCCAAGCTTGCTATGAGAAAGGTTCGTGTAGAGACGGGTAAATTGTATAAACTTGTAGGGTGGTCTAAATCGATCGTTGCGTGTCTGCTGTATAGATCTTGCTCTCCAGTCAATTAGCTCAGTAGAAAAAAAATACCAACAAGTCTAAACTGGAGCGCTGAGGGTGTGCCACGAATTATCACAAAAATTAAATCATTAGGGGAGGGGTGACTCTCCTCAGGCAAAGACATATCGGTTTGTTTGTTTTTTAATTAACGACCCATCAAGTCAATAATGAGTGAGTTTTTATTCATATCATTTTTGTTTAAGAAATCCTCGATGTTCAACCGCGCGACTAGATCTTTAATTATGTGTGGTGAATATAAAAAACCGATTGAACATTGTCCCTTCTTTTCAGTATTAAATTTTTGTATTACAGTGTTTAAGTCATGAATGTATACATTATTATTTGAGATGAAGTAAATTTTATATGTATATATAAATTTATATAAAATAGTAGTTTTACCTTGTTTCAAAGGGAAGGCAAAAATTCCATATATATCCAATGAGCAAAATACAACAAAGCATCCGAATTAG
>RQTK01000429.1:344202-350314 GCA_003991915.1 Elysia chlorotica
CAGTCTGATAAACTGCCCAACTGCCACACACATGTGCATAAAGACAGACAGAGAGACAGACAGACCCACAGCCAGTTAAACTGTCCGACTGATATACATACATGATACAATACTGATGACTGCTATACAGTTTTCTCTCTGGAAACTAACGCTGGCGCAATAATTATTACGCTTGCTTTCAATTAACCAAATTCATCACTGTATTCATAATGGCGCGCCCGTATAAAAAAAAGATGGTTCGCCTCATAATGATCCCACAGAGGAACACAGGAAATATCAAACAGAGAGACAGAGAGAAAGAGAGAGAGAGAGAGAGAGAGAGAGAGACAGAGTCACCCATCTCTCTCCCTCCGTTTATCTCTCTGAGTCTCTTTACCTCCTTCCCTATCCCCCTCTCTCTCTCTCTCTCGCCCTCTCAAATCCAACTGTCCAACTCGTCTCAAAAAGTGAAATGACATAGCTCACTTTAACTCTACATCCTCATGAAGGAGTGTGTCGGATCTCTTCCCATACTGTTTGGATCGGTGTCAGAATAAATGGCCAACACAGGAGTCCTGCAGCACGCAATTCTCTCAGACGTGAGACTTGGGACCCATCCGAGATATTACCTAGTTAGTGGCGTCAGACGTCAAGAAAAGAAACAATCAAAACAGCGGCTGTCTACTGCGCTGTCTTAACGCTTACCTTATCATTTGTGTATATTTCTTACACATTGTTCTCTACCCACACTACCATTCGCGTATAATTTATTTCACACAGTTAAAAAACACCATGTACCCATCCGCGTATATTTTCCAGTTGAGAGTAGGTCATTGTAACCGAGCAATACAGACAGTGTTGCTACGCACAAGTATCGGATTATATGCTAGTAAGGCAGAGAATTGGCACGGTTTTTGCTCATTTCATTAAGATCGGTTCAGTAGAAGATAATTTATGCAAATTGAAATTTCAGGGTCAAAGCACGAACAGTATTGGCTCGTTTAGTGGGAATTAATCATGACGTAATTTCCGGGTCACACATACTTTAGTTAGAAGCGGTATCGTGCTGAGTCAAAGCACGAACAGTATTGGCTCGTTTATGGGGAATAAATCATGACGTAATTTCCGGGTCACACATACTTTAGTTAGAAGCGGTATCGTGCTGTTTTGGGGAGGCCTTGAAAACGACATTCTGTTCGTGTAATCCAGCCAGGCCTGTGATATTAAGTTACCGGATCGTGGCGGGCACAGTTGTCTCACTGGGTGAGCACAAATCTCAATCATTCCTGACAAACGGTTTGGTTTGGTTTGTTATCAATGTTTTTTCCTCGTCAAGCGACTACGATGTGAACCACACTCCATGTAAATCTACATGTAATCGCTTACAGTTACACAGCTGAGTGGGGCAGTTCGGGGCAGTAGCTTGTATACGCGGCTTGTTTTGTTTGTTTGCTTTGGTACTGGTGCTTAGCGTCCAAAGTCAGCACTATACAGGCTATATTGTGGACGGGTCCAAGTATTGGCTCGTTTATGGGGAATTAATCATGGCGTAATCTTCGGCAGCACTTTACAGGCTATATTGTGAACGGATCCACAGCCTAACATCTGACAAGTTTATGTGCTATCACACAGAGAGAGGTCGGATTAACGTAACTCATGTCTCAGTCGGTCACATTCAACACACCGACCCAAACAGGGGACAAAATCGCCAGAGCTGGGCTCAAACCACGGACCTCCTGCGTCGGAAACCAATGTTCTACCCCAGGGCTACCACACCCCCTTCACCACGGACTGATATCATCACTGCCTTTCGATGTCAGATGTATTTTCCTCACCTATTGATTCAAAAGTACGGTAGCTTACACCTCGCCGCAAGATGATGCGAATAAGAAGGTTATATGTCTGTAAAAAACGTACGCAAATGTGCGTGGCTACAGTTAAGATCTAGGGTTGTGCACTCGTCGTTAGAACCAAGAGGTTTAAAATTTGCAACCTCGCTGCGTCCTGCTTGATCTCGTGTCATTGAGAAGTAGACTTTACCCACCTGAGTTAAAGCACTACGGGAATTAAATACCCATCTGATTTTATAGGGCAATACATTTTTCATGAATCTTGTGCAGTTTCAATTTTCATATCCCATAGGGAGTTGATAACAACATCGGCGTTGATCAAAATCTGTTGTTGTTGTTGTTTTTTTTGTCGTTGTTGGATTTAAGGGATTCCAGAATCAATAAAATGTTTCGGTTTGTTTAACGCTGTACTTTACATTAAAAATAATTATGTTCGCCATCGAATTCCCCTCCAACTGATCGTGTTTCATAGCCAGCCCAAACCAACTCCAGGCATATTTGTCTTCTCAAGCTCGAGATCCCCCCACAATATTGTATCGGTTATCTTTAAAAGCCTTCATCTAATCGCCTATCCTCAAAGTGTCTGTGCTTACCTGTGCAACTGCAATTTAATAGTAAACGTTAATGTGCACAGAAGAGAGCAGAGAATCCAAGTAAGAATCGTACGTTGCCACCTGCAATGTGAGTAGTAAATGTTTCTACAAGATCATCTCCACCTCACGGGACCACCTTTGGCTCAACTTCAGCAAACACTATCATGCTAAGATGTCGAGACAGTGGTGCATGTAACGAGCATAGAAATGTCAATGGATACCACAATGATGTTACAATGCAACTAATGTAGAGATGGTTATTAATTGTTTATCATAATGAACAACTACCATGCATCGAAACTGATAGGAAAGAAAATATCATGTTAGTTTTAGTTATTAAGCAGTGTATTTATGGAAATTAAGTACCACAGTGAGATAACAGATACGGGTGCAAGAAGCCGACCAAGTCTTGCTGGTACTTTGTGCAGTGTGTGTGTGTGTGTGTTGGTGGGCGGGTCTGGATGGACAATTAGTTTTAAAGTGCCGAGGGTGAAGGGGCAATTTGCTACAACAGTAGAGAAAGTCGAAGGAAACTACAATATATCAGAGTCACACATTGTAACCATGCATTCCCGCCTGGTCTGTGTAGGTGTAATAACCCCAGTGGTCAGCCGAGGCACGGGTAAGTGAAGAGGTTGGCGGGTAACACCACCACAGAGACTGTACCACTTGACAGCAGCCCACAGGGTCAGACGGTCGGTGGACAGGCCAAAGTCTAGTGTAAGCAGCACTTGACGCCTGGACACCAGTGGACTCTTCCCACTGCTCGCGTCATTGTGCCAAGATGGCTTGACAAATACATCAGAGGTTTGGGCAGTAAGAACTATTTATCTATGTTATAGTGATTTACTAAAGTTAGATAAACAGGGTCATGAACGGAAAGAGAGATAGAGAGAGAGAGATATTGAGAGAAAAAGATCAGGAGGAAGGAAGGAAGAGAAAGAGAGAGAGAGAGAGAGCGAGAGAGCGAGACAGAAACACAGAGATAAACAGACAGATAGACAGACAGACAGAGGGGGTGTATCAGGGGAATGCGTTTATCAATACAAAAATGTCATCAGAAACGTGAACCTAAAGCAAACAACTGCGTGGAGTGTATTATAAAGCTAGAGGTAAAAAGAAACTTACCTGCGATCGTGACTCCGTAGCGCCATCTTTAGCAGGCTCGGCCACCGGTGCCAAACTGGAACCGGAAGTAAAATCCAATAGGTCATCGAACAGAGAAGCGCCACCTGTGGCAGAACTCGATGACGTCACAAAGTCAGCACCGCGGTCACTGCTGGTGTCATCATCGGTTCCAGAGATAAGCGGTGGTCCGAACAGGTCATTGAGGTCGTGTGACTGCGCATGCGTCGAGTGGATGGAAGTCGGTTCGGGTTTCCCCGTATATTCTTGGTCGTCCAGATCGAACAGGCTGTTTGTCTCGGCCGTAAAGAGATCGGACTGAGTGTTTGGGGAGTCTGCGGCCTGCGGCGCGAAAATACCGGTCCCGAAGATATCGTCAAAAGGGTCCGCCGGTTTCGTCTGGTCGTCTCCCGTGTCCGGAGGTGGCTCACTCGGCGGGATATCGAAAGGATCCATCTTGTCGGTTCAAACTCCTCCAATAAAGGTAGACAGAGCAAGAGACGCTTAAGGTCCAGTCGATTCTCTTTTAGTAATGATATCGATTTAACGCACTGATTTTGTTTTTCTTGTCCAGCGGGGAATGTTTAAGTTAAACTGGTTGATAATTAGGTTTAGCGGCCTGCATTTTTTCTGAGAGACCACGAGCTTTACACTCTCCACAATGGGGAGCCCAAGTGATGCTGTTAGTGTGAAGTGTCGGACTTGTCTCCTTCTTAACCCAAGTGGATTTCAAGTGAGGCTAAGTGCTCTCATGCCGTGCTCATGTATTGCCTTAGGTTTCCTCCGGACAAAGGGTGCCGCGAAATTTAAAAACATTCAGCATTGAATTGGGACTCTTAATAAATGAAAGCTTGGCAAATTGGGCTTGTTTGTTTCCACAGTAGGGATGAGTCTTAATTCCAGACGACGGCTCCCGTTGTCAGTCTTTATTAATATTGGTTAAAAATGCAAGCAAGAAGAGTCACATGGCCCTAGACGGAGCTCTCTAAATGTGTGTAGCTGGTTAGCCGTGGTAGGACATTCATCAGATCGACGTGTGACTCAGAGGACGGTGTGAGGCCATGCAATCAGTCAGTGTGGGTGTTAGCAGGCAAACATGCTAGGGGGTTAGATACAAGCAGAGGATGAAAAATAATTGAGAATCGAATGTTAAGAGTGATAGAAGTGCCTGAAAATAGGTTATAATTTTAAAGTGCAGGGCTTAAAAGAGAATTATATCTTTTAGAATCGTAGTACATAATACAATAATTAAATATGTAATGTAATGCGAGGACAGATAGATGTGGAAAGACATGGTCACCAATGCCAACCGCCACGGTACGCATTGAATACCACGATGGCGCAGGGGGCATCTGTTGGTGCTGAGGGGGTGGTTATAATAAATTTTATTTTTAAACTTGTAACCGGGAGCATGTTTTATAAAAGCACCCATTAGAAATGTCACACAACCTCAACTTTGCTTTAACTAGTATTTGGAAATGAGATAACAACCTGGATTTGCTTATGATCATTTAAGTCCCCTGGAAAGTTTTCATACAGACTCACAGGGATGAAATGGCATGACTGAAACTTTATAAGATGGACTAAGGAAAAAGAGGTAAAGTGTTGAAAGCACTACATTATATAACTATGTATCACTTCTATAAGACAAATATAAATGTGTTTATCATCGGTCAAATGATAGAAAATTAGTTCAGTTTGAAAATTGCAGATATAAATAATGTATAGTGTCTTGTCGACACACTTGCATCTTTGTGTCAATCGTCTTAGTTGGACTTCGTTCGACGCAGATTTTCGCATTAATTTTGAATATAGCCGGTTTGCTGCTACATGTACATTTCTAGCTGTGAGACGGCCCAGAGCTGCGATTCTGCTCTTGGCCTTTAGTTTTAATTAATATAGAATTATGTTTTAGTACCGCGGCGAAAGAATCCTTTGAAACAGGAGTTTTCTGATACATACCGATACCTAATTACATCGTCAAGAAAAAGCAAACACAAAACCAGTTTTCAACATCCTGAAGATTATACCTAACAGGACTTAATGTAATTGTAAAAAAAAAATAATAATAACTAGATGTACTTAATCCTCTCAGCTAAACTGAGACTACGTTGGAAATCCAAGAAAGTACACAGTGGAACGCCCACCAAAACAAACACACTCACTGCTCCGCGCAGTGCATGTTGACACGTTCTAGCAGAGTATTTAGAACCAAAGCCAATAACTCTTGATACAGAACGCTGTGGTTGTGTTACCATTGACCTTCGATAAAGATGTGATTGTGACTGTGAGCGACTCGCTGTGTCCCTCCCATAACTAATTGAAGAAAAGAAGGATAATTATGACACGCCGCGGCTGACCTGTGAATTGATTAGTCCTTCAGTTTGTACAGCGACCTACATTGATAAGTGTTTCTCTGTCCATCTTCCAGTCTCTTCTCTAACCGTTCTTAATCTTACGTTTATCTTTCTCTATCTATCTATATATGGGTCTCCCGTCGCTCTCTCTCTCTCTCTCTCTCTCTCTCTCTCTCTCTCTCTCTCTCTCTCTCTCTCTCTCTCTCTC
>RQTK01000429.1:350368-375715 GCA_003991915.1 Elysia chlorotica
CTCTCTCTCTCTCTCTCTCTCTCTCTCTCTCTCTCTCTCCATCTCCTACTTTCTCCCTCTCTCCGACTGATCTTCCAAGTGACATAATCACTATTCGGTATCGTTCAATCTGTATACAATATGTTGCCCTGTAGTAGCAAGACATGGCATGGCATAAGCCCCTCACTCGTTAAGATAAAGAGCTTTCATTGTGTAATACTACAGAACAGAACGGATAAAGACGCGACCATCTCGCACAAGATAGTGAGCTCTAAATGCGATTTATTCAATTATTAGTACATGAACGCTTACCTCTATAATGATAGGAGAAATACCAGGATATGGGAAGGTGAAAGAGAGGGGAAAGAGGGAGGGAAAGTGGGTGGCACACTGAGTGTTGTTGGGTGGTGTTTGTGTTCTGTCGGTTGTTTTCTTAAGTGTGACGGGGGATAAAGAGAACGGAATAAAGCAGCAAGGAGAAATTTACGACACCAGAAATGACACAGCGTCGAAATCATTTTTTTTCTAATAGTTCATTATGTCATGATTCAGAGGATATCTCTCATAATAACAAGCAAAAGATTCTTTAAAAAAAACTCACCCACTCAGTCAAGGACCAGCAGTAGTTACTCCACTCGTGGTATCACACTGAAATCCAGTCAGGAACAGATGCCTTTTTATCACCCTGAAAGAAAATATTAAGAAAAAATGTTATCACCTTAGTTCCGACTGCCAAGCATAGGAGTTCACGCTGAGACTTCAAAAACCAAAAGTTAACGAGTACTGCACATTCGCCTCGTAACAAAGCTTCAGAAGGTGCGCATGAGAAGCTCACGGCCAACTCACGTACTAAACTCAAACAAGGGTGACAGATCTGAACATCTGTTACAGTGTGAAGGTAAGCAAAATCCCCATCGTCATTGAGAATCGACTTGCAGTCACCAAGATCAATGTGCAGGCTGGAAAATCGATACAATAACATGCGCGTACTTTTTTCTCAGTTAATTTTCGAGTTTGATTTTGGAGCAAAAGGAATGCCTTGCTGTCCCTAGAAAAAAAAACTCACACAGTACAGAAAATTTTGCAATAAATTTCTAAGGCATTCTTGGTGTAGGCAAAATACAACTTAATTAATTTGGTTTTAAAAGCCTCCAGTGGTAAAATTAAACAAGGAAACTAAATTACAGGCTTTCCTTATAGAAGAGGGGTTGGGGGGGTCAAAAAAACCCAGGGTGTGTTTAGGTACCGTACTTTAAACGTTGGAAATAGCGGTGGTGATTTTTGCCAACGTGGTTTGTCTGAGAGGATCTGAATGTTTCTCACTCACTTCTTAATATAAAAAAAAAACACTTCATGCAATTTAGGGGTTTTTAAATGCCGTAAAAACATGAGATCTTTATACAAGTCAAATAAAGAAAAAAAAATACTAGACTAGCGTTAAACATTGTATTTTGAATTGATCAGCGTAAAAATCGGTGCATTCTAAACAAAAATAAAATCTGACATCAGCGAGGAGTGTCGCATTGCCCTGGTCATGTCACCCAGCCTGCATAATACATGTATGATACATGCAGCATACTTCACGCTATGTTATTCGTTGCATTTCACAATCTGAACGGAATTCATTGAGGGGTGTTTTATTATGATAAACATCGCTTAACAAGTGTTACAGAGTCATATACATAAGAAATTATGAACATTATCATTATGTGCATTTTTATCAAGCGTTGAGTTCTACCTATAACAATGAATCAATATTACACTGTATTTGCATGTATAAACAAAATTATCTCGGTCACAACTGTTTTAAACATGCAATGGTGGTTTGTTCCGATTTCTCCGAGTCGTACTAAACTTTAGCTTGGCGACATTGTTTTGAAACAATGGATGGCATTAACTCACAACAGCAGAATGAGAGAATTAATGAGCAAAGAGCAATAGCACACGATACATATCATTTGAAAAGTCCATAATAACTTCATATGATTCTACATTTCTAGTTGTTTTTGTTTTGTTTTTTTCTATCAACTATATTTCTCATCCTCGAGGCTTCCCAAAAAAGTTTATAATGCGGAAAAGAAGGGTTTAAGCTGCTGAGAGTGAGGTTTAGAATCACGCACCCGTGTAAGAGAATTGATGACATTATTGTCCTTTATTTGTTATTACTATTACAGAGCATGAGTGACACAATTACATACACGAACATATTGTACATCGTATTTGACACAAACATGCATACTACACAAACATTCCTCTTTTTTTGCCAGGCTTTTTTCCTTTTCTTTTAAATTTAAATTAAAACTTGGCAAACTCACAAGGTATTAGATATGAAAACAGGTACGGTTGGACATTCAGTATGTAAATACAGGTGCGCACGATAAATTTCCACTCTGTCTTTGCTTGGTTGCAAGTAGAATCATCCGAGGTTACACTTGGGTCCCGTTCACAAGACAGCTTAGAAGTTGACAACGCACGATAAGAACCAACAAAACATGCAGATCTGATTTCGGGAACCTTGACTGACGCCAGCGAAATAATTAAAAATAAAAGTTCAGACATGATTTTGCACCTGATACGGAGTAATTTCTTAAGTTCAGCAAAAGCGAGAACAATGACATCGGTGCCCCATTATTGTTGTAATTTCTACATCTATATCACGTTTACAAGAGAATGACTTCTAAACAGAGAAAATCTATCCAGTTCAGGCTACAACAGTGCTTGGTAGATTGCATACACCCAGAGCACGATTTTTTTTTTTAAATGAACACTAGATATCTAGTGTGTGAGAAAAGTTCAAACGATAGAGCCTATAAAATAGAAATAAATAATATATATTATTATATCTTATATATTACAATTCATGGACGCAGGCGGAAACGTGCCTACTATTGACAAATCTGCATTAGGGCTACAGCTCGCACAGAAACGGGTCTCTTTTTTTTTTCATATTTCTCCGAGAGGTCGAGTCATCGCCATGTCACGGTGACCCCGAGTACATGCATTTTTGCATTCGCCATCTTTGTTCGTGCAAATAACGGGAACTTAAGATCGCATTGTGGTTGTATGTAGTGTAGAATAATGTAAGAACGGGTGATTGGCGTGCTTTAATATTGAAATTTTCAGTTTATGCCATGAACCTGATTCTTTCCATGTGAAATGCAATCTTGTACTTGAAAACAGCTTCTCACAAGCAGCTTACGTCATAAATTAGGAACTTAAGTTAGAATGATGCGTCGAGGGGAACAAGGGGGTGGGTGGGAGCTGATGTCTACATATTTGCGTAAAACAGCAACAATCTTTGCCTGATAATTCAAAATATTGTCCTGAAATAGGGACGCGCTTTATCTAATCAACGCCACATATGACTATACAAAATGTATAAAAATGACGACGACGACGACGAACATGGATATGTACAACATAGCCTCCATTATTATTGGAAAAAGATCACCAAAAGTGGTATCCTCGTTGCACCTTTCTTTGATCCACCATCACCTGATTTTAGTCCTAGCGATCTAAAATGAATCGGAAAAGGCACGCCTTTCATCCAATGGTTAGAACAAACGGTTGAAAGGGATGGGTGCATCGTGTTTTCCTTATTTTGAGCGGGCGTGTGTGTCGGAGTGGCAGTCCCTAACGGACTCAGTATGGCTCTGAAAGCATGTGAAGTGTGAGGGAAGAATCAATAGAATTATCCACTTGTCCTGCCGCATTATCGGCCCATCTGACGACTGACGAGCGCGGAACTTTTAAACCTTCTAGTTCTAGTGTTCTAGTTTTAGTTTGAGCATAAATCTATGAAGTGTCTTCATACGTCCATGAGTTTGAGTACCTTCACATTCGCTGCGGTCCTGCACTTCATTTACCGCGGTCCTGTTCTCTGCGCAAACTTTCTCGATAAACGCTCATCAAGTGTTCGCAGAAAGAGATACTTGAAAAAAAAAGTTTTTATTAACAATAGCAGGAAATAATTAAAACTTCAGAAATGGCCGCCGCAATTTCCTTTATCTATCTTATTACAAACTGTCGCCGTGTAGGTCTCCTCTGAGTGGAAACCTTGTAGAAGTTACCACAAAAGAGAAGCATGCAGACAGACAGATACAGATAGAGAGGGAGGGAGAGTAAAGAGAGAAATAGAGACACAAGCAGATAGAGAGGAGTACATAATATAACCAAAGGATTGATAGAATGAGGTATCGCAGTCGTACACAAGAATGGAAACACGATTGCTGGTTGAAGGGTTGCCTTGACACTGACTTAAACGCTCTGTAAATTTTGCCACACACACACAAAAGTCTACCGTCTTTACAAGACATTCGGGACGGAAAATACAAACAGATAGTGCAGGCAGCGCAGTAAAACTATACTACGGAGACCGTTAGTTGCAAATATCCAACACCTAGCCGGACAATCTTTTAGTTTTAAATGTGTGAAGAAGATGCAAACGTGGATTCAGCGAGCGCTTTGGTTTAGTTTTCTGTTGATCTGAGACTTTCTAAAGCTACGTTGCAGAATCTCTGGCCTGACTAAGTGGTTGCGATCACACACCAACAGATAGACATGAGATCAATACGAGTTATCAGAAGTGTCTGACGTAGCATCCCATACTATCTGCTTGAAGAGATCTCTGTCTTGAGCGATTCTTCCTGCCGCGCTCGGGCTCATGAGCAGGCAAACTGAAATGTCTAACTTGGCCCCATCTGGTTGGATTGGTGTGAGTGTAATGTGACCATTCCATCGAGACAGGACCAGGCAATTATAGAAGGATATGATGGTCTGGCCAATCCGAAACCTGAATATTAACACAGAAGGCGGTGGGCTTACAGTGCATGTTGGAATGTGACTTCATCAAGTACAATAAAAAGTGAGCCTGTGAATGAGGGAATCGTGCGCTTGGGCACCTGTCGATTTCTTTCCTTCAGAATGTTCTCCCTGTTCAAATTCAACGCCTCCTGTTGTAGAAAGAGAGCAGGTGTGATTGAAGGGGTGGCAAGGTGGCTTGTGGAACAAAGGTGGCTGGACTTCTCAAGGCAAAAGTATGCGCAGCACGGTCCTACGTGGACTGAGGTGGTGGTAATAATGGTTATGGCGAAGACGATATTGGTATTCTCGTAAGATAAGATTGAAGCAAATCCCGTAACTAAAGACAGCGCCTTATGACGTAAGTCAGTGCAAGCAGTGCAACATTGACAATAATTATGTGACTGAGCGGGAGCTCTTCCGTGATTGTTCGCCGGCAAAAAATTGATGACGACCACTTGAGCTTTTTGAGTGATGAATTTTTGCCCAAGCAATTATGTGTGTGAGTGGGAAAGGGAGAGGGGGGAGGGGTGTTAAGAGTGTAAGAATGGGCTATTGCAAAATTCGCTGCATTTTAACTTCAGTTTAAGGGAAACACTCATCCATTCACAATAACCACGCAATTTCTGGCTTCATGAACTGTCCAAATCTACACAGCACTATGAGGAGGGGTAGAATTTTGTCGCGTGACAGGCGCCTAAGTAATCCATGATCGTCATAGAATCAGAGGAGAGAGAGAGAGAGAGAGAGAGAGAGAGAGAAGAAGAAAGAGAGAGAGAGAGAGAAGAAGAAGAAGAAGAAGAAGAAGGGTAGATGGGAAGGAAGGGAACAGAATATAAAGCTTGCTCAGGGTGACGTACGGTGATCCCCCGCCCTCCTTCCCCGGTTTTTTTTTTGGGTTTTTTTTTGTTTTTTAATCGGCGTCTTCAACTCTCGGATTAGGCAATAGAAGCAGATTTGAGTCTCTCGAATTTCTTCAGCGCCTATGCGACAACTACGAGCGTGACTGTACCAAAGCAAACGATCTCTGACTCCTCCTATGTTTCCTGAAGAATCCTACTAAGAGAACGGGGGCACCGGCTGAGATTCGAGCTGCGAACCTCTTGCGTGTGGAACAAATGCTCTTCCGCCTGAGCTAGAGATGCTCCCCCCGCGGTTTATTCTACAGTCCCTTCAGAAAATATACTCGCCACCCCACCCCCTTTAGTTTTCCATCTGGCGAGAATCACTGGGAACTCAATCTGTGGTACCAACACACTGATCACTGGATCGATTAATGGTCGATGCCAGCGCCAACCAATCAATCGCCCAGGTATTACATAAACGCGGCTTAACAGGGAAAGGTTTACCCGTAATAACCAGACTCAGTGTCTTGGCAGGCAATCTCGGCACGTACTGGCGACAAGGAGGAAAACCAGTCTAAGCACATGTAGTCACTTAGATACACGCCATCTTCAACACTAACACTCACTCGTATAGTGTATCATGACATTTTATATATAGTGGATTTGTCCTGTCCTGTGGCCCCTACGATCATAAGATAGGTCCGGTGTATAACCTATGGTAACGATATCAGTCATACGTTATTGACCATTCTGATTGTACAGTCGTAAGCCCTACGGGTGTAATTAGTTAACGACTGTTACATCTTATTGAATGGCGGATTTTTGTAATCCGATCAGCCCTCCCCATAACATTACTCGCCCATCTTCATTAGATGATTAGCTGACCACCTTGCCATTAGGTGCACTAACATATACACAAATGTACCAATATGAGTGAGTGTAAAGACACAACCCAGCACTAAGTAGTAAGTACATGTGCCGCTGACCCCAAGGGAAGGCTGAGGGAAGAGGGGGCTGGCGCACGTAGTACAGCGTTGGGCTTCCAATCGGTTCGAATCCTCGTTTCCGCAAATTTCTTTTTTCGGATTTCACCACCTAATGCTTGGGTCGGTGTCAGTACATGGTGTATAATATGACCGGATGAGGCAGGGGCCGTGGTATCCCTTAAGTTACATTGTCTCTGTGTGGGATCACGTAAAGGTGTCAGAAGTTAGTCTGGGTGCCCGTCGTCGAATAGAATTCTATTTGGGAAACTAGGAGACGTTTCACTACGAGAGAGCTTTTGTTCTATAAAGAAGAAAAAAAGGGACACGAATAGCAATCCTAAAATAATGCGCGGCACTGCACAATTATAACTATGTACATGTACTTAGCTATCTAAAAATTCAGGTGTAGTATCCATGTACATGAACAGGGAATGAACGAGAGGCGCTACTTCAAAGCTCCTGATGAAAAGCCGAGTTTCCTAGAATGACATTCCCAACACATATACGCTACACTGACAACAAAACAGGTTTCTCTGGTTAGTTCAAACGAAAAAAAAATGTATAGGCTTACCGAGGAAAGGTATAAGAAGATCGGTTTCGATTTAACATCGTCCCGTAAATTAAGTAAAAGGTACCATTTCCGAATGGATACTAGGTGTGTTTACTTATGAACGAAGTGCTTCACTTCCGCAAGAACGAAACCCTCTTTAATTAGAGTGTAAATAAGTTTCTATTCGCGTCGTTTCAAGTACGTATGAAGTTTCATGTGTACGATAATGCCTGCGAATATTCAGTATCCGTTTTGTTTTTATTTGAAGTTTAAAAAATACAATTTTATTATTGAAGCTATAACTAAATCTAAAACATGGAAAACGTAATCAATAAAACTGGACGAAAGCCAGCACTGACCTTCTAAAAATACAACTTATAAATACATATGGCTGAAATTTGCATATAAAATACCAGATACAGAGCTTGCGTTCCTATCCAAACACACCTAGGCTTGAAGGGTTTGCCAAGTTATAGTAGCGGCCTTGCGACAGCGAGCCCACAGCGAACACGAAGGCAATAGACAATAGGTAAGGGAATCTACCGTGAGGTCCAGTCATAGCTATAAATTTATGCAGCCAGTGAGCTAACAGAAACAAGCATGCCAAACAGACGTGGTTATGCCATACGCTATCGTCATGTGTAATGGTAAAGCCTGTTGTGTTTGCATGGAGGGTGCACATTGATATCTAATAGGATCTGGACGATATAAAACACATGTACACACACACTAGCATCATAAAGACTCAATGATGAGTCATTTAACCAGTTAAAGTTAAACCCGCCTCTGTGGCTGCTGAACTGAGAAGAATAACAAATGTGTGAGGAAAAAAGGGTACAATGGGAGATACAGAATATGTGTGTCTGTCTTTCCAGGGGAGCGATACACACAGATACAGGTAGAGACACATTTGAAACAATCAGGAAGGGCACATTTTTATAAATAAAAACAAAAATCCTAATACCGACATAATTTACTGTCTTCAATCACACAAATATCTTACTCCACTCCCACTTATAAATAAATAAACAAATTTAATCATGATTATTCTTTTTTCCTAAAATGAAAAGAATTACAAAATAGACAGTACACAACGATACAAAATAGTCAGAACACTTTGAGAAGCTATATCATTCTTTTCCTGCTCTTCTGTCTCTCATAAAATGCAATGTAGTGAAAGATGCATGTTTTCTTCAGTTATTGAATAATTGTGTACAGGGTGTTATCGAAATTTGGTCTCAGGGGGAGCAGGGAGGTTCTTAAAAGGGTTGAGGGCATAATAAAAAGTGTTTGTCCACTGATTGATACATGTGGTCACACAGCGGGCACATTGGAGGAAGTTTAGGCTGATTCTGCATGTGTCAAGTTCTTAGTCGAAAGATTGTGGATTGATCTGTTCTGGAAAGAAAGTTGATGTTATAAATCACTTGGTTTTGGTGCATTTGTGTGTTTAAAAACTACTCATCCTATCTTGCCCATTTCCCATCTATCCATCCAATCCTGTTTTATGTTTGTTTGTTTTTAAGATTTGCTTTGGACGTTTTACTGAAACAGGGGTGTCTGGTTGTTCCTGTCAATATCTCTTTAATGCGAATATGTTAACAATGTCATATTTAGGTGTGTTGCAGTCTCCTGGAATCCATTGTATTGTTTGTTTGATGCAGAATGTCATAAAATGTTGATTGTCCATATTTCCTATTAAAGCTTGTGATAGTAATACTGACAGTGAATCACTCAATCAGTAAAAAAGACATTTTTCTAAAAATGCACGAAGAATACAGGTTTGAAATAGATCCATGCATCTAGGCCTAAACCTAATCTTTGTAGATCTATAAAATTATTACACCTTACTTACCCATCTATTAACTCATAGAAGACGGTGCGGTAACAACATGTGAAATGTGTAGAAGGTAAGTTCTAGATATAGGCCTAGATCTAGGTCTAGACCTAGATCCCCCACTGGCGATGCGTAATCCAAACTGCAGCAGTCGCGTTATTTATCCAACTGCTAGATTTATAGATCTAACTAGTAGATTGCTCGATTATTTAATAAAAATCTAGATTCTAGATCCAAATAGCAAATTGACAAGTTTCGGGATTTGGGTAGGTCAAAATCTTGCCGTGAGCAATCTGCACATCGATCTAGACCTAGATTAGATAGTGTTTGGCGGTAGCAGTTCAGTAAACTACCACCATCTTTTAATAACTGTTAGGAAAATCAATGGGAGATGTGTCATTGTTGTGCGACAGTGCTCTGTGAGTGACACACTCTCAGACACAGCCAAGTGATGTCATGCTGTAAACAAAGAAATTTGTAAAACACGAAGGAGCGCGCAACGCAACTTGGGGGCACGGAACAAAAATAGGCTTTGATGTTGAACATACTGTGTAGACACCACAGATGTCAATCTGCTATTTATACATCTATGGGTAGACACTACGTTTATTAGAAGGAAAGACTGTATTTCAGCCACTCAAAATATACCTTACATCGGTTCAAAGGGTTGAGAATTACATTGTATGATTATAGTCCTACGATGAAATTCTACATTCATTTTATTTTTTTCAAACAAACAACAAATTGCCATGAGTCAATTCCACTCTTCTATTTCGTCTCCAATAGGCCTCGTCATGGATAATGTGATTACTGATACTCTACTACGCATTTCCCCCAAGAAAGCGTTATATGTCGCCTTTTCTTATGTTTTAGAATCACTTTTCTCACAACGGCCAAAACTTCTCATTTTTGCAACATTCATCAGGAGTGATAATAATCTGGCGCTATCTATACACAATTTAGTGTACGTAATTACAATATTATTGTATAATTATTGCCGCCGTATAGAACCCCCCAGGGGAACCTAGGAGAAGTCAAATTCAGAAGAAGAAAGTTTATTAATTTTTAGTTGCGAGCGTCAACACTATATAGGCTATGTTGTGGACGAGCCCTAAATACTGACGTCTGGCAATTGTATGTGCTGCCACACACGAGACAGGCAGAGATGCGTGGAATCTTGTCCCAGCCGATCATAATTATTATTATACTCGCATCAACCCAACCAGTACAGGACGAAATCGGGCAAGTGAAATGTTTGCCGGTCATGAGATTGGGGACCCAATCTCGAGGCCAACGATCAACACATGGAACATTTTGCTGCCAAGAAAGAGAGAGAGAGAGAGAGAGAGAGAGAGAGAGAGAGATAACAAACTTCAAACTTTTAAATAGGCTTAGAAAAAAAAATAATTGTCCAATGAGTTAAGATAATAACTGCAGTCGCATGATTGTAACTTCATCACTTCATGTACACTATCAGGATGCCCAAGTCGAATTCCGTCTTCTTGTTCCCTACTGTTTGTGTAGGTGACAGTAGGCACCACACGGGAGGGGGAGCCGGCACGAAGCCGCACATTTCACTTGTGATGCACAAGGCTAGGCTTAGTGGGCTTTTAATGTTACAAAACAATGTTACATAGATGCGCGCATTATTCGGAACGTAAAATATTTTAGTTACAACTAGATTTTATTTGTATATTTATTTCTTCCTACTTTTGTTTCTTCCTTTTCATCTTTACTTATTTGTTATACTTCGTGCCTTTTTCTTCTTCTTCTATGGTACTCTCCCCGTGCTAATTCTGAATGGGCGTACGTTTTGATGCAAGTTGCTGAATTACTACTACTACTACTACTACTACTACTACTACTACTAATAATAATAATAATAATAACAATAACTGAATAAGTTCGAACAAACAGAGAGTTGTCTGAGGTTTAAAGCCCCAGCTTCCTGCTCGTCACTACAGATCCTTGCCAATTGAACGGAACTACATGTATATGGAGGATGGGATTAAGCTGTCTAGACGTTTATTTACAGCACTTACAAGGCTGTATGTGTTAGGGCTCAGACCCAAATCAGGAGGCAAACAAAAAATAGAGATAAAGAGAAGTGACATTCTATTTATACTGAATCCGACTTGAAGTCAACTGGCTGTGGAAAGCCGGATTGAAGTGCTGCATGCGGCCGCGTCAAATGAGGGCAATCCATTGTTATGCATGTGCACATGTAGTGAGCTTTAACTCAAAACATGAGGACATTCATAACATTGGCGGGCTCAGTACTAAGTGCATCTACGTTTTTTAATCCTTCAGCCAACTTCAGTTTGCAGGCAGCAAATGTCCAGGCTTAGTTTATCTAATAATAACAAGAGAGAGAGAGAGAGAGAGAGAGAGAGAGAGAGAAAGATGTGAGAGAGGGAGAGTGTGTGTGTGTATGTGTGTTTATGCCCATGTGGGTAGGGAAAAAGAAGCAACGTAAAGTAAATGATAAAAAGAATGAACATTTCATATATTTTCAGAGATATTTTATTTACATATTATCTTTAGATGTGCAAATAAACAAATGACAATAATAGACATGTTACATATAATTCAGATATCTTGATACTTGCAGCAATTTCAAATGCCTTGAACCATAAAACAATGTTTTATATATACAATGTCTATTCAATTCCTAATGTCACTTCCCAACCTCCTCATGTGGCAAAAACTTATAATGCATATTCCCTATGTTGCAGAAAGTAAAACCCACTAAAGCACAGAATAAATGACAGAGTATGAAAAGGCGTACATTTTTTCATATCATGATGATCTTCTACAGAAAATACTGTCATGTCGTAACGCTGTAAGACATAGCATCATATTGCAAACATTCTGCAGGAGACTGGGAGAATGACAAGATGCATATCCTGACTTTTTTTTTTATTCTGCTGCCCACACCCTGCAGCATCTCCTTCTCTCCCCCCACCCCCATCCCCCCACTCCTTAACCCCCCAAAAAAAAAAAATCCAATCTAAACATTAAAACAAGTGACCTCAGACTTTTTCTTTCTTCCCTTTACTTTTCTTCTTGGCTGCTTTCAGCTTTTCTTTCTTTTCCTCCAACTTTCTAGTCTCCTGGGAACTCTTCTTGCGTGAAGTCATGATCTTGTGGTAGAGCCGCTTGTGTTTCTTGGGAATCATCATCTCGCCGAGGCGCCTCTCCTCGGCCTCCTGACGGGCCAGAGCTTTCTGCTTGTCCACCTTCTCTATTGCGCCCTCAGACACAGCCATTTTGACAGCCTGCGGAGTGATCCATCGTATGTTAGAATGAGATCAGGTTTATATTTATTCATCAAGTGTCAGGTCTAGAGCAGACTTAGGTAATCATGGCATGCCACTCAAGTCTTTGCTCAGACAACTTTTAAAAGTCTAAAGTTCTCCTGTCTTTATTGGTTGCCCATCTGTTAATCTAAATAGGTTTATAATATACATTGCGGATTAACGCACAATCTTTTTTCAAAGAAATGTAAAGCCTTTTAAGAAATTTTGGATCGAAGTAAGTAGTGGCCAATATAATGATATGTAGGCCTACTAGTATTAGCCAACAAGTGAAAATGGGAATAAGTAAAAAATAAAGCATTATCATTTTGTCCAGCTCTATTTATTTATAACACAAAGTACTAGAACCGAGTCATTATAGTCTTTTGTTTACGCAACTGATGTATTTCGTAAAAGAGCAAAACCCAAACCTCTCTGCGCAAAAATTTCAAAATGTTGTGTGCTTGTACGTGTTTAGATGGATAATTAAACCAGTCCACAATATCTTTATATCTCTTGCATCTCAGGAAACACCTTATTCTTTAGACTTTTCTCAATAAATGTGTCTGTGAGAAGGTCTTTTCTTTGATGCATTAACATTTTAAAATCTGTTAAACGCCTTGTCAAATAGGCATATTTATAGAATAAAAAAGCTTAATAATGTCACACAAATAAAATCGGCATTGCCAGATATTTGTTCTGTGACCATAATAAGTTTTCTTTTCTATTAGAGATACTTTTTAATACTCTGGTCCATATTAACCAAAAGTGTCTTTAAAACAAAACAAAAATTACGTTGACAACTCTGAATGACACCAACCAGATGGGTGATTTTTGCTTTGGTGCAACTAATATAATTTGAGATTAAAACAAAAAACATAATATTTCCCAAAGCCATCAAGACAGGTAAATTTCTTTTTTAAATACTGACAGAGATCACAGTGAATCACAGAACATCAGACTTTTAAACAACATGTACCTTCTTTTCAGGCCCTTGAGCATCTTCTTTTGCATTCCTCTTTCTTTTGTTGCCAGCTGCTTGTTGTTGCACTTCTTCTGAGGGAGTAAAAAAAAAAAGCGTTTGTGTTAGTTAGATTTTTTTAAGTTATAAAAAGAATTAAAAACTATGTGAATTTAAAAAAATACATTTTTTCAAAAACATCAGATTGGATCAAGTGTATATTACAAAAGGCTTCAGAATTTAATGTTTTTGAAAAACTTAATAGATTTGTTCGTAAACTAGTTTCTTCAGTTTAGTTAACGAAATAAGTCATAGTAGACTTAAAAAACAAACAAGAGAAAAATGCAAATGCAGATATTTAACAAAGATGGATATTAGATCTTGGAAAATTGTTACCTTCATCTTCACTCTCTTCCTCTTCCTCCCCCTCCTCTGCCTCACTCTCTTCTTCGTCCTCTTCCTCAACCTCTCCTCTCATTCTCTTGAGGAATTTGACCTTCTCCTCAGGCACATATTCTCCATCCTTCTCTTCAACAAACGGTGACAGGTGAGGCGGACAGGGAATACCGGGAAAGTAATCTTGTGGTGGCAGCAGGACCCTCGCGTTAACACAGTCAAACACCCACTGGGGCTGGATGTATGTCCTGCACAGAAGTGGGAAAGAATTTTAAGAAAGGCGACCTTTAAAAAAATTTATAAACAACATCCATTTATCACCTTTACAAATGTGTGGTATTGTTATTATAAAAATCAATACATTCTATTTCTATGGCAGCTATATCAAACTAAGCTAATTTAAAATTCTGATTTGTTGGTAGGATTATCAGTTTATTATCACCCATCCTGAACTAGGCTATTTAAGGACATGTCCCACAACTGACATCTTCCACACAGGGAAAGAGCAGGGGTGAATTTTTTTTTTGAAAGTTCTATAACTTCATCAAATTAAGTGAATTGATTAACTTGACTTATTGCCGTAAGGGAATTGATTAAGGGCGAAGGAAAAATGTATTTTGTAACTCATGAGAATGATAGCATCATTGAAGGAGTAAAATGATTATCTCAACACATTCTCAGCCACAGTATAGAGTGACATTATTATCTTCTGCATAATTGCCAACTTTTGGGAAAGCAAATACAGATTTTTAGCACAATAAATCACTGCAAACCTAATCGGTGGTCAATTTCATTTGGTTCAACTAGCAATATTCACTTAAACACAAGCTTGACCATAACTTTAAAACGACATCCAGGACTGGTATTTTTAATTAATGCGTTATCTTCTTTTATATGTTTGTTGATGTTCATCTCATAGTGTCAAAAACACCACGTCAGCAATATTAGCAGGGCTAAAAACGTATAGTTTCTTTTAGAGGAAGTTAATTATTATCTCATCTCGTCAATGTTATTTAAACTTGGCAGCTAAAGAAACGAGAATAAGACCAACCTGTCCAGCCTCTGGTTGCTGACTGTTGGGCGATCTATAATGTGGTGTGTGATACCATCATAACTTTCTCCGTACTTAGCCCCCAGGCCAAGGCTGCTATCCCACGACGCCTCACCCCCACAGCATCTACAGAGTAGAGAGAAAGTCCACAGCAAAATAAACACTGTGTTGATTATTCTGATGAGCGGACACTTTTTTTAAAAATAATTATTGCATTTTGTCATCGCAGAATTCAGGCCTTTTCCACACTAATGCAATACTTTTCCACACTTGTGCAATACTTTTGGACATTTTTTAGTTGTAAAAGGTAAAAACGTTAAAGGTGCGCAGTTCAATGCCAAGATGAGCTAGCATAAGAGTATAATGTGCACAAGTGTGGTGTGCTGGGTTAAGGGTTAACTGTTGAATTGGATTATGAACCTTACTTTTATGAATGTTTTTTTAATACAAATATAGACAGAAAAGCTTTTTTTTTAATTAAATTTATACTTTTTGTCATCATCTTGATGATTTCAAGTTAAGAGTGCAGCAAGAAGGTAAAAATCAATCGAACTACACAGAAGTTAGAGATAAGACAAGCACTGAGTAGAGAGATTTCTCACCTGATCACAAATGTTAGCTCCTCCCGCGGAACCTCCCTGTTCAGGAAGAACTTGCAACCTTTGAACAGACTCTGTAGGCGACTGATGGTGGCAGCCTCTAGTTTGGATTTTTCTATGTACTCTGGGTCGTCCACCTAAAGCACAACATAGACGCACAGAACATTAGTTTGTTTTTTTAGTTCAGTGAAATAAAATTAAAAAACAATGCACGTTTTAGCACGCAAGTATTGAGAGTCTATGAATCGCCCACCTATGGTAAGTTGTAAAAAGCAAAAACATCCTGAGGCGTTTTTTTTTTGTTTCTTAGCGTCCAAAGCCATCACTGCATAGGCTATAATGTAGACAGGTCCCAAGACCAACTTCCCACCTTGAGAGACAGTGCAGATACACCATGACTCTAGGCATGAGCCATGATACTAAGACAGGAATGTACAAAAACAACACACCTTCTTCTTCTTCAGAACCTCTCTCATTGATTGGGTCTAACCCTTCAGACTGAGAGCAGGTCTTTTCTTTGGTATCCAAAAATTTTAAATCTTGGCCATTACCTTGCGGCAGAAAAGTAATGGCAACCTACCTCATAAATGCTGCTTGCCTATTACAATTAGAATAGTAACTCCTGTCAAGAGCATTGTACCAACTTCACTTTTGTTATCATTTAACCAACGAGCAACCATAAATTGCCCACCTATGGTAAGGGAGGAGTGGTTTAAAGAAATGCATAAACCTCCAGAGGCATTTGGCCTTAACTTGAAGACCGGAATGTGTACAAATCATTGGAAGAAAAAAAATTTGAGCAATCAGAGTCCGTAAATTACTCACCGAAGGTAAGGGAAGACTGGTTTTCATAAAATACAAGAGATTCCTGAGGCATGAGCCATACAATTTTAAGACAGAAATGTGCAAATTGTTAGAAAACTAAAATAACACATTTCTCCTTCTTTAGACCCTTTCTCATTGAGTGGGTCTAACCCTTCATACTGTGAGCATTTGATTTTCTTTGCTATACAACAATTTAAAATCTGAGGCTTAAGCTGTAATGCTTAAAAGACAGACACATGCAAACCATTATACAAACAAAACTAACACCAGGGGTGGAGCCCTTACGTTGACAGCATTCATGGCGTCGACCTCTGGATCCTCCTCCAGCTCGTCTGGACTTTCCCCTGTTGTGCGGATTTGAGGGGCCAGGCTCGCCAGAAGCTCGTCAGCGCTGTCGCCCTCAAGGCACTTTGCTGTGTCGTGATAGATGCGCTCCGTCAGCTAGGGGTAGATGCAATGGAACAGTCTGGTTAAAGCAAACCCCATACGCCAGGAAAATGTGCTGACTTTAAGACTTCACTTAATCCATTAAATAGAACAACAAAACGGATGGACTGTATTATTTGATTGAGTTGGTTGCTTAACCTCCAACATCAGCACTATATAGACTTTATAACGGACAGACCCCAAAACTGACACCTGACAATTTCATGCGCTGCCACACAGACAGCGTAGGGAGACCAGGACTTCTGACTTAGCCGGTAAAATTAAACTAACACCGACCCAACCAGTTGACACATGCTTTACCACTTGCTCCAGTTCCATCACCCCTTATGCATCTTTATATAAATTACTTGGTAAAAAAGATTAAGACATGCTAATTTTAGATTACCTTTTCTTCAATTCACCCACTCTGGTCCTACTAAAATACTGTCGACCATTCAAATGAGGAACAAATTTTTGTGTAATGTAACAAACTAACATTCAATGTGCAAAACCCCTCCATCTAGCCCTCTGGCTTGATAGATGCTAGCCCTAATCCCTGTTTCTATTTATGAACAGTTGTCAGATGGAAATGAAACTTAGAATGGGCAGCATTTTTTAATGTTATTGAATTTTTTTTTTTAAAGGGTAACATGATGTAGAAGCTCTTTGAAAATGCACCACGAATCTAAATACAAAAGTTTGATGTAATAGATAATTTTTACAAATATTTGGCTTTAGCTTTTCTTTGCCAGAAACCTTTTTCTTTATTGTAAACATAAATATATATATGAAATAAGAATGATAAACAGCAATTAATTCAATTTTTTAAAGCTTATTTTGCCTTAAAGAAAAATGTATGTGTGTCAATGATGTTTAAAAGCACAAAGATGGAAACTTATAAATATGACACGATGGTTTCATTGAATTTTTTTTTTCTTGGTCTGGGAAATGGCTAGGGCAAATAAATACCTGCGGAGGGTAGACCAAGTGGCTGTCACTGTAGAGTTTGATGTTGATGTGGCCCAACAAAACAGAATTGTACTCAGCAAACGTTTCCATAATTTTTGTAGTCTACATCTTGGGGATGCTGACCTTAGATCTAGATACTCCTCCTACTGCCATAGTTTAAACCTAGACCACGTATATGCAGTGGCACTTTGAATCACACAAAATACATCCAACTGAAGTCTTTGATCGAGAATAGTTTTCACATAGATCCGATATTCCTAACTACCGGTACTAAAGTTGAATGACCGGATGTTGTTACTTTGTTATTGAACAACGCATGCTCAGTGATGTTCGTACTTTTTCCGGTTCGCTTAAATTGTTTTTCCCGTTTCCGTAAGTCAATTCACGACTGAACGGAGATGGACGGAGAACTTTGACGGACCTTGACGGAACTCGGGCAGTGATTTTTTTTTTACGGAACTTTGACGGGCGATTATTTTTTTACGGAATTCCGTAAATTTACGGAAAATTGGCATCACTGCTCTAAATACTATACTCTATTTTTTCCATCTTTTTAAGCTGTAATGCTTAAAAGACAGACACATGCAAACCATTATACAAACAAAACTAACACCAGGGGTGGTGCCCTTACGTTGACAGCATTCATGGCGTCGACCTCTGGATCCTCCTCCAACTCGTCTGGACTTTCCCCCGTTGTGCGGATGTGAGGGGCCAGGCTCGCCAGAAGCTCGTCAGCGCTGTCGCCCTCAAGGCACTTTGCTGTGTCGTGATAGATGCGCTCCGTCAGCTAGGGGTAGATGCAATGGAACAGTCTAGTTAAAACATACCCCACAAGCCAGGAAAATGTGCCGACTTTAACCAGTGCACTTTATCGATTAAATAGAACAACAAAAAGGATGGACTGTATTATTTGATTGAGTTGGTTGCTTAACCTTCCAACATCAGCACTATATAGACTTTATAACGGACAGACCCCAAAACTGACACCTGAAAGTTTTATGCGTTGCCACAGACAGCGTAGGGAGACTTAGCCGGTAAAATTAAACTAACACTGACCCAACCAGTTCACACATGCTTTACCACTTGCTCCAGTTCCATCACCCCTTATGCATCTTTATATAAATTACTTGGTACCCCCCCCCCCCCCCCCCCCCCCCCCCCTACATTTTCATGAGCCATTGAGGATTAGTTACACACTTCTTTGTCAGCAGATTATGTATCTTTATATAAATTACTATGTAAAAAAGATTAAGACCTGCTTATTTTAGATTATCTTTTCTTTAATTCAGCCCACTCTGGTCCTACTACTGTCGACCAATCAAATGAGGAACAAGTTTTTGTGTAATGTAACAAACTAACATGCAATGTGCAGAACCCCTCCATCTAGCCCTCTGGCTTGATAGATGCTAGCCCTAATCCCTGTTTCTATTTATGAACAGTTGTCAGGTGGAAATGAAACTTAGAATGGGCAGCATTTTTTAATGTTATTGAATTTTTTTTTAAAGGGTAACATAATGTAGAAGCTCTTTGAAAATGCACCAAGAATCTAAATACAAAAGTTTGATGTAATACATAATTTTTACAAATATTTAGCTTTAGCTTTTCTTTGCCAGAAATCTTTTTCTTTATTGTAAACATAAATATATATATGAAATAAGAATGATAAACAGCAATTAATTCAATTTTTTAAAGCTTATTAATTGCCTAAACAAAAATGTATGTGTGTTAATGATGTTTAAAAACACAAAGATGGAAACTCAATAATATGACATGAAGGTTTCATTGAATTTTTTTTCCTTGGTCTGGGAAATGTCTAGAAATAAATACCTGCGGAGGGTAAACCAAGTGGCTGTCACTGTAGAGTTTGATGTTGATGTGGCCCAACAAAACAGAATTGTACTCAGCAAACGTTTCCATAATTTTGTAGTCTACATCTTGGGGATGCTGCAATCAAACATTTACAATATTTCACAATACAATATGATGAAACTACACAATATTCTTATATTTAACCTACGAAATATTGACAGCCGATATGGTTGGTTATAAGCGATCGAAAAAGTAGTTTTGTGGTGTTACGGCTCACCTGATCAGCAGTTTAAAAATTCCTTTTACCTCCAATTTGTCAACATCGGCAGGTGCAATACACAATTGTATTCTAAGATAAACATACGAAAACAGCAAAAAGCCTCCCTGTAGATTTTATTGAACCACCATAAGTTTTTTTAACTGTTCATTGAAGATAGATTCTGGGTCACCCTTCAGCAAGAAATCAACTGATATACTAGTGGTTCGGATTTCTATTTAATGAATATAAATTCTGATTTGGTACGCAAAGAGTCAATAAGGCATTATACCATAGCATCAGCTTTGTTTGATGAATTTGAAATATTCCTGTTCAAGGTACACTTAACAATATACATTCTATTCAATTCAAAACTATGAGCAGTGCTAGCAATATGTTGTGATCATGTGATAAAAACCAATGTTACCTAAAAATGCTTCTACTTAAATTATTTTTTTTTTAAAGCTATATTCTTTTTCCCAAATATTAAGAGCGTTACAAAACTTGTAATTGAATAAGTTGCTGTTGTATATTTAAAATAAGAAATATAAATGGAATGACATGACGAAATAAAAAATGTAAAGACACAAAAATCAATTGCTATTGAATAAATTTAACTTCTCGTGGACTATCCAAGACATGTTTGTACATTGCACCAGATATAAACTTTACCTCATAGCCTCGCTTGTGAGAGACTACCCACGTGATGGTTTCCCCCTTGATGTCTGCCTGATAGTAGATGCCTTTTATTGACACAAAAACCTGGACAAAATAGACATTTTTAATAAATCTTATGCTTTCATACAATCCAGATCAGTTGTATATGCTTTATAATATAGTAAAGTCAAAATAATTATTTCATATTAATCATTATGTAGGTCTTGAAGTCCAAATGTCGAGTGGAATAGGTTAGTATTTGAAACTCTGAGTTAAGGCATATGAATGAACACAAACTAAAAATATAAATAAAAATGTTTTCTTATTAATTAGAGTAGATTATGAGTAAAAACCTAACAGATTTATTGAAACTCAGTACAAATTAAAGAACAGAATTTGTCAGCAAATATTTACCTTTCTGAGGGCCTTTGCTGCTATCACATAATGTTGAAACTCAACTGAAAAGACAGTTTTCAAAACACATATTAGTTCCGGGAAATCATTAGGTTTTCCTGTCCAAAACAATCACACAAACACAGTCTAAGCAATATCTCATGAAATTTTATCTTTCTTTTAAAACTATTGCTGCCTTTATTATGTATGGCAATTTGATCCCATATTCAAAAATAGGTCATGTTTATTGGGGTAAACATTATAATAATCTTCAAAAACTTGATTATATATCAGATATATCATATAATTGACTAGTTTCAGAAATATTATCATTCCCTTAAACGATTGACTGAAACATAATTATCATTAAAGTGGAAAATTTGGCAAGAAGGCATGCTAAGTAATAAAAGGACAGGCACCAGGTTTTACTCCATTTTTCCAAAACTATGTTTTTGTTAATGAAGAGAAGAAGAATCAAAATAAAAAGACGATTTAAAGAAAAGAGTTTTAGGGAAAAACAAGGACAGAAAATGACATAGTCCTACCAGTTCTTTTGTGGCACAGCTGAACCAGGTCTACTTTGATGCGCTGTGAGTGAGGAAATGTGGCAAACACAAAGCATAGGTTGAGACAGTCATCCAGGTCTCTGAGAGCATCTGTAAATGTCGGGTACCTGAAGGTTTTCATTTGGAATAGAATACACGATGAAACATTTTTGGTGGAAACTGCTTTGAAGGCACAAGAGATGGCAGCAGCTTGATCTCATTTTGCTTTAAAAAAACGTTTAATTATAATTACTGTTATAGCATAATCTTAAAATCCACATTAAATTACTTTAAGAGGTAATAGGTTTTAACCTAGTACTTTTTCTGAATAAATCCTTTATATTATGATTAACTTTTAATACACTTTTAATCTATTTCTTTAGTCAATTCCTGTAATTTTTATTGGAAAAAAAAAGACTTGGATAAAATTACTTTAGCTAGTATGTATCTGGTTTTTGTAAGGCTTGCACCAGTATGTAGTTAGAAAGACAATGTATTCCCCATGATATTCAGACCTTATTAAACAGTCGACAATAACTTGCAAGATAACCAGGCATATGTCAATCATAACGCTTGAGAGGGCTCTTGTAACAAATTTTGTTTAAAAATGCATTCAGTCTACCCAAACAATATTGTGAATTATAACTGTCCCTAAGAAAAGGAGGTGCCCCCACTCTGACATCCATTATTTGGCCATAGTAACAATCTTCAGAATACAAATACTATCCTTACCTCTCTTTCATCACATGCTTCAAACTGTACACAGGTTTGTTGTCACGGATTATGGATTCTGCAAATTTGTTCTTTTTTGCTACTGCTTTTTTCAATCTCCTAAGGTAGTGCTGGAAACAATATTAAAAGGTGACAAAATCAGGATATGGTCATATAGACACTTCTATAATAATTTTTCTAAGGTAAAAATTATAGACCAAGTACAGAATCTGTATATCAATTATACAGAGGATAAATCTTTTTTTTTTTTAATCAGAAATTTGCTCACCAAAGATATTTTTTAAAATTCTACTCAATACACTCAAACACATTAATTTTCAGTTCTCATAATGTCAAGCAAAATCAAATTCTTACCTTTTTCTCTCTGAATTTTACAATAAGGTTATCATGTGCTAGAAACTGTATGTCTTTTAGGTTGTAAAATGTCTTGACAGCTGTACTCCCTTTGTTGACTTTCTTTTTGTGCAAAGGTTCCACTGGGTAGATGCCTTTAAAAATGCATAAAGCCCTGAATGAAAGAAAAGAGCGAATGATATGTCACCAAAATTGTCAAGCACTATTTGTCAAAAATGATCAAGGGTCAAACAATTTTTTTAAATGTATTTGCTGCAAAAATTCTTTGATTCAATTTTACATTGAAGTTGTTTTTTTCAATAAGACTTTAGCTAAGTAAGTCCATTTTGCTGGATATTTCTTGTATTAAATTAATTTGATTAAATCATAAAACTGATGTGTACACTTAAGTATCGAATGTGAATAGTAAATACTCTATTTCCTAGCAACCTCAGTCTTAAATATCTTTAAAAACATTAATCACCTGAAGTCGCCCAGACTAAGCTGGAGCTTCTTGAGGGCTTTGTTTCTGGAAACAAAGGCTGTGGCTGATCCACTCTCATACTGAAATATAAGTGAATAAAAGAGCATGGTTTACAAATACTTTTTTATTTTTGTATGAAAATAGAACTATAAATCATGCAAGATTTGTAGAAACAGCTTTTGAATTCATTAAATTCTGGAGCTCAACATATTTATGACAAAGAACAATTAATTGCCTGCTGAAATGATAAATCAGGTTCTCTGGATGGTCTGTCCATTAGACTGCTGAATTACTGTACTGAAATATAAATTCTTGGCCCTCAAATCTGCTATTCCTGAATTAGGACAAGACCCCATAGAGGACATTATTTCTAGAATAAGATACTGGAGATCTAGACTTGAATTTTAAAATCTAGGTTTGACTAAAGCCCTACAGGTGTCGTAAGTCACTTCTAGCAAGCCCCTGATCATCTGACTCATCTTTGGGATCGGCAGTGTGGACAAGAATTCATCTCCTGTTTTTCTGTCATTCCATTGGGGAACTGTCGCGCCATTCTTCTAGCCTAATCCAATGCTTAATATTTGTATGCTTTACACTGTAACGCTCATGAATTAGATCTAAAACAATTTTTTTAAATGTTTTTAAAGGTTTATCAAAAGGGCTTGCGATCTGTTTCTAACTCTAAGACATCTAATCAGAACAAATCAAAAGGGCTTGCGATATGTTTGTAAGACATCTAATCAGAACAAGGTATCACAAATCCTGCCAGAACCTAGAATGTTCAGAACTAGCCAGCTGATCAGGGCCAGTCTACCCTAAACCACCTTACAGCTCTGCGGATAATTTTGTCCACCATGTGCATAGATTTCTTTAAGAAGTCCCAAAATCTTGGCCAATACGTTCAAGATTGCAAATAACGAAACTTTTGTTTACATGTCATGTTTCTTTGTGATTCACTTCAAATCTGACAAAAAATGAGCTATTCCATTCCGCGATCAAGTGGTTATGATCAGCTCTGCCTTTACCTAGAATAGATCTAGTTACAGTGTGGACATGCGTTCAGTGATAGATCTAGTTTAGTAGTTAATTGAGGGTTCAACGTCAGCCTTTCGGAAAGGAGGAGGGAGGCGCAATATATCTGAATGCTATGCACGACAGGGCTTAAAGATCTATATCTAGATTTAGAATGTATAGTTCTATAATATCTATTCTAGTCTGCTAGATCTAGATCTAGATTCTAAATTTTAGGTCTACAGTAGATCTAGGTCTAGATCTAGATTAGATCTATATCTACGGTGGAACTATGGTTTGCGGCCAACTATGGAATTACAACGTAGATCTACATGTTATATTTCTGTTTTGTTATTTTCACAAAAATGTCAAATTTACTTTGTTTTACAAGGCTAATTTTGTAATTACCTTCTTTTTCTTAGTACCACCCATGCTTTTCGATCCTCCTTTCGTTTCTAAAAAGATAACTCGTTTTCCGGATTAATGTTGACATAGAAGAAGTTTTGGATTATCAAAACTTAAACGTAACAAACATCAAGGAAACAGAACAAATCTCCCTCGGCGTCGGTGGGTGACAGCCACGCTAGTAGAAATCTTAGTTTACGAGAGAATACCTTCAAAAATATGATAATAATTATAGGGACATAATGATAATATGCTGTTTTTGCTGTTGTTGTTTTTTTGTGTTATATTCTTAATATCGTGTATTTTGTTATCATCTTGTTTTGTTTTGTTTTTCACTTTAACTCTATTTTCAGATTACGTATGACAACGAACGGTTCTAAAATTGAATAACCTAGGAGCCGGTCGAAAAAGATCTAAATTAACATTTTCAATAGATCCATTTAATACCTAAATCAATTGGAAAAAATAAGCCGGATAAAAAAAGGTATAGAGCTTGAACGCTTTTTAGACAAACAGAAACAAGGATATATTCTCACCTAGCACTACCCTACTAGTAGAAGTATTTCAGGGCTGTAGCAACAACGGCAGTCGAACGTATACCTAAAAGATAAATAAAAAAATAGAAGATTTAAAAAAAACCGAAGTTGGGTGATTCGAATTAATTTTGAACCGAATTTTTCACGAGGATAGATTATTGCTGATGTTTTGTTTTGTAATTTCGTTTGTTTGTTGTTTGTTTTTTTGTTGTTGTTTTTTTGTTTGGTTGGTTTTTTTTTGTTTTTTTTTTTTGTATTTTTTTCTTTGCAGCTCCACTGGCATGAGACTCAAAATTCGAGGTCTCTCTGCTTTGATTAACTCAATGCGAAGAAGGCACCAACAACAAAAAATTATATCTCCCAATCAGCATTCAATGCTCATTGCTGCACAAGACATTCTTTTAGAACCCGGCTTTGAAATGCTACAGAGGGAGGGGAAAAAACAAGAACTACCATTAATGAAATTTATCAAACAAGGGATGCACCTGTCTATTTTTAATACCTTTGTGGTTCAGGTATGCTCACTTCAGTCATTCGACGAATCATCATAATTCGAATATTTGATCCATACCCCTGAGAAGTAAAAGTATAATAACTAGTGGTAGTTGGGTTGGGTTGGGTTGGTTTAACGTCCAACAGCAGCACTCTATATGCTATATTGTGGAC
>RQTK01000429.1:378035-408122 GCA_003991915.1 Elysia chlorotica
TAGTAGTAGTAGTAGTAGTAGTAGTAGTAGTAGTAGTAGTAGTAGTAGTAGTAGTAGTAGTAGTAGTAGTAGTAGTAGTAGTAGTAGTAGTAGTAGTAGTAGTAGTAGTAGTAGTAGTAGTAGTAGGCTAGGTAGCAGTAAGCTTGTAGCAGTAGCAACAGAAACAGTAGTCAAAATGGTATCAGTTCAAGTAGTAAACATGGCAAGCCACAGTTTTAAAAAAAAATGTATGGGTTCGGATAATCATTTGTTGGTTTTGGTTTATGGTTTATTTTGTCTAAGCACCATATCGTCAACAGGTCTCATACATGTAACACTACCATTGGATTGTTAATTTGGACTCAGTAAAAAGAAACATTTACTTGTTTAAAAATTATTTTGTTTTACATGTATTATAATTTTATCGTCATAAAGTATAGAGATTTGAGTTGCAAAACAATCTTGACATGGCCATGCTGACATCAATGCCTCTGATACATGTAATACTTTATTATAAGACCGAGTTGTAAGTGAACTGTACTACATGTACTATATTATTCATTTGACGGTTTTAAATTGCCAGATTGTCGTGAAGAAATACCGCATCGAAATTTCCCTGGGACCACAGAGAAGGGCAAACCGCTTAGAGAATGATGTCAAATTCTGCGAACATTCCTGAAAAAGTACAGAAGATGTGAGCATGTATGGTATTTATCCAGTTATTTACGACTAAGAATAAGTAAATAGTTCGCGAGAACTAACCCGCTCGCAACTTTAACAATGAAAGTGTCAGCAAAGCTGTAAATCACATGAAGTGACTTGAATTTTATTAAAAATGGGTGCGGTGATTTTTTCACGTGTCACTTATGTACGTGATGTTTAACGATTAGATTAAGGTAGCCTATGTAAGCTTATATGTATTATATTCAGACCCTGAAACTAACCATTCTTAGAATATGATTAAAAATTCAGCCACTCTCAATGAATTTCTGAGAATGACTTGTTTCTGGTTTTCTCTGTAACACGACTTGTATACCCGGTACCTTAATCAATTATCATATCATAACCTTGAACTTCAGGAACATTATTTCCACGTCTCACCAACAGCAATTCATTTATGGTTATCGTGTACCGTATTGTGGCAAATGTTTGCTGCTTTCCAATAATAATAATTGCAAAAGTCACAACCAATTCGTGTTTGGGATTTATTGTTGATCTCTTAGGGCCCATCCTCTAGCTATATCGCGGACGGATCCAAAGACTAATGTCTGACAATTTCATGAGCAGGAATACCAACACTCATCCGATCAAATTGTACTGACTCTGACACAACTTTGGTGTTGCGATCAAGGATTAAAAAAAAAAAAAAGAGGGGGAAGGGGGCTCCTAGCGTAAGTAAATCCGTGTTGCCAGATTTTTTTATAAGAGAATGTTGCCATCTTTTTTTAAATAAAGTGTTGCCAGGTGTTTTTGTTTTGTTTTTGTAACGTAACATTTCTAGCACTTTTGTGAGGTGGTATTAATCTACCATTTTTTTGCGAGGCAGTGTTTCCAGCTGCAGTTTGCAATGTTAATTCTTTCTGTGCAGCCGACCACAATGGGAGGAGACACCTGACTGTGAAGAAGGTTCTCATTTCCCACAATGCATGCTCCCTTCGGGCTTGATGCTGGCTGGCGCAAGGGTTCCCACGTTGCCTGTGGCAGGGGACCCCGCGGCCCATCCCATGGAGATCTCCAGTGCTACGTTCAGGGACGGGGATATTCTTGTCGTATCATATCCTGACAGCGGTGCGTATAAAAATGACCATCTTCATTGGCCTTACAAAGAAGAAGGCTAACTTATATTTCTCTGTTTTACTACATTTTTCATGTATAGGATTTGACAAAGGTGGTGAGGTTGAGGGTCCCGAGAGCCGATGAATTAGACGTGTTTTTTTTTTCACCAAACATTACAATAACGTTTAACACATACAAATTGGCGTTGAATAAAATTTCCTAATGTAAAAGCACTTACATGCAGTTTATATTATATTTATTGGCTCTTATTGTCAATTTTTGTTCATCCCATTCAAACAAAATGTAAAAGCACTTACATGCAGTTTATATTATATTTATTGGCTCTTATTGTCAATTTTTGTTCATCCCATTCAAATACCGACGCAATAAACTTCATGTATTGCAGTGATTGTATTGTGGATCTACATAGTTGGTCTGTCTTTGAGAACGAATACACTGCATATATACAAAAAGTCATTGGAATGATACAAGATAATTATTCTTGCCAATGTGAATTACCATTAGCAGCCTATTTTTTTCAGTGCAGCGGTTGTCACAAATAGAAATTCTATCATGTTTATCGTCACTGAACCAGTATACATAGAGATGCATTGGTCGTGGTACAATAGTACATGGCCTCCGCAGCCTGCTATTGCTATTGTCTATATCACTTTCGCCCTACGTACATAGGAATAATATGTCAAACCATATGGAAATAGACGACCACCATACTAATAATTATCAACCTTCGGGATAAATTGATTCTCTAAACTTTCTCTGCTTTATCGCAAGTATGTACACGATTTTTTTTCAGTTAACTTTGTACCTTATAAAGAAACAATGCATCTTTGCCAAAACATCAAGCATTATGGCTCTCTGTTTATCTAATTCTAAATTTCTCACAGTTAATTGTGCATTTTTTTTTACTGTTTCTGTTCATTCACCATGCGTATAGGATCTACATCTTTTCAGCATGTGCTTCTTAAGGTATCAATCTCTAGATGACACTTCTTTGCTTTCAGCACCACCCATCAAAGAGGCCACCAAAGAAAATCCCCATCGCATTCCACCCTGTACTAAGATCTCCTAAAAATATTCTCTCAATGACTTTTCCTCTAGGGGGCGCTGATCTTGTCAAATTGCTGCCTTGTTTGCTGCACCAGAACGGATCTCTGTCAAGTGGGGACGACGCGTCTAGCCACCCGAGCCTGAAAGTCTTGGAGCACATGAGTCGCTCTCAGATTGAGGCTGAACCATCACCCCGCATATTCTTATCTCATCTTTCAGCCGCACACTTTCCTGCAGACATAATTCATAGAAATATAAAGGTAAAATATTTTTATTTTTGATCTATCCCCGCTAGACCACGTCCACCGAGAGCAAAGGGCTCCCATTCGGAAATGTATTTGTCAGATTTCACTGCCTATTGGTTGGGTCGATATTATGTTATAATTTCCGCTTGTTGTTTGGCCTTATGGCCTTTTGTCCGTTCTTGTTGTCTCTGTGACCTGTCTAGCGTGTGGCGGTAAGTAAAATTGTCAGATATTAGTCTTGGACACATCACCATTATTTGACAATCTTTGGGCAAATATGAGACGTGAAACTATGAGAAAGTTTGGTGTCAGTAAAAAAGTGTTACACATTGCAACATCCCCGCTATGTCTCTGTGTCTAAAAATGTAGAATTATGAATATGCCAGATAATCTGGCGATCCGTCAAAGATATAGCCTAGCTCTTGATGTTGGAGATCAAGAGACTTTCTAACTTGGTGATGATTCTCTAAGTTATGTTATTTTTTAACCCTGTTCCCCAGATAGTTCATACCTTGAGAAACCCTAAAGATGTTGCCACATCACTTTACCACCGGCTGAGGCGGCAAGGGATGTTTACATTCCAACAGTTTCTGGACCTCTATCTCAACAACCAAAGTGAGTGCAAACCATCAAACGTGGAAACTTGGGTGCAGCAAACTGACAAGATGAGGCCATGTGCGGACCAGATTTCAGAAATGGTTAAGCAATACATTTATTTATAACTGAAATGTTTTGTAATTTACTTTACTTTTTCGATCCAGCAGCCACTTGAGGCTGCGCCCTTTGACTTGATGACATGATGAAGAATTTATATATCCTAGATGTTTTTTAAAGAACTAATTTGCATATACATTTTACGGTGTCTTAAAAATAATTTTTAACTGACTATTTTAGAAGTTAGTTTATTTAATTATTATGCACAACATAGATTTGGGTTTAACAGCTATGTATGTTAATATATGTTTAGAATAGTAATATTTATGTAAGCTTTAAATATTTTGATTATTTTGAGCAATGTAAAGCGCGTGGAGCACAACCTTACAGTGGTGGTTATGCACAACATAAATTTGGGTTTAACAGCTATGTATGTTAATATATGTTAAGAACAGTAATATTTATGTAAGCTTTAAATATATTGATCATTTTGATCAATGTAAAGCGCGTGGAGCACAACCTTACAGTGGTGGTTATGCGCTATATAAATAAAAAGTACACATTATTATTATTATAGCACATTACATTGTATTATCTCATAAGCTGGAATTTAAAGCCTGCTTTAAAGTGCAGCCGATATTTTACCAAACCAGTTAAGATTTTTTTTATAACTTTTCTTTTCATTGAACTGCATCTATACATATTCTGTGAGGTTTCTGGCTACACCATACTTTAGGTACCCGTACGATACAGTGTATTGTTGCTGGCTACACATACAACGTACTTTAGGTACCTGCATGATACAGTGTATTATTATTGGCTGCTGCTCATACACTGTACTTAAGGTACTTGTAGGATACAGTCGCGGACAAAACTCTTGGATACTTTTACAGTTAGAGGATCATAGTATACTTGCTTCAGGAGTAAAAAAAAGGGCTTGACATATAAATTATATGTGTAAATTGTAATCCACTCCAGTCTTTTGATATCCATAGCGCATGTATATGTATGCTCCTCTTTTACGTAAGGCTTACAAAGACAAATCTATTAATTAGTTTCATTTTCATGTCATTTCTGTCTTCAGTTGGAACCGGGCATCAAATTGCTTTCATAAGACAGATGAGAGAGTTTCAAAAACATCGTCCAAACCATCCTGTTCTGGAAATACACTACGAGGATATAGTAAAGGTAGGCTTAGGAAATTGACGATTTCATATTTATTTTTGTTAAAGCCTTTCTCATGTTACTGTCTGGCTTCCAACAAAAAATTAAAGGATAATAGCTTGGTTCCATTGCCATATCATGATTTTTACAAACACAATGCAGATTTACTTATGTGAAGTTGACAAGACTTTAACGACGACACATTTGAAATAAGTGCCATTATACATACATAGGCAGTAGAAAGTTTGTAATAGATTCTTCAAGGCTTTTGACAAGTTTTCTGTTTGCAAGACAGATGTAGCATCAGAGAAAACAGTATCAGTAAATTTCCAGGCGTGACAGGTAGTGGAGTGAAGCTTCTATTGTTACAGATTCTGCCTCAAATTTGAACAAATTTTCCTGCAGTTTTAAAAGATAATAATTTTAATATATTTTTTTTTACTTCCCTATTTCCATCTTTAGAAGCCAATAGAAGTGATAGAGGCACTGGGAACGTTTCTCGGAACCCCAGCCAGTGGGTTGCTGTGCAATCCCGTTTTCTCCTCATATGATTTTGTGCAAACCCTTGGCCAGATCGACCAGTCAGATCATAGCGCTGATGGCGAGCATAAGCACAGCCCTGGTAATTCGTCTCATAGTTTTATCCAAACTTCAATAAATATTTTAACCAAAATTGTAAAAAATTACTATCCAGAAGATTGAACATATGTATCTATCAAGGTAATTTTGTGTATAGTCCCAAGTAGTTGGTTTAACTATGTTCTACGTCACCTAGCATTTTAAAGTATATTGCTTTATCTGTATTACGAGAACATTAAGATCCACCTTTAGGTAAAAAAATTGTATACAATAGCAACCCATGTTACTTTATCTTCATTTATTTAAGAGAAATATCAACTCGTTCAGGGGTCAGTTATAGTAAAGCAAGCACAATTTTTTTATAGTCAAAATAATACTTGAAATTAGATGAGATCTGTTTTGGAATTCAAAGGTAAAAATTAAAAACATTTTTTCTTCTTTCTATTGATAGAATTTATATAAATTTGATGGAAGTTTTAGGCCATTCATTTTTTTTTCAGCATTAATGTTCTAATGCTCAATCCACAGGAACAGTCGGGGACTGGAAAAATACTTTCAACATGGCGCAGAATGAGACCTTCAATTTTTTTCTGTTCCAAACGATTGGAAACCTGAAAATTAATTTCTGTTTTCAATGAACCAGTCACTATTTTCTCCACCTCCATTTTATTCCCCAATAATAAATTCACATAACATCTACTTCTCGCAATTTGTTGTCACTAAATTTCATCATTTAAAAAAACAAGGTTTAAGAACTTGAGTAACAGTGTGTTAAGGTTTAAATGCCTTTACTAGTCCAACTTAGGCTGCATAGTGTAAATCTATCTCTTTACACACACATATTTATTTGTGTTTGTATGACTTGACTTATTCGCTTTTCGCGTCCTGGTCGTCAGGTCGGGACGCCTCAGCAATCTCCACAATTTGCTTGGTTAGTGTTTGTATATAAATTAATCTCTAATATGATTTAAGACAGCTTCATTATCTTTGCTCTCAGTGTAGAGTTTACAAAGTAAATTCGTTTTTCACAATATGGAGAGAAAAGGGAATTATAACCTCGTTTCTTGAGGTATTTTAAAAACGTCTGATTTGTCTGACTGTTTTTAAGAAAAAAGATAATAGACCATACATATATTCTGCACAGATTTGTTCTTTATCCAACAATGTATTTTAAGATAAGAACAGATTAAAAACAATACACTTGAAAGCAGCACACCCAAAAGATATCACAAAAGTATACATGTAAAAACAAACGCTGCAATACTAGCAGCAACAAAAACACAAAACAAAATCTACTCATGCATATTTACAAATATCCATTAAAGCAGAAACAAGAAATATTATTATTATTAAAAATTTATTAAATCATTTTAATGCTATTTAATCCCCCAAACTTCCTCAAATGCTGAACAGACTTTCGAACAAGTGATTGCTGCTGATAGCGGGTAGTTGCTTATTGAGTAGGACGCCTCCGTGTAGTCAGGATTAACCTGGGACACATAAAAAAATATAAAAAAAGGTATGAAAGAAGAGTATAAGCCCAATTGGGAGTGAGAGAAAAAAACATATGATATACAGAATTATCTCTAGATTGATTAATCCTAAGGAGTTTAAGTGCCCATGAGGTAACAATTTATCTCTTTGAAAGAAAAGCTTATAGCCAACTCTTATTCTTTATCTACTGAATGATTTAGTGTCATAAATTTTTCTACTCAAGCATTATTGGCTTTGTTCTTAATGAAAAAAAAAATCAATTTTTGATATTGAGATCTGAGATATTGAAATAATTATGTCAATTTTGGGCACTTTATAATTATTTTAACCATGAATGGTTGACTTTTACAATGTAAGGTTTAATTTTGTTTATATGCAATTTATTTTAGCCAAAGTGTAGAACAGCAGAGGTATAGACTTGCTTCTGTAAGCTGTTAAATAAGTTTTGTTCACATTTGTTAAACGAACCTTCTTCATTTGGTCCAAGGGGGCAGGTAAATGTAGAAATATTAAAATCCACTCTAATATTTACACAAGTCCCACCCACCTTCCTCTCCAAGGAATATAATAAGAGCTTAATCGAACACCATCATGAAAAAGTCTGAAGGATCATTTGACAGAGTAGAAGGTCAGATAATACAGTAGAAAAAGAATATGAATCAAACTTAAAAGGCTCACAATGAAGATCCCACCTTGTAAAGAGTAAAAAAAAAAGTGCCTAAATCAAAAATTATTTTCCCATGGCTCTGGCTCTATGAAAAGGGTTGGCCATGTATGTCTATTTTTTTAAATTACGAATCACGGAGGTACTCACACTGCCATGGGCCATGGCTCCAATGACAAACACTGCTGGCTTGTCTTTCGGTACAATATCACGAACATCTATAATTTTGTCAGCGCTGTAAGACATGGCAACCTTTAGGCAACCAGTTGGCAAGTGGTCGTTGACAGGGTTTTTGATTACCTATGGTTTAAAAACAGAACGAACATCTTGTAAATAAAAAATCATGGACACACACCTTAAATTTTAAAATCTCAAATGTATCTAATAATCACTTCTCTAACATAAAAAAAACAAAAACAAAAATCCGCCAAATCCCAAAAACGGCCACTAGTTAGTCAGATTAGAATGACTTGCTTAAGTTGAGAGAAAAACAAATTTCAGGTCTCCTTTGTAGCTACTCTAAAGCCATTACCATAACAATGGAATAGGATACAAATTTTGATGATTTAGTTTCCAGACCTCGCCATCAGGGAAATAAATACTATGGATTGTCTAACTTTTCAATTCTTTTTGTCACCTTCAAGATATAAGTATTGAATCATTTAGTGTCTAAGAAGCTGAACAATTCTGGGGCCATATAAATTTTCATCATTATTTTCAACCTCAAGGAAAGGCATCAGTTCTAATACTATTTCATTATTTGGCTCCCATTTACTAAACAAAGCAATTATATAAGTAAAAAGGCATGAGATGTCAGCTATATCTTGCTTACGAGATAGTTCAAGGTGATTCAGATAATCTGATTAAGCAGTTAGTAGGTTAAACGATGGTGGAGGGTCAGAGAGCAGAAGAGATAGATCACATTTTGAACAAGACAGATTACTAACTGGTTACAGACAGAATTTAGCAATTAACTCATACAGTGCACAAAAAGTTTATTGAAATGGGCCACCCCTTACCTTTAGCAGTTTTTGTGGCCCATCACTGGCCCGGATACTCAACTTGTCAAGAAGTTGAACTGGGTGATGAAAAATTGATAAAATTATAAATTTCACATGAAAATTAAATTTTTAACATTCACAGATAAAAGAATCACACATAAACATTTAATTATAAATGGATAATTGTAATAACCAGGACACAAATTTCATATTTTGTTCCTACCTTGTACAGCGTATCATCTACATGGAGAAAAAACTGCAACAAGGCACACTGTTCTTTCTTAAAATCTTAAAATTGTACACAAACAAGCCCTGAAAGCTCTTGGGCTACTTACAAAAAGTCATTTTCTATGCAAAAGTGAACTTCAAAGGCACATATCTTTAAAAGAGCCCTTAAAAAAATTGATCTTTATAACATACCCATGAGACCACAAAATCTGTCAAATGTGCGTGGTATACGTGTCTGAGGGTTGATTTCAATCAAAACATTTCTTTCTGTTTTCACATAAACCTGGCAATGATTTAAAAAAAAAGTTATTTATTATCACAAACATTGATCGAACACAGTTAAGCCTTTTCATTTTTTTTTTGTAACTTATAATTCTCTTTCCTTGCAAGACTTCATTAGCGTTTTTTCCGAGCACATTTCAAATTTGACCGTAACCTTTATAGAATATTAATTAATTATAATTACTTCACCCAAAGGAACATTCATTCAAGCAAAAGAGAATGTAACAGCAATGGAAATCTTATAAAAGAAGATGGAAAAAGTGACTTTGAAGTGTAGGATGTAGTCGTTAAGTCCTAATCACATAAACAGCCCTTACAATACAATGTTGATACTATTCTTGCATAAACTTTTACTAAGATTAAAAAAGGGGCTTGATAAAACTGCCTCTCCACCCCTGGAGGTACCAGTAACCATTAAAGCACTATCAGTTAAAATGTTTATATGATAATCATATAGATTAACTGCGTCTTTCATGTGTTATCTTCATGTCAGAAACACTAAAACAAATAAAAAAAGTGGTCATTCCTGAAGCAGGGTTATAGTTACCCATAACATTGTCAATTTAACGGTATGGCTAGTTTAAAAAAAAAACAACATTTTAATGTTGTATTATAAATAGCATAAATAAATACATACAACATAAATTAACTACACATTAAACAGGCACCTGCAACAAGCCGGCTCTGTTGAGCGGTGAGTCCATCAGCATCAGGAGACACTGGTGAGTGATGTCTGGTCTACAGGTGGACACATCTTTCTTGATTTTCTTTCCTAAGTTTGAGTGTCTATCACAAGAAAGCAGTTCATATTTCTGTCCCATCTGAGAAATATTGAAAAATAAATTATAAGAAAGACCAAATCAGACATGTATTTGTAAGACAAGAATGTTTCAAAATATTTTACAAAAATAAATGTACCAACTCATAAGGCCTATAAGTTTGTGAGTCTATATAATTGACAACCAGTTTCTTTCTTCTTTCAATTGTTAGTTGAAGCTAACCCCTAGATGTCGGATTTAATGTAAAATCAAACAATTAGAGGACAATCAGTAAAATTCTTTGCAGTGCAATATAACTATTATTAGACTTTTTATAAACAATTATTGAATGCAGGTTTAAACTGGTAAGAATTTGTTTAACATAGTCTTTAACACGTGACCAAACGACATCCAGAATGTCATTCAAGTTAGTGACTAGTTTTCCCTCTGAATCTTCCACTTTAGGGTTTTCAAATTGCTTCTGATTTTAAATCCTTGTTGCTTTGTACATAGCATGATCGTTTTTTGATGCGTGTATGTTTTCGATATTTCTCTCACTCTCAACATTTTTCAATTTCATAATTTGTCTTTTTCTGATGGTGTGCAATATTGTATTCCTCTCGATCTGTTTAATCTATTTTTTTCCTTGGTCTTTTCTGGCGTTTTCTACTTTTTAAAATTATTATATCTCTTTGTTGTTTTGACAGTACGGATCAAGCTCAGCGTTAAAGGTCTTGTTGTTTGTGCTAAAAATAAAAGTTTTGTTTTTAATGTAGACATTAGGAGAGAGCTTTCCTTTCTCCAAACAAAGACAGGGTAAGAGTTCCTAATGGGTCTAGGTTTGCGTAATCATTTATAGTAATAAAACAAAGCTCTATTTTAAAGTCTTTCAGAGTAAATCATTATTAAAAACCCTCTCTTAGTTTTTTTTCCAAATATGTTTGTCAACATAATGGGTAGCTACTACTAGATCTAGAAAGTTTATCGGCAGGTTGACTGACTCCAATGTAGGCCTTTAGAATCGAATCCTACCCACTCGCCCCTCGAATCCCCACCCACCCATTTGATCGCCCACAGGCTAGGGACCACAAAACTCAAGGAGTGCCAGTTTATCTTACAATATTGCTACAAATGTAAAAGATATCTGCAATAGCAATGTAGGTGTAGGCCTAGATGAAACAGGGAGTGTCGCAACTTCCAAATGTTGTTTGGTTGTATGTCTACTCATAGATCTAGATACTATGGAGGCTAGACCTATATTATAGAATCTAAATCTAGATCTAGATCTAGTATTTATCTAGATTTAGATTTTCTAGATTCAGATTAAATAAGTTACAAAATTTTACAAATTTATTATAAATCCTAAATAAATTACCTTGACTGTTTCAAGAGACGCTTTGTCTAAAATAACGATCAATCTTTTCTCATCAGAATCTTTCAACACACTTTTTATAACTTTTGCCTTTTTAGAAGGCACCTCCTCATCGAAATCATTTGAAGCCATGTTGCTTTGTTATGTTTACCAAATTATTCTAAATTTCGTATCAGCAATTTTCCGATTTGGAATTTACAAACAAAAATATGTTATTCCGTCTAATCATTTAGGCTATAACCATTGCTTTTCACTAAACGTAAAAAAGAACAACAACAACAAAAACCGGCAAACTTTTAAACAAAATCTTAACATAAACTAACCCTGATTATATTTATCCTTTCACATATTGTAGATAAAATCACACATCTCTACCTAATAAACTCATCGCATTTGTAAACCATCCCTAGCATTTTCTTTCAATGGGTAAAAGGAACAAACTAGTTTAATTCATAACATGTACCACAACAGTGAAACCGAATAGAATACACATTGCGAAGATGGCGGGAGTTGCAGAAGAGATGGAAGTTGATCTTCCTGAGAAAACTAACATCATAAGTAAACCCACGGTAGAGAAGACAAAAGATGCCCAAAACAGTGGTGAAAAAAAGTCAACCTATGAAACTCCTTGGTGAGTTCCCACAGATCAATAAAAACATAGATCTAGATTGAGGCTTAGTTTCTTTGTAATACATATATAAGTCATAGGAAATTAGGATCTTTTTTTTTTTTTTAAATTAAATAAATGTTTACTGGAAAGCATTTTGTTTATCAGTTACAATCATACCAATGTTCATGAATGTAAAAAATTAAAAATAATCATATAGCCTAATGTGACACTAATTATTTAATAGATAAAAAAAAACAACTCAGGCGTTACCTGTGACATCACTAGCTAAGAAAAGTAAATAGAACTGGAACGTGGAAGAAAATATTTAATGCAAAAAGGGGGCAGGGCAGAATTTTTTTCCTTAATTTTAACAATAAAAACAATATGCACCCTTTATTGAGTAATAGTACTAATACTGTAGCTCACAGTTATAAATGTAAACCCAGGACCTTGTTCACACAACCAAATACATTCACATACAAGACAAGTGGAAAGAAAACTTTCTTAAAATGTTAAATTGTTTTTTTTTTTTTGACGATATTGTAATAAAAATGTAAAAAAAAATACTTTAAAGCTGAATCAAATTTTTTTGAAAACTGCTAAACTCAAGCCAAGATTTAAATTTATTGCATCAAGAGCAAAGACTGAAATGAGCATGGGTGTGGTGTAGAAAACGTGTGTACTAATAGTAATAAAAGGGAGTTTTACTGGTGCCCGTGTACCAATTAAATGGTTTTGTACATCTGTACCCATGCATGTAAAGAGACAGTGCTCTATAAGTTACGCAAGCTCTATCCAAATCTATAAGTAGATCTAGAGTGTTAAAGATCGTAAAACATCTGCTTCTGACGATATTTGACATTCAATGTCTACTGAATATCTCCTAGATCAAGATGAAATTTAGAATCAAGATTAGATCTTGGCTTGGCCTTAAGTATTTAGAACTAGGTTGTGTGTTGCATGCCTGTACCGTTTTTATGATGTCATTGGCCGTTTTGTGCGCTCCTCCATAACCTGGGCACTTGGCTGTCAAAGCAGAATTGAATGTATGGATGAAATAAATAGCTGCTTATAAATAGCAAAATGTAACACAAGGAAACTCCCACTGAAGGCTCACCCCTAACTTTTTATGCTTTCACATTAGAAGATTAGGGTGCATGTGTGTAAGTAATATCAATTTCCTGTCTTAATTACTGGATGTGATATCAGTGTATAGTTCACCTGATTCTTTATAACTTGAAGATTGTACTTTGTTAGTTTGCAGTATAATTTATTAATTGCAGAATTATTTTTCTTTTTATATTCGTTTCATCCAAGTCTTACAACTAAAGCAAAGACATTAGAAAAATAAATCATATTATCACTATGTGAGATGTTGAGATTTCAACTAAAGAATCACCATTTATCGTATAATAATCAAGCGTATGATAATTATCATTATTATGTAAGCTAAATCTGATCACTGCTGCAACCCTTGATTATTCTCCTTTGTTGTACAGTAAGTCAATCAAGTCTCTTAATTTTGTTTTTTAAGCACTCTTAAAAAAAAATCATTATAAATGTTAGATTGGCCCTCAGATCCATTTAGGAATCATTTACAAACAATTATGTTTGACAATTGTATTCAATAAAATCATTAACATATGTGTTTTTATGATACCATTTGTTTTCCAGGGTGGAGAAGTATCGGCCGACCCTCCTGCAGGACATTGTTGGCAATGAGGAGACAGTGAGCAGGCTTGCAGTGTTTGCCAAAGAAGGCAATGTCCCCAATGTCATTATTGCTGTAAGTCTCAACTTATCATGTGCTTTCACATTCAAAAGAAAAACAAAATATTTAGATAAAAGAATTTGCTTGCAACTCTTAAATTAAAAGTTAAATTGCAGTATACTGTCATTCCACTTCCATATTCCTAATCCTAAAAATTATTTTGTCTTGACGGTCACATTATACTGACACCGACCCAACCAGTTACAGGGGACAAAATCGAATAAATAAATCTCCCAATCGTGGGATTTGAGTCGTGGACCTCCCACCTGGAGACCAATGTTCTACCACTTGAGTCAGTTTGCCCCTCTCTCATTTTGATATTTATAAGCTCAAAATGGTTTGTCAGCCTTAACCCTTTGAACTCTGGCAGTATTTTGAATCTATACCTAGCCTCCTCAGCTGAAGATGGTTTCTAGGTCCACTATGTCTGTCATCTAAATATGTTTTCACTGGCATGTTACTGTATAGTTCTTCGTCCATTCTAGATCTAGATCTACAATGGTTATCAAGCAGTGTTACAGTGCTCGGGCTCAAAGGATTAACTAGGCGTTGGCTAGGCTGAAAGAAATCCCATGGGTTTTTAAAACAAGTGTAGATTTTCAAACATAGACATACTCAGATACTGGTTAGATCAAGCCTTTTGAAGAAAAAAAATGTATCCTATTCACTGCATCCCAAAGTTACAAGACATTGAGTTACATTTATAAAATTGTGTGGGTATGGATTTAGGTTATAGTCAAAGAGAAAAAATTGGGTCAAAGAGCTGAATTATCTTATTAATTTTAGGTATGTCCAAGCTAATGTGAAAGAATGCGACCCAGCCCTCTCCAAGCTAATGCGACCAAATGTGTCCCAACGCGTTTCTAGACCGACTTCCAGTTTGAGTTACAGAGATTTTTTTGCCAGATCTATCTTCATAATGACGTTTGAATTCCTCCAATCGCTTACTATAGAAGAAACTATAGATGCATATTATGAATCAGATATTGAAGTTGGGGAGATGAGTGATGATGAAGAGCTCAAGCGCTCATCTGGATAGTACAAGTCTAGATTTAAATAGATTTAGTCCTAGTGAAGACTGGACTGATATTTTTGTGGATAAGACATTAGCCAAATTTTAACCAAAATCCAAATATTCAACTTACATCTATTCTCCATACTTTTCTTATGGTTTTTTACTCTTTTCCTACTTCTCTCCGAATGGCTAGCATGCAAAACACCCACAAGTAACAAGAAAAACAGGAAAAAGTCGTTTTTTTTTCAATTGTCACAACTTTTTCTCCTTTATTTTTTAGAAGTATATTTTTATAAAAGTTTATCCATTTTCCTCTCTGATAATATTAAACAAAAACTTTAGTGAAGAAAATGATTGAGATAAAAAGTGGAAAAAAAAAATAATTGAAAGGGATACAGAGTGATCTCCCTTGTTCTAGCCACGTGAATAAAAAGGCTCAGAGTGGCTTTGGGTTGAAAGACTTAAGATTCAAACTAAATTTTACATAATGCTGTAAAGCAAAATATTGTCTAATAGAGTATACCTGCTAATGTGTAATCAATCACCAGGGTCCCCCAGGCACAGGAAAAACCACGAGCATCCTCTGTTTGGCACGGGCTCTTCTGGGAACCTCTTTCAAGGATGCTGTACTTGAACTCAACGCCTCTAATGACAGGTGACTTAAAATTTAATTACTTCCTTCATTATCCTGATCATTGGCTTTCTGACCCTGACTCACGATAAAGGCCACCAGCAAACTCTTTCCATGGTCCCATATCGTAGACCAACCTTTATAACTTTGGGCCATATCTATTCACTTCTGTTCACATCCATCTCCCTGACCTTAGTCCAAGTCCCACTGGACCATCCCTTGATCTTTAGCTCTGAGTCATTCCAATCCATACAAATTTAATCTGACATGAAAATTATATTTTTTTGGAAAGTGCCATATTTTGTCCAAATAATTTTATTTTATAACTTCATATTTTAATTCACCAGTGAGATTGAAAGTCTGGGGTGTGCATATTTAAATGGAATGTTAACAAGTATGTTTGTATGTTGTAGGGGTATCGACGTTGTGAGAAACAGGATCAAAATGTTTGCCCAGCAGAAGGTGACTCTCCCCAAGGGACGCCACAAAATCATCATACTTGATGAGGCTGACAGGTACGTTTTTTTTTGTTTTTTTACTTTTCTCTCCTTTTTTGTTCATTGAGCTGTTGCTATCTCTATACCTTTTCCGGACTTCAATTTCTCTCTCTCTCTCCCTCTCTCACTTTTTTGTCTGTCCGTCTCTCTCTGAGTCTCTCTCTCTTTCCATCTATGTATCAAATACTTATCACAACATAAATACCTAATTTCTATTTGACATAGCTGAGAGTTTTAGCTTTTGTCCTAGAAGACAGTGGATGCTGTGTATGAGCTAAACATATTTGAAAGCATCAAGTACTTTTCTAATGCATATATGCACAGAAAAATAGCTCCTAACCATATATTTATGATTGGCGTTGTAGTGAAGATCTAGGATATTTCTTCTTTCTGTCTATCTACAATTTTATTTATGTATATCATAGTTAAATCTTTTTTACGCTGAATAGCATATTTTCACCTTAAAGTTAAAATGTTGAATATTTTTGTTGCCGAGCAGTATGACAGACGGCGCTCAGCAGGCCCTGAGGAGGACAATGGAGATTTTCTCAAAGACAACCCGGTTTGCTCTGGCATGCAACTCCTCAGAAAAGATTATTGGTATGTGTAAAAACATCACTTGAATTTGTCTGGGTATTTCTTATCAGTTATACTGTAGAAATCTGTGTTTTGAGAAAGCGACAGTCTCCTATTTTAATGTCTCTTGGCTCCCTAAGGAGGACCTTCTATGGCAACAGGACTTCAGGACTTTTCTGGTTACATAATGCTGACACCAATCCAACCATTTGAAAATAAAGCAAACTGATCAGAGATTTGAACCTAGGACCTCTGATAAGAAGTCACTTTACGAGATACCAATTGAGCTACCTCACAAACAACATTGATTTATAATTAATGGAAGGATGATTTGGCATTGCAACAAGTTTTGACTGATCTGTGTTGTGCTCTTATTGAAGCTATCATGTTATTGAAAGCTTTAATGTTTGACATTTCTGATTAAAGTTTAAGATTATTTCTTTACTTGTATCAAAGCAACTGAACCATGAAAGCTAGAAGACATGGGACTGATGTGTATTTATGAAAAATGCAACATTGCAAGGTTAATTTTCATTGAATTTTTTACTTAATCATTTTTCCTTATAAGTCCAATTATTCGGTGGGAAGAATGTAATAATACATAAGTGCTTCATGAGGAGGTTCTATTTGCTTTGGAAAGATCAATGAATTGAAGTGATGAGTCATGCTAGGTGAGCAACAATTTATAGCATTGAATTTGAACACACAAAAAAAAGAAGAAAAAAATTTGCTTATTGGGGCTGAATTTTGCCTCATATCAGTCTAGTGGTTAGAAGTTTTTCGATGAATAATATTAGAGATAAGGTCTCGGGTAGCAGTCTCGCTGTGCCGTGTTGCGCTACTCGAAGCTCAGTGATGCGCAGTTGTTATCTCGCTTGCTGGAGGTTTGCAAGGCTGAAAGTGTGAGCTACACGGATGACGGCCTAGAGGCTATTATCTTCACCGCACAGGGAGACATGAGACAGGTGATTGTTAATGCTAGAGATAATGGAAGGAACACGAGGAGACATTCTAAGTGTGTGAGCTACACAGACGAATGCATTCCAGCTATAATCTTGATTTCTCAGGAAGACGTGACACAGGCTAGTGGACCGGATGATTGCTTTTTATTCCTGTCTGAGACTGAGAAAATGCTGATGTATTGGAGTGCCAAGTAACTGCCATTGGTAGTGGACCATCATTTATCCTATATTCTTCCTTTTTTTTATCAAGCGTAAAACTTTTGGGTATAGATGCACTTAAGATATTGGCCATTGAAATCTATGAAAAGTTTGACGGATTCTTGGGGATTAATTGGGTTCGTTCCGCAGCCCCCTCTTGTTTTAAATTGTGTAAAACTAAAAGAAGAACTGAATGGAAAGCCTAAAAAATGTTGAAATTGCACAAATTAACTTCACACTCGTCAATTTTTTTCCATCCTATTCACGACCACTAGACCTCTTGGCCATTTTCCCCGCACCACTAAGAAATAAAGGTTTTACATTTACCCTTACATATTATTTGCTACAAAAATTTTGCAATTATAAATAGTATTAATACCCTTACTTACTTACTGCCCTTTTTGCCGTTGGCAATTAGGGCAGCATTAATACCCTTAGTGTGATTGAATAATGAAAATTGAATATTGAAATGTCATGGCTTTCACGTCGTCTCTTTTTTATGCATTTCAGAAATAAAGATTGTTGTTATCGTTTTGCATTTATCATTCTGTCAAAACAATGTTGTTGAGTTTTTACAAACTGTTTTTGCTCAAACTTTATTTTATCCCATTTTTTTAAATTTTTTTTTTTATTTGGTGCCTCAGAAAAAGTTTATAAATATAAAGCTGTGGAGCGTGGTTTGATTTAAACAGGCTTTATCATAAGAGATTTCCATTTTATACAGTTTTGTCAAAATATCTTTATCTAATATTTCTTCCTATCACAGGCACTAAATAATTTGCAGTCCACATTCCAAGGCTTTGGACATGTTAACAGTGAAAATGTTTTCAAGGTAGGTCTTTATTAGTTTGGTGGAGTAATATTTGGTTAAGGCATGGAAAAGTAAAAACTTGTTTGCTGATTGTTAGTTCAAAATAGTATGACTATGAATTTTACGCACTGTTGAGTATTAGTTGATAGTTTCCTAGCCTCACCACCACCCTCAGAACTCATGTCCTTCCTGTATTAGAACTATTGGCCCTGTATCTTATCTGATCCCCTCATGTATTACCATGCCCGCTCCTCCCCAGGTGTGCGACGAGCCGCACCCCGTGCTCATTAAAGAGATGCTGACCCAATGTGTGGAGGGCCACCTGGACCAGGCGTACAAGACGATGGCGCACTTGTGGCGGCTCGGCTACTCCCCTGAGGATATAATCACCATCGTGTTCCGCGTCTGCAAAAACCACAACATGCCTGAGTACCTCAAGCTCGAGTACATCAAGGTGAACTGGCTTGCTTTTCCATGCAAATCTCGGCTCAAATGATCTGCTTCTCTAAACCAGAACTTCTCTTCAAATTTAAAGATATCTGAAAATTGTGTATTGCATTTAAAGCTAGGATTCTGTACTTTTTCTGTGGTATCAATATCTCTACATCATAAAGTGTTGCAAAATATTTCATTTTATGGTGAATGCAATTCAACTAAACTACTGTATCCCTATTTCATTTGTTTTATCATATTGTTACAGGCGATGGAAGACTAGTAATTATTTTATGAACCAGAATGTATTATACACCAATCAAAACAGTACGAACCAACCTTTTATGATATCTTTCATTTTAAAATATAAATAGTTTTAATACACCAAAAAAGCAAATACCCTTTTGCCCGAGTTCGAAAAAAAATGTAGCCTGTTTAGAATACCTAGTATTGGACCCCTCAAAATTCTGAAAAAATATAATTACAGGAGACAGAAAATATATTAAAATTCTGGGTTAGATTCTTGGCATGGACAATATTTTTAATGAGCCTCTGTGTCGACTCAGCACAGAATGGGTAACTGGCGCTCTTTTGTTATGGCAAAAGAAAAGTGCGACGAGGAAAGTAATGGAAACATACCCCGAAATTGGGTTCGCAAAGAAAAAACAAGACCTTAACTCAAGGCTTTTAAAGAATTGCAACCATCTACATTTTCTATGACATTAGAATTTTGTTTGACATCTTTCATGCCATGAAAAACTGTTGACATCCAGTATCACTACATTGTTCTTATCTTGCTAAAAATTTCAATTGTATATGACACTTCATTTTATTGAATAGTTAATTCAAAGTAAATGCAATTTGCACTAAGTGTATAGAAGGCATATTTGGCGTGTTATGAGCTTTAAAGATTGCTTGTAGTCATTTCCCGTGATAAATTGTTTTTTTTGTTCTCCTAGGAAATCGGCTACACACACATGCGTCTGGCGGAGGGCGTCCAATCTCTGCTGCAGATGTCAGGTCTACTAGCCAGACTTTGTCGTAAATCCGCAGAGCCAGATAACTTGATGCAGAGATAGTGCTCGCTGTGCTCTTCAATAACCCTTGTTGTACGGCTGGGCGTACAAAAAATACCCCAAGGATTTCTTTGAATTTAAATTAAAGTACTGAAACTGGGACTTTTTTTTTACATTTGATGTAGGGCCTATTCCACCTTTGAAATTCTTTTTTTTTCCTTTAAAAAAATCCAACAAGCCATATTTAAGGGTGGGAACTCTTATAGACACCAAAATGTACAGAAATGTGTACAAAACATGATGTCTGATTAAGGTTAAGATTGAGTGGTGAATGTGAATGCATGATGTAGTTGGTAGCAACTACTTATAACTTTGACTTTAAACTCTGGATATGGACATGCAGACTCGCTTGATAGTCAATTTGGTGCGAAATTTGAAATACAAGATGTTGATGTATATACTTCTCAGAAACATTGTTTGGTTGTTAAATAGATGTACATACATTTGGAACAAAATCTGATTAAATGATTTTTTTTCCCTAAGATGTTTTTTTTGTTTGTTTTTTATGCTGAATTTAGGCTTTAGCTTTGGTTTCTTGGTTAGCTTTTCAAATTAGAATATGCAATAGTTGACCAAGATAAACTGCTTCGTTTTCATCAGCTTCCACATCCTCACCCTCACATGTTGAATGGACTGAAGACAAAAATTAAACTTCGGTTATGTATAGTTTTATTACAATATAAATTTAACAAATGGATTTGTGTAACATTACTAACAATAGAAACAGTTTTACAAAATTTACCAATGCAGCAGACTAGCAAAATACAAAACAAAATCCACTTTTTTTCCTGCTAATATTTTATTTCTGATCTTTTTATAATTATACCAACCACGTTAGTACATAAACACATAGTTCCATCTCACAAGGAATGTTACTTCTAGTGCTGGCATTCTTGCGAACCAAACAGTAACAATGGATCGATGTCAAACAAGAGTTTTTACACATATTTAAGAATTAAGTGCTTGAGGCTTTGCCTCTTCTATAGCTAAAGCCTTTTGAGCATACAATGCCCACCAAATCTTCCATGGTATGAAAGTGTGACATCAACAAAAAGGATAGATTATTATTCCAAATATTTTGGCTTTGGAAAGCAATGTCAAATTGTGTGTACTGTGTGCAAATCATATTGTCTATCTTCCAAACTGGATAAGGAGAAAAAGACCAGATTTGATCTAACAACTACCAGTATTTTACTGTAATCTGCCAACTTTTGAGTTTTGTACAAAAAAATAAATTATCCATAAAAAACAAGAACAGAAAAGAAAGAAAAATAGATCCCACAAAAAAAATCTTTAAAAAAAAAAAATATCGCATATGCATATTTTAAAGGTGTTCATATACGTTTTTTCTTCTTCATAAAGCAGCAATACTGAGGATAGAGGCACATTCTATTTACAAACATTTTTACTCGTTTGCAAAGTTTTTCCTTTTTTATTTAAAGCCTGTTATCTGAAATAAAGCCCTGCAACAATTTGCTAATATTTTATATAATAAAACTTGGCACCTGAATGAAAACTCCCCAGTAGCTATTATGTATGCTTTGAATTTCAAAGTAAAAAAACTTCCTTCATAGATCCAGTAAATAGTAATACAGTATCTAACTTTTGTAAGATCATGTAAACAAACTTCCCCCCTTGATCCACATATTGTAATATTTAACTTTTGTAACATCATGTCAACAAACTACCTTCCTAGACGCAGTATATTCATTGTAATATCTAACTTTTATGAGCACATAGTTTGATGCAGTATTGCCAGGGCAAAATGTACACTGAAGTTCATTGTCAATGTTGCAGATATGATTTAACAAATTATTTAAAGGCAAACAACAATTACATTTACTTTCTTAAGATGGTGCGGGAGATGGAAGTAGTAAGATGACAGTAATAATTACATTGGCAGTGTTTCATTTGAGTAGTTTTTGTTTTCTTATATAATAATTAGATGTAAACCTACAAAATTTGTGGGGATTATGCAACAGACGAACCTGATGATTAGTACATGTACATGTTAGCTTAATCTAAAAAATTAGGAACCAATATTTGTTTACAAAGAGATAAACTGCATGGCTGATAGTCACTAACTCTTTCATTTGAGAAAAGTTAATAGGATGTCAGCATAGCACTGCTTCATTGTCAGCTTTTGTTTTGCTTTATCGTTTTTGCGTTTGCAATCTTTTGTTTCAAAATGCGTATACAAGCCATGGTCTCCGCATAAAAAAAAATTAACCAAAAGTTTTTTAACACGTAAACGCACCAAAACAAAGTGATAATATTTACTTCCTCTTTAGAAAAGATCAATCCACAATCTTTGGGCTTAGAACTGAACCTCCGTCTAAACAGAATACAGCCTCAACTTCCACCGCTATGTGGCCGCATGTATGAATCGGTGGAGCACCACCTTTCCTTATGCACTAGATGGGATGACTTACAAACCTCCATACTCCCCCTGAGACCGAAATTTGATAACAAATAACAACCTCTACACGTCTACTCAATAGCTGAAGAAAACATCTATCTTTCACTACATGTCAATGGATCGACAGCAACAACAAAAAGAAAGAAGATTAAGAAAGACTTAATTTTTTTTAATGACAAAACAGTGGCCTAAAGTTAGCCTAAGTTGTCAAAATAATACATTTTTAGGAGATGTTGAAAATGTAATTTGCAAAGATCTTTTGAAAAGTACCTTTGTAAATTCTTCAGAGCAGAACTAAGACACTCAGAAAGTCTCAAGTTGATAAGATTAAGAGTAGCTGTTTGAGCACCAGTGCTAATACAAAAGTGAGTCTTTTCTTTTTAAATATCAAAGATTTAACTGCCTTTGGTATAGAATATTATAACACATGTACATGTACCTCATATGCATAATAATTAAATTCAAGAAATTATAAACAATACATAATTATATTTCATTTATGTGACATACATGTAGTTTTAAATAATTTTTGTATTGCCAGTCTTCTAACTCAGTATAAGACACCAAGGGCAATGCATCATAAAAACAGACATACACGTATTCAATGATTTCATAATCTCCTCAGATCTTGTATGAAAATTCATGATATGGCATTTTATCACAGATGTAATGTTATGATTCATGAGAAAAAATATAATGTGCAATCTTATAGTTCTAAAGTAATGATAAATCATTGCTACATTACATGTAGTAAAGTACATTCCTAATTTAATTTCTGAGGTTTCAGTATCATTTGTGAGGTCTCCCAAGCTGCATTTTATTGTCAAACTATCAAAGAGATGTTAAGGCACTTTGCTATTTTTTATGTTAATCTTAAAGGATTTTTTAAGGCAATTACGTGTAAGTTGGGAGACAAATGTAATCAGAATCCAGTGTTCGGTTTTTTAGTGCAGACATTTCATGCTTCTAATTAGTTTGTACCATTGTCATACAGTATGATACATGGTATTTTCAAAACTATAGACTAAAGGATTAAACCTGGTGTGATCTGTTAGTGGTAGATAAAGGGAACAGAGCTAGATAAAGTGAAGGGACCCAATACAAATTCTTCTTTTCTTATCTCATTAAGTGACGGGTGTTCCCTTTCTTCTACTGTTAGAATTAGAAACATAGTTTAATCATCAGGTAAATTTCTATCATGTCTACTGTATGATTTGTCCCCTACATCATACATGTGTATTTATAATCATTCATAGTCATAGTTTTCACTAGAATTTGAAATGAAAATTCAATTGATGCAAAAAATATGAAATACTGTCTAAAATTATTCAAGCCTTGAAATCATGATTCAAATTAAAAAGAGGTCTCAAGAATGACATGCCCATATATTAACCTTTATCTTCCAAAATATCTATCTCGAGGGTAAAAAAATATATGGGACTTATGTTAAAATGACATTGATGAAAGTTCGATTTTATTGCTGACAAGAGAAAAAAAACAACTGTTAAATTTAAAACAATAAGTGAACTTCTTAGAACTAGTAACAAAACCACTTGTCATAGAATGCCTTTTGTCATCCAACCACTGTTTCCTTTTCTCTTTAATTGTAAGTTTAAGGGTCAAAGTTAAATTGTTTTTTTTTTTCACCACCTTGTAAGTTAGAACAATTCCCAAAATCAACAGTTAAATGAACGAGTGACTCCATGAGTATAAAACATTAGCAAAAATCATTGATGAACAAGTCCACTTAATAAAATGGAGATGGATAAACTTGAGGGCTAAAAGGTAGACCCTATTGGAATGTTTGTGTCAAAAAATGTCTTTCTGAAAAGTTGTATGCAAAAATAACCATAAATTCATATATATAACAATATTATTTGAGCAAAGTATGTACAGTTCATGTGTGTAAGGTTTGAATGATTTTTACACCACGGCTTGGTAGCCTACATATACATGTAGGCCTACTTTTTGCTGATTTCTGTAACGCACAATCATTCTAAAAATACTTTGTCTCATTGTAACTCATGTGAATTTCATACTTGAAATTAAAGATTCAATAAAAATGAACAACTGCAGTGTAAAGCATGTTGGTTGGTGAGATTGTGTCCCATGAGGTAACTTGTACTCAGTGCATTGGGGATAGCACTATATAAATACATGTACCATAAAACAAGCATAATGTAAAAACGAAAGGAACAGCAGAACCCAAAGGAACAAGTTCTATGATTTAGCTTGCCATAAATAAGTCTGAGCACCCAAGGTTTGGTTTTACCGACCGCTAATGATAGTACATGTATACCCGATGAAGAACTCACTCATATAGTGGAGGGTTAGTCATGTTTAGTCGGGAAGTGTTAACAAGTTCTCCATATATCAATTGAATGATTGAGCAGAGGTAATTTCACAACCAGTTGTAATAAAAAGGTTTATTTATGATAAAACAAAATCTCATAATGTTATAAGTACTTGTAGAAATCCAATTGTATATAGGCACTACAAACAAAACTGTTAGTGATCCACTGAATTTAACTGTCTAACCCAACTCCTTCTCACCTGAAACACTTAACCCTTTTACTGTCAAATGCAACGTTGCAACGCCTTACCCCAAACACTTAAATCCTGTTCTTTCTGTGATGAATTTAATGTTAACTTATGAATCATGATTCTGATTGGAATGTTTGATTCTGTGATATCCCTGTTTAACGCAACCCTTCTTTGCCTGAAACAGTTGCCACCCGAGTGTCTTCCTCTGCCGCATGCTCTGATGTGTCACTTGGCGGTCCCTCGCTCATCTCTATGATATCGCCATTGCGTTCCACACTCAGAGATTGCTTGAAAAATATAAAAAAACAGAAAGAAAGCATTTTGTTAATTCAGATGTAAGCAAAAACCCAAAGGTAAATTGATCATACATTTTCCATCTGATGAAGAATAAGCAAGTTAAGTCTTGAAAAAGAAAATCCGTAATCTGGCAAGGAAAAAAAAAAGAGAGAGAGAGAGAGAGAGAGAGAGAGACAAAGAGAAAGATAGAAATAGAGAACTAAGAGTAAGAGAAAGAGAGAGAGAGACACACACACAAAGATAAAGATAGAGAGAGAAAAAAAATCCATTAAGAAATACAAACGAAGAAAAAGATCCTACCGGCATGGCCCTCCCCTTGGTTTCTATTGGCAACAAGAAGCAGCAGACTGTACAGGCCAGGCAGAGGATGCCGTAGGTCCAGGTTGCCATGGGAATCGAATGCGATATTAAGACCTTGATCAAACGTAAGGAAATAAACACTGTGTGATTAGAAAGGAGATGGTGATGGATATTGATGCTATTTGAAAAATAATTTATATTTATATTTTTGTTAATCGCACCTTGGAAGTATTTAAGACTTTTAACGATTAAAATGTATAAATCCTATAAGTTATAACATCAGGTTTTAAAAATTTGTTCATGAGCAAACAATCACATTCTACAATATTAATTGTGAATAAATTGAATCAAATAAATTTAAATTTAAAACAAAAGTAATGAGTTTGATAATTTTCCAAATTATGTAAATATACGTTTTGTTATTTGGCGTGCCCCACATGTTGCGTTACTCATATTTTCTATCTAATCACTAGGTTACCCTTAAGACCAATTATTCCTGATTATCTTTCTTTGTTATTGGACAAATTTTAGTGCATCATTGTGTTATATGTAAGTCCTATGTTTTAACCCCTTTTCTCATGAATATATAATAGTCTTGCACTGTTTCCACTGATGTTTTTAAGAAATCTCTGTTGCTAGATATCACTTATCACCTAAATGCACATTCTATATTAACAAGTGGGTGCCTTTACTTACCTGAGCGACAAAGGGTGTCAACATGGCTCCTACCCTAGCCCAGGCTGAGGCAATTCCCATGCCTAACGTTCGTATAGAGGTGGGATAAAGCTGTCGTAGGGAAGGAGAAATAAAATAAAGGCATTGACTCTGGTGTCAACAAGGAAAATGGTGAGATCATAACGAATACAAACAATTATAAACATAACCAAAACGAGACAATAATGATGATGGTGAAACTGATGCACACGCTAAAATCTGTTAATGTAACAGTTAAACTTGAAGATGTCCATTATTTCTTTTCAAATGTTTCTTTGGGTTACAAATACAACAAACATTGCAAAAACAAGTTTTCCAAATTAAACTATTTGGCTATAGAGAAACAATGTTTGTTAGAAAAAAAGGGAGAATAAACCAAAGAAATTCGTAAAAGTTTGTATCGTCAGCTTTTCTGAGCAGTTCTCAGTTCCTCGTAATCAATAACATTTCCATTAACACTAATGTGAAACAAGAAAAACATTCAACAATAATGATATCCATCACTTTTCCCATGTCTTCTTGCTTATGCTTCTTCTAATTAGAGATCCACATCCATCAAAATAACGTCTATCAATCCTTTGAACATTTAAATGTTGTAGGTTAAAAGCTACATCACAGCGCTCACCTCTGAACTGTAAATGTAGACAAAGTTGAAAGAAGCTGAAGCAAAAGCACGCACGAAGAACATGAGGATGGTGAGGGTTGTAAGACTGACATTCAACTGTATCAAGATGAAAAAGATGGCAGTGCCCAAATAGCACAGCCCGCCTGAGATTCTCCTGCCCAGCCAGTCAATCAGGAAGAAGTTGATGGGCAAACCTGGGGAACAGTGATAGAAGAAACACAGATAGTGGGTTTTCAAAACCAGTTCATGTCACCTTGGTAAACAACACAACTTGTGATTCAGTCTTGATGCAATCTTGCTAGTGTTAAATCCATTAATTTGTAGTAATAACTATTAATACTAAATATATTACACTAGCTTTTACAGTAGCTTACAGAAAAGAACAAAATTATTACAAAGGACAAATCGAAACTTTGTTTTTCATTCACTTAAAGGCAGAAGTGTTCAATGGAGAGCTAGGAAATATAGGGATGAAACCGTATTGAGAATGAAAACTGATTTGTTGTGTGTGTATTTTTTCCAATAACTTTGTTGTTTAAGAGAGGATTTATTCAAAATGACCTGAAGTAAAAAAAAAAAAGGAAATTGTTAAATAACAAATTTTGCAGGATTAAAGAAGGAATTTGATAGCATTTTAATTTTTGAATGTAGATGTACTTCCCACTTTAAAAGAACAAAATGATGATCTTTGTGATAATGACGTCGATTTTCAACCTATGATTTATTTTAATGAGAATGAGCTACTGATGGCCAGTAATAGGCCTCAAAACTTACTTAACAGCTCTCCGAGTGATGAGACCAACATTGTTGCATAATCTTCTGTTGTAAGGTAGACACAGGTGCAGTGCTCCGATTCTATAGATAGTGGGAGCAAAAAAGACAAAGAGATGTTTGTATTAAATAACTCGTGACATCATTTTATTAGATTAAAAAAAAAAAAAAAAATTAAAGACAATCTGTACTGTAAGGCACAAATCATTACAGTTATGTAGATACATTTTTTTAAAAATGTTGGCCAATTTAGCAAAATAAAGTAAAGAGTTATTATAAAACGAAATAATCTCTACTTACACAACAAGGTTATGTTAGGGATCACATGGTGGGTACTGTATTAAGATACAGCACTGTAATGTACAAGAGGAACTGAATTTCATTTTTTTCCCTTTTCTCAGCAATTCAGTTTGAAACAGTGGCTTCACTTGCTCTTTACTTTGAAATATTATTTACATGTTTCTAAAAAATCATGTATAATCAAATTGACACAAATATTTGAATATCTGCATTAGTATGCAGCTTTGCTGGTAAAATTATTAAAAAAAACAACATATTTTTACTCTGATATTTTCTTCCAGTTTAGCTATAGAAATCGATACTCAAAGTGTAATGGAGTTCGCTTAAGAAAAAACTCTTTATTAAAAGCCTAAATGTTTCTTTTACCCAAAATCTAAATCTGACTGTAACTGTTAACAGTAAAGAAAGAAAAAGGGAATGTGTGTCTTGGAAACATTTAAAAAAAAAAAAATCGTTTGACTTAAGCAGGGTTTCGCTTCAGCAGTTTCCATTGTGTAGAGATTCAAAGCCTAAGATGTACAACAAACCAACTCCATAATGTGCACATTTTTTAAAGTAACACACAGTACATCCCGAATTTACAGAATTTAAATAAATACCAAATTAATTCCACATATTGTCAATAAATGATCCAGAGCTGGTAGTAGAAAAATGGGATTTTTTTGGAATGTTCCGATATACTTTGCAAAATTGCTCACAAAATGGCAATGCTGGACATGCCTTTCTTACAAAACTAGGGTGTCAGGATAACATAAAAATACTAATATTGTTTTCCCCAAACCTATTAAAAAGCATGACTGTTTATATGAACAAACAACAAACAACTTTTAAGTTAAACACATGCAATAAAGGGTTCATGGAAATGAAAGGGAAGTAGTAGATAGTCTGATACATATATGATTATTTTAACTGTATGTTTGATATGTTCAGTCTACGTCATCTACATAATTTTTTCAATAGTCTTTTAACTGTATTGTGTCCATTATGATTGGAATATATGGTTGGCTACATATTTTGATTTAGCGAGTTAACAAACAACAGTGAAATCTATGGATGACTTTTCTCTTTAACTACTGATATACTTTGGATTAAGAACATTGAAATTAGGATTTTTTCAGACCTAAGATTAATGATTTTATGTTTCTCAAAACTAGCTAAACTTTTTTTATGATAATGAGCAAGAAGAGAAATTATCAAAACACCACTGGAGGAAAAGGAGGGTGATCATTATGATACAGTCATGGTGAATAAAGCATGATGATATAATTTATATGAAGCTACCACACAAGTTTTTTGTAAGAGTTAAAGCTTGAGTCTCATTGGTACCGGTACCAAAGTGATGAATCAATTAGTAATAGAATACCCAGGAGCCATGTATTGTAAGCTGATTTATTTTATAAGACTTGCACGGGTGAAACTCTTCTGTTGTAGTCAGATTAACAACCAAGGCCAAAGGTAGTGAATGAAATGGGACATGCACGATAATAAACACATTCAGTTGATGTTAATTTCTATAAAATACAGCGTACATTCATGTATGTATAATATTTAACTTTTTGGCTTGATTTCTAAAAAATAGGCTTAACCGAGGTGGTTATGGTTATAAATATTAAGACCTCAACCCAATTATGAAGCTATTCTTTAGAGGTTGGGAAAATGTTTCATGAAGTACAAAAGGGTTTGTTTGTGATAGAAATATAAAGTTAAAAAAACTACTTACCACCTGCTAATAGGATAAAATGTTGAAATACCAATATATTTACGAATTAATGCAATTATTTTTGAGAAGCAAAAATTCAGACACAAAAAAAATGCTGCTGTATTTTTTTTTATAAGAAAACTCAATGGCTTATACGTTTCACATAATAAATATTGATTTTTTTAATGCATGGAGTTTTGTCAAAGGATTGAGAAAAGATAAGAGAGAGAGAGAGGCAGAGAGATAGACAGAGAGCTATTCAACATAACAATACATGCTAGACGTACTCCATTCCTTCATGAGACCACATAGTAGGTAAAGCCACTCAGAGTGACAACATTGAGACATTCAGGGCAGAGCACAAGCACTCTACAGGCAGACAGACAGACTGACAGGCAGGAAGACCTGCAGAATAGACGTACTTTCTGAATTCCTAAGGCGCAGCACCTCTGCGCTGGCCAGCACCATGCCGTAGTAGGTGAAAGCCACACCGAACCAGAGCACCCACACCTGCAGGGTGGACCGCAGGTATTCACGGCTCAGCAGGTCTCTCGGCCGGCCCAGGGGAACCTGGG
>RQTK01000430.1:61731-81367 GCA_003991915.1 Elysia chlorotica
TTATTATTATCTGCACACTACATTTTTCCCTCATGTTTTGGCGTATTGGCTGTGTGTTTTTGATTCGCTATAAAAAAAAATACGAGATGTGCCTGTCTATTCTTAGAGTTAGACCAGACATGACAAACCCCACAAAACGTCTTGGTTCGTTTGATTGTTCAAATCCAATTGTTGGTTTCCCAAATCCCTACGTCATGAGCTTAACCCTTTGGAGGAAAACCTAAGAACATTTACGTGCTTCCACACGAAGAAAGATCAGAGATATCAATGTACTAGGGCTTCTGTCCGAGATGGACTCTTAAAAAGTTCATTGCACTTTAGTTAGGTCGTTTTCTGCGAAATTCTACAGGTATTTTATCGTTTAAAGCAAGTTTTCCCTTTTATGAATTAAAATCAAGTTTTAACCTACTGCCTTTTCCCCCACGTTCTTTTTGTCTTTTTCCTTCTACGGTTTCTCTTTTTTCCCCGATTCTTTATCTACTTTTTCGCGCCGTTTCGAACTTTTTTATAGCTACGATTTACTTTTTATTCCTCTTGAATGTGAGGAATTGGACATGTATTGCACAAATTCAACTCACAATGTTAAAGTTTCGTGAATATATGCAGAAAGTTGGATAGAAAGAGACAAAAACGAAAAGTTTTGGCATGAATTGCACATTTATGTATTTGTACTTGTGTAACCCCTACATATGTAAAGTGTAATTGTATGTTTGTGTAAATATGTACTTGTCTAGGCCCTACTTGTGTAATTATGTACTTGTGTATAACCTACTTGTGTAAATGTATAGTTGTGTACTTGTGTAAATATATACGTGTGTAGGCCCAAATTGTGTAAATATGTACTTATGTAGGCCCTACTTGTGTAAATATGTACTTGTATAGGCCCTACTTTTGTAAATATATACGTGTGTATGCCTTACTTGTGTAAATGTGAAGTGTACTTGCGAGACTTCTCTGTTTTTCAGTATGTAGTTACATGTATATATTTTTTAATATCCATACGCGCTACAGTATATGAGAGTACATGTATAGGAATGTGTTGTAGCGTGTGGTGCGCCTCTTTGCCGGCTTGGGCAGCCAGACAGAATGGCAGATTGATGAGTGTGGTTATCGCTGTGTGTAATTAAATCTCGCAGCCCATGCACTGATAACTTGTGATAAGTAGAAACGTTCGTCTGTTGTCGACTGGTGCGAACTGGAGTTTGTGTGAGGCTGAGTATCAGTCTCTGCTACTTTTGCATTTTTGCTAATGTATGTGGGTTGAGTTGAGTTGGGTTGGGTTCTTACGCTCCGACGTCAGTACTGTATAGGTCACAACGTGGACGGGTTCAAAGACTAACATCTAATAATTTTAAGTGTTGACACACACGAGACAGGACGGGTACACCATGACTCCTGTCTCAGTCGGTCACATTATATTAACACCGACAAAATCAAACAAGTAATATTTAGCTGATCCCAAGTTTCGAACTAAAGATCTCCCAATTAGAAGACCAACGCAGTACAACTTCGCCTCCCGCTACATTTGTAGTTTTGCTACGTTTACATGGAATAAAAAAATGCTTTTTGCATAACAAGTCGCTTGAATTGATAACGTTCAAACCAAGCAACTAGGCTTAACCAAAGATGGGTCCCAAAAATAAAGTCTAACTACTTTAAGTGTTAACAAAAGGAAACAATGCTGGAAAAGCTTGTAGTATATCTCCTGTCTCAGCCGCTCACATTATACTGGCACCGACCCAATTAGTACCTGGTCAATGATGATAAAGTTATCACAAAATTGAAGAGGATCTTACTACTACTACTACTACTACTACTACTACTACTACTACTACTACTACTACTACTACTACTACTACTACTACAGGGAGAGACAGGGTGAGAGAGTGGTGGGGGAAGGGGGTTAGTAATATAGAGACACAGGAGTAAGAGAAATGCGAAATTAAGACTCAGAGCATGATAGATGTATAATAAGTGTCACGCCGACAGAAACCATGATAGATGGCGCCAGGATGTGCAAAACTAAGGCCTAAAGATCCTCTTCAATTTTGTGATAACTTTATCATCATTGACCAGGTACTAATTGGGTCGGTGCCAGTATAATGTGAGCGGCTGAGACAGGAGATATGGCATCCCTGCCCTGTCTTGTGTGTGGCAGCACATATAAATGTCAGACGTCAGTCATAAGGTCCGTCCACAATATAGCATATAATTATAGTACTGATTTTGGACGTTAAAACCAACGCAACTTTTTTTTAAACGTAATAGAGGAAGGTTCTCGTACAAATATATTTTATGTGCTCTATCAAGTACAAAATACTTTTGGAGTACTACTACTAGATCAATAGCTAGGTAGGTTTTATTGACTGAATTCGTAATTAGAAGACAGTTAAGTCAGGACTTGTTTTGTATCTCATATATATGCGTCCTCACGTTGAAGTGTTTATCCAAACTTAACTAACATAGAAAGATAATTATTCCCAGACAGAGTGCCTTAAGGGTTAACCATGGTTACACAGTGAGGCTGGTATTGTGGGAGTTTACAAGGGAATTATGAGATGTACAAGTCATAAGGAAAATTGATTAAGTTATAGTTTTATTTATGGTCAGTTTTTAAAGGATTGTATTATAGTAGAGTTGAGATATTGTTTTCATGTATACTGAGATATGTACAATGGTGCGTTTGGGTTGTGTAGAAATTAATATTTATATCGATTTACAAGAAATGTGATAGTAAAAGTAGTAGTGTGGTAGTAGTAGTAGTAGTAGTAGTAGTAGTATAAAATGTATCCAAAAAGGAATCAAGAGCACAACACTAAAGAGTACACCTACTCAGTTGCTAAGGACTTAAAAGTAGATGCATGTGCGCAAGTAATAGCAATAATATAATAATAAATAGAAGAATACGCACAACTTAGCAACTGAGGGACACAATAAATCAAACACAACTAGAAATTATAGAGAAAATACATGCAAACGTTTCACCTTTAAAGGCTTCGTCAATAATAAAAAAAATAAAAAAATTATTATTGACGAAGCCATTAAAGGCGAAACGTTTGCTATATGGCTTTATCTATATGATGTGACAAATCATGTTATTCAATTTTTGTTCCTCACCCATATAATTATTCCTTCATCTGAGAATGTCTTCTTTTGGACACGTTCAGGTGTTACTGTAATCCTCTTACCTGAGTCGAGGACATTTTGTCGTCTTTGATTACGTCATTACTGTCATTGCGTAGGCTCTCATTGTCTCAGCTTTGTAATTAGTCAGTCTTAGAGTCATACATGACATTTGTCAGGCTTTGTCGATGTCAACTTATTTTTTTGCCGTGTCTGTCTTCATACTGTTTTGAAAAGGATGTAATAGGATTTTAAAAAGGGCTCGTCGTGGACTTTTGCCCTTTTCGTGTCGTTTTTTGTTTGTGATAGAGACTTATGTAATACAGGTATGTCACATAGCTGGTGTCGTCTTATGTTTATATATAGTTGTCAGAGGAAAACATCATTATTTGCATGCGTGAGAGATGCGAGGCATCCAAAAATAGCAGGAAAAGGCACTGGAGTTGACAAAAATGTGCAATTAGAGTCCAAGTGAATTATATCATTGAATTCGTAGGCACAGTTGGATCATTTAGGCCTATCATTGTTGCAGTGTAGGCGAGTTGAGTTAGTTTTAACTGAACATTAAAATAATACGGCCTAAGAACATCAGCTTCCGACGCAAAAGGTTTGGGTTCGAGCACTGGCGATTTCGCTCCCGACTGGTTGGGTCAGTGTCAATTTTATGTGACTGGCTGAGACAGGAGTCCTGGTATCCCCAACCTGTCTGATTTGTGGCAGCACATAAAGTTGTCAAACGTTAGTCTTTGGGCCCGTCCACAATATAGCCTACATAGTGCTGATGTTGGACGTTAACACCAACTCAACCCCTCAATAAGAAAATAAACTTTCACATAATTTTGTTGCTCATTATTGGGCGTAATATGTGTTTAAACCATACAATGTCTAATTCTAATTTTGTTATCTTCACAATTGCTTCCTTCAGGGCTGTGGCCCTGGGGTAGAACATCGGCTTCCGACGGCTTACTGGTTGGGTCGGACGTCAGTCTTTGGGCCCATCCACAATATAGCCTATATAGTGCCGATGTTGGACGTTAAACCAACTCAATAACAACCTTGAGGGCGGTAAACCAATACAAAACACCCCTTATAGATCTATATTTAGATTTACTCAACTCAACAACAACCTTCAGGGCGGTAAACCAATGCAAAATACCCCCTATATATCTATATTTAGATCTACTTTCAACAAACTCTATCTCTGAATAGGTCTAAAAGTTCACGTGCCCTCCCTATAACTTTGTTAATGGACTTGTGCGACGTGCTAGCAGAGGTCAAATATCGCTCATCGCGAGTTCGCGCTCCAAACTTACTTACTTGTTTGTTTATAAACAATGTACAATCTCGGGGAGTCAGCGCGAGTCAGTGCGAGTCATGGTGAGTCATGGCGAGTCACAGTGAGTCACAGCTGCCTCCCTCCTGCTGGTTATCTCAGATAAACGTAACGAAAACATCTGGTTTGACTTGTTATTCATTCATACTATCTCTCCATCTTAACATTATTATCTGTACAGCTTTCTAGTTCTTATTCATGCCTCTCTATTTTTATTCTGTTTTATTTAAATCTTTGTATTCACACCCCAATGTCTCCTATTAGTTAATCTTAACATTATTATCTGTACAGCTTTTCATATCTAAAAAGCTTTCTAGTTCTTCTTCATGCCTCGCTATTTTTTTTCTGTTTTATTAAAAAAGTTATATTCATACCACAATGTCTCCTATTAGTTTTATATATATATATCTATATTTCTTAATCAATCTCTCTTTCTCTATCTAACTCTTTCCCTCTTTATGTCTTAACCTTTTTTCTATCAATATCTCAATAAATTCTCTTTCACTTCTGGTCTCTGTCTCTCTCTGTCTCTCTGTCTCTCTGTCTCTCTCTCTCTCTCTCTCTCTCTCTCTCTCTCTCTCTGTCTCTCTCTCTCTCTGTCTCTCTCTGTCTCCTATATTCTCTTTCTCATTCTCTAACGCATTCCTCACCATCTATCAATTTACCTCTTTGCCAACATCTTTCTCCTACACCTCACCAATCTTCATTCTTCAATCTCCTCTCCATTCTCTCATCTCTCTCTACCGCCATCTTTGTGGTAGATAGATAGATAGATAGATAGATAGATAGATATAGATAGATAGATAGATAGATAGATAGATAGATAGATAGATAGATAATATTAGAATAGCAGTGATATATCTCTAATAAGAGGGGGGCGCGGTGGCCCTGTGGTAGAGCATCGGTTTCCGACGGGAAAAGGTCCGGATTCGAGCCCTAGCGATTTCGCTCCCTACTGGTTGGATCGGTGACAGTTTAATTTGACCAGATAAGATAGGAGTCATGGTATCGCCGCTTTGTCTTGTGTGTGGCAAGACAAATAATTGTCAGACGTCAGTCTTGGAGCCCGTCTACAATATAGCCTATATAGTGCTGATGTTGAACGTTAAATCAAGTCAACTCAACTCAATTGAACTAAACTCATCTCTAATAAATCATTATAATAGTTCTGTTTTGGTTCTCAGATATAACATTATGTCAAGCCTACTTAGCGTACATTGCTAAAATTAGAAATGATCCACCTATTCTTCACTCACTCACTCACCCACTCTCTCCCTCACTCACTCAATCTCACCTGCCCATTCACCCACTCTCTCCCTCTCTCAATCAATCCCCCCTCCCCAATTTACCCACTATCTCCCTCACTCACTCAATCTCACCCACCCACTCACCCAAGTCCACAATAACTCACTCACCCACTTGCTAAACCATTCCATTGCCTATTAAATTTTACTCACACAGGAGACACGGAAAAACTCCCGTCCCAGCAATCACCAACTGGGCCTTGATATTAGACAAAACAATGACAACAGGTAATCAATATGTGTCTGTGTATACGCTCCCTACTGGTTGGGTCGGTGTTAGTATAATGTGACCGGCTGAGACAGGTGGTATCCCCACCCTGTTTCGTGTGTGGCAGCACATAAAATTGTCAGACGTCCGTCTTGGGGCCCGTCCACAATATAGCCTATATAGTGCTGCTATTGGACGTTAAAACAACCCAACCAACCAACCAACCAACTAATCCCGCATTGCCTATTAAATTTTACTCATACCGGATACACAGAGAAAAACTCCCGTCACAGCAATCACCGACTGGGCCTTGATATTATACAAAACAATGACAACAAGAAATCAATATGTGTCTGTCTGTGTGTATGCATTTGTATGTCTGAGTCTGTGTTTGAGGTTAGTTAAACTGCGGGTATGCATTGCTCAGTGCCATGTTTTTGTACGCCGATTTGGGTACCAGAGTGTGTGGTTGTAGTTGTAGTTGTAGTTGTAGTTGAGTTCGTTTAACGTACAGGGTGTGTGGTTGCAGTTGTAGTTGTAGTTGGGTTGGGTTAACGTACAGGGTGTGTGGTTGTAGTTTTAGTTGTAGTTAAGTTGGTTTAACGATGTCCATCTACTTCCTCCCCCCCCCCCCCCCCCCCAACCACTAGACCATTTCTCTCTCAACACATCTTATTGACCATTCTAACTACAACCCTATCTAACCATCCAATCCCCCTCGGCATAAGACAAGATTTACAACAAGGCTTTTATCTAATCCGATCACGTTTAAAATAGAATGTGATTTATTTTCGTAATAAACATAATAAACCTTCATGTCTTTTCCTTAAATAGCAATAAAATGCGACAGCCCATAGGCTTAAATCGGACTAATGACAAATATAAATATTTATATAATTGATACCCAATACAGTTCTTGTTATGGTTTTAATAAGTTAGTGGTATTTGTGACGTACAAACCTTGTATGAGAAAATTAATCAGGATTTTGATCTGCTTATATCAATTGATATATATATATATATATATAGAGAGAGAGATAGTAGATAGATAGATAGATAGATAGATAGATAGATAGATAGATAGATAGATAGTGCTGATGTTGAACGTTAAATCAAGTCAACTCAACTCAATTGAACTAAACTCATCTCTAATAAATCATTATAATAGTTCTGTTTTGGTTCTCAGATATAACATTATGTCAAGCCTACTTAGCGTACATTGCTAAAATTAGAAATGATCCACCTATTCTTCACTCACTCACTCACCCACTCTCTCCCTCACTCACTCAATCTCACCTGCCCATTCACCCACTCTCTCCCTCTCTCAATCAATCCCCCCTCCCCAATTTACCCACTATCTCCCTCACTCACTCAATCTCACCCACCCACTCACCCAAGTCCACAATAACTCACTCACCCACTTGCTAAACCATTCCATTGCCTATTAAATTTTACTCACACAGGAGACACGGAAAAACTCCCGTCCCAGCAATCACCAACTGGGCCTTGATATTAGACAAAACAATGACAACAGGTAATCAATATGTGTCTGTGTATACGCTCCCTACTGGTTGGGTCGGTGTTAGTATAATGTGACCGGCTGAGACAGGTGGTATCCCCACCCTGTTTCGTGTGTGGCAGCACATAAAATTGTCAGACGTCCGTCTTGGGGCCCGTCCACAATATAGCCTATATAGTGCTGCTATTGGACGTTAAAACAACCCAACCAACCAACCAACCAACTAATCCCGCATTGCCTATTAAATTTTACTCATACCGGATACACAGAGAAAAACTCCCGTCACAGCAATCACCGACTGGGCCTTGATATTATACAAAACAATGACAACAAGAAATCAATATGTGTCTGTCTGTGTGTATGCATTTGTATGTCTGAGTCTGTGTTTGAGGTTAGTTAAACTGCGGGTATGCATTGCTCAGTGCCATGTTTTTGTACGCCGATTTGGGTACCAGAGTGTGTGGTTGTAGTTGTAGTTGTAGTTGTAGTTGAGTTGGTTTAACGTACAGGGTGTGTGGTTGCAGTTGTAGTTGTAGTTGGGTTGGGTTAACGTACAGGGTGTGTGGTTGTAGTTTTAGTTGTAGTTAAGTTGGTTTAACGTACAGGGTGTGTGGTTGTATTTGTAGTTGTAGTTGAGTTGGTTTAACGTACAGAGTGTGTGGTTGTATTTGTAGTTGTAGTTGAGCTGGTTTAACGTACAGGGTGTGTGGTTGTAGTTTTAGTTGTAGTTAAGTTGGTTTAACGTGCAGGGTGTGTGGTTGTAGTTGAGTTGGTTTAACGTCCAACATCAGCATTATATAAGCTCTATTGTGGACGGTCCCCAAGACTGACGTATGGCACCTGTATGTGCTGCCACACACGAGACAGGGCGGGGATACCATGACTCCTGTCTCAGCCGATCAAATTAAACTGACACCGACCCAACCAGCAGGGAGCGAAATCGCCAGAATTCAAACCACGAACCACGGACCTTTTGCGTCGGAAGCCGATGTTCTACCCCTGGACCACCGCGCCCCGCAATGGATGTGTGGTCCTATCTCCCTACAGGGGGGTGTATCCAATTAAAAGAGGCGTAACGGTATCCTGAAAACACCGCTTAAAAATATCTGCACCGTTAACATCAAACAACCCTAATGGATCCATTAAAGTGGGCCGCTCTGTTATCGTTACATTCAAAGGCGATTTGTAAATACCCCCTCTGCATCTGTGTATGGTTGTCTCTTTAAATTTTTCTCGTTCTATTTGGATTTTGTCTTTCTTTTTATCTCATTCGATCACTCTTTACCTCTCTCTTTTTCGATCTTCCTGTCTCTCTTTCTTTCTTTCTATCTAACTATTCATATCTACCCCATTTATTTTTGTAAGTTCCATATGCCATCCCATCTCTCCCTCTCTCCATCTCTCCCTCTCTCTCCCTCTCTCTCTCTCTCTCTCTCTCTCTCTCTCTCTCTCTCATTCTCTCTCTTTCTCCCTTTAGCTTTGTCTCTGTGTCTCTATTTTATTTATCTTTTTAAATATGCTCTCTCCCTATTTCTCTTTGTCCCTCTCTCTTTATTTCTCTCTTTCTCTTTGTTTCTTGTTCTTTCTCTCTCTTTCTCTCTCTCTCTCTCTCTCTCTCTCTCTCTCTCTCTCTCTCCTACCATTACTACATGTACCGTCTTTCTGCCCCTCATACTGAGAAACCCACACACACACACAAACACACCCACACACACATCTATAACTATGACATAATCTCTCCCATACAACAAGGTTCCCCAGCTGTGACAGAAATCTCGTAATGTCTTTTAACTGCAGTTCTCCTGTACTCCTGTAGGGCAAACTGGCTCAGGTGGTAGAGCGTTGGTCTTCTTATCAAGAGGTCCGCGGTTCAAAACCCAAAGTCGATAACTGATGTAATTGTCAAATTTTGTCTTCTACTGGGTGGGAACGGTGTCAATACAATGCGACTAGCTATGATAAGAGTCCAGAGATAGAATGTAGGGCAAACTGGCTCAAGTGGTAGAGCGTTGGTCTTCTCATCAAGAGGTCCGCGGTTCAAAACCCAAAGTCGATAACTGATGTAATTGTCCAATTTCGTCTTCTACTGGGTGGGAACGGTGTCAATACAATGTGACTGGCTAAGACAAGAGCCCAGGGGTACAATGCACAAACAAGACGTCGAAACAATATAAGAAGATGAACGCTTACGACGGGACGTAAGCTACGTCCTGTTTGTGCATTCTGTGTAACAGCACGTATATTTGTCAGATATAATTCTAGGGCCCGTCCTCAATATAGCCTATATAATGATGTCTTTAACAATTTCTGATTGTTCCACAGCAGTTTCACTATTTTTTCTAGACTTTAAAAGGGTAACTGCTGTTACCTGTTTGAATAAAATTAAAACATTGGTTTCGTATCATTTTCTTTTTACATGCTGTTTGTTTTTCACCCTTTGTCTTTCATGTCGCCCCTTCTGTCTATCCTCAAATTGACACATGTTGCGAAATAAAACAATGCAAATGCTATCGCCACTGTTTGTTTGCAAAGCTAAAACTTCATAGCCTGGCCTTCCTTCGTCTCTTTTTGTTCTTACTTTCTCTTTATCTAACTCTTTCTCTCTTTCTCTTTCCCTCTCTCTCTCCAGCTCTTTTGTCTCTCACTCATTCTGTGTATATGTTTCTGCCTCTGTCTTTGTCTGTCTGTCTCTCTGTTTGCCTCTCTCTCTATGTATCTATGACTCTTTTCTCTCTCTATCTCTGTTCTCTCTATCTCTTTATGTCTCAATCTTTCTCTTGTTTCTATCTACTTCTATCTCTCTTCTCCCCTTCCCTCTCTCTCCCACCTCTCTCTCTCTCTTTCTCTCCACCTTACTTATGCCTGTAGCAATTGCTCACTAATGCTATTAACCAAGAAGATGATGACCAATGAATGTCATTATGACACCTTTCTCTCATTGTATCTCTGTCTCTCTCTCTCTCTCTCTCCATTTCTCTATGTCTCTCTTTTCTCTCTCTCTTCATATCTGTCTTTTTCTCCTATTTCTTTCTCCTTCTCTCTCTCTCTCTCTCTCTTTCTCTCTCTCTCTCTCTCTCTCTCTCCTCTCTCTAAATAAATAAACAAAAAGTTGTTTACAATACACGCTAAAAATAGCTTGTTGTAGCACCTTGTAGCTGGTTGTCACTGTAAACAATGGCTGAGACACATTACAAGTAGCCAAGTGCTCCAACATGAAGCCTGTTTAAATGGCCAATGCCCTCTACAACTAGCGTGTTTACAGAGATACCTCCTCTAGCCAGTTTGTTTATAACCAGAGAGAGAGAGAGAGGGAGAGAGAGAGAGTGAGAGAGATAGAGAGAAAGAGAGAGAGGGAGGGTGGGAGAGAAAGGGAGAGAGAGAGGGAGAGGGGGAGAGGGAGAGAGAGGACGAGAGAGATGGAGAGAGAGGGAGAGGGAGAGAAAGAGACAGTGAGAGATTGAGAGAGAGAGTGAGAGAGAGAGAGTGAGAGAGAGAAAGAGACAATGAGAGAGAGCGAGAGAGAATAAGTGAGAGAGGGAGAGAGAAGGAGAGAGACAAAGAGAGAGAAAGTGAGAGACAGAGAGAGAGAGAAAGAGAGAGAGTGAGAGTGAGAGAGAGAGTGACAGAGAGAGAGTGAGAGAGAGGGAGAAAGAGAAAGAGTGAGAGGGGTAGAGAGAAGGAGAGAAGGAGAGAGAGGGAGAGAGAGGAAGAGAGAGACAGAGAGAGAGAGAAAGAGGGAGAGAGAAAGAAAGATAGAGAGAGAGTGGGAGTGAGAGAGAGAAAGCGTCACTACACTATACAAGGCCTCGCTAATGATGGAGTTGATAATTGAGGGTGGGGGAGGAGGAGCCAAACTGGCGCACGATGTAAGACATTGGTTTCTCAATACGGAGGTCCGTGGTTCGAACCCCACGATCAATAACACAAACATTAATGTGTGCCCAATATCCTCCCCTACTGGTGCGGGGGCGCGGTGGTCCAATGTTCTATTGGCTTCCGAAGCAAAAGGTCCGGGTTCGAGCCCTAGCGATTTCGCACCCCGCTGATTGGGTCGGTGTCAGTATAATGTGATCGACTGAGACAGGAGTCCAGGTCTCCCTGCGCAACCTCTGTATTTCTGCAAATCTTCGTTCTTTATATCCTTTCTTTATCCCCTTTCTTTATCTCCTTTCTTTATCTCCTTTCTTTATCTCCTTTCTTTTTCTCCTTTTTTATCTCCTTTCTTTATTCAAGTCTTTTGAAAGATGGCGTAAGACTCGCCCCGAGCTTTTAATATTCCCGCAATCACATTAGGTCTGATTTCTCCCATTTCAATATTTTTCATCTCCTCCTCCAACTGATTTCATACCTTTCTTCTCTGATCAACCCGTATTACTAACGTAAGCTTTGAAAATATATCAAATAAAGCACTAACTATCATAACCTTAAAAAAAAATATCAGCTTTCAACGATCTCGAATAACCTTTGATCGTTTTCATATTACATTAAGAAAGAAAAAACCTTTTGAGGACAGTGATCGACATAAAGTTAATGATCTTCTTGAAGCTTTCTTTTCAAAAATGAAATTAATAATATCTCCTTTTCAATAATCATCTTTGAAGCTTTGAGGCTAAAAGGTTTTGACTTGGACTTGGAAAAACATCGACATCAAAAACACTTTTCATTTTCTTCGATTAAAAAAAAACGATTTAAGATCTTGGTAATCAGGAAGGTTGGTTTTAATGGATTTGGAAATCCTTAGATCTGGAGCGTCAAAAAGCTGAGTGGGTAGTGTTTTGAATCGCCGTTCACGGGGTTCGATGTTCGAATCCATCTTTTACCCTGCCTACTGAAAAGGATTGTTTGGGAATCCCAGCTTACCTTTAACTGATGAGTGTTAACACAGGCACTAGTTCTCTAGATTAAAAAGCAGGGGGTAAGCAGTTCCAATACATATTTTATTGGGGGCACATAATATAACTGGTGGAGGTAGCACATGCAATAGTTCTTTGGATTAAAAAGCAGGGGGTGTGCGGTTCCAATCTATCTTTTACTCCCAGTGCAACTTTAACTGATAATGAAAACCTGGGTGCTAGTTCTCTAGATTTAAAAGCAGGGGGTATGCGGTTCCAATCTATATTTTACTGAGGGCACCTTTAACTGATGAAGGTAACTCAAGCGCTAGTTCTCTGGATTGAAAAGCAGGGCGCGTGGGGTTCCAATCCATCTTCAGCGGGGGCACATTTAACTGATGAAGGTAACTAGGGCACTTGTTCTCTAGATTAAAAAGAAGGGCGTATGGGGTTCTAATCTATCTTTTACTCCTAGAGCACATTTAACTGATAATGGTAACTCAGGCGTCAGTTCTCTAGATTAAAAAGCAGGGGGTAGGGGATTCCAATCTATCTTTTACTCACACTCACACTCACAGGGCACTTTAACTGATGAAGGTTAATCGGGCACTAGTTCTATGGATTAACAAGCAAGGCGTAGGGGGTTCCAATCTAGAAGCACATACAATTGTCAGACGTCAGTCTTGGGTCCGGTCCAGAATATAGCCTATATAGTACTGATGTTGGACGTTGGACGTTAAACCAAATTAACTTGTCCAATCACAACTCTACTCAAGACTTACGGAGCCAATGAGTGATCCTAAAAACCACACTGAAATGGGCGTAATTCTGTGATTCGTTATCGTCGATTTATCTCAAATCCTGTAATATCATAAAATAATTACAGGTCGCAGGGTTGGGTGCTTAACGTCCAACCACAGCGCTATAACTATATGACAGTATTGTGAACGAGTCTCACGATTAAAGTCTGACAATGGTACGTCTACCACACAAAGACAGTGTGTGGAAACCTGATCGCCTGTCTCAGCAGGTCACATTACATTGACACCGACCCAACCAGAAGTGGACGAGATTGGACATTATTATTTAATATCGTTGGATTCGAACTGAGTAGTTCCCAATGGGAAGACCAATGATCTACCACTTGAGTCCGTTGGCCCACAGTATTATAATTTATTATAATTACGGCTGTACTTTTATCATAGAAGTCCGTGCTTTAGTGAAATGGTATTGTTTTTCTTTGTTAAGGGAAGATGGCCTTAGACAGAGAGAGAGAGAAAGAGGGAGAGAGAAAGAAAGATAGAGAGAGAGTGGGAGTGAGAGAGAGAAAGCGTCACTACACTATACAAGGCCTCGCTAATGATGGAGTTGATAATTGAGGGTGGGGGAGGAGGAGCCAAACTGGCGCACGATGTAAGACATTGGTTTCTCAATACGGAGGTCCGTGGTTCGAACCCCACGATCAATAACACAAACATTAATGTGTGCCCAATATCCTCCCCTACTGGTGCGGGGGCGCGGTGGTCCAATGTTCTATTGGCTTCCGAAGCAAAAGGTCCGGGTTCGAGCCCTAGCGATTTCGCACCCCGCTGATTGGGTCGGTGTCAGTATAATGTGATCGACTGAGACAGGAGTCCAGGTCTCCCTGCGCAACCTCTGTATTTCTGCAAATCTTCGTTCTTTATATCCTTTCTTTATCCCCTTTCTTTATCTCCTTTCTTTATCTCCTTTCTTTATCTCCTTTCTTTTTCTCCTTTTTTATCTCCTTTCTTTATTCAAGTCTTTTGAAAGATGGCGTAAGACTCGCCCCGAGCTTTTAATATTCCCGCAATCACATTAGGTCTGATTTCTCCCATTTCAATATTTTTCATCTCCTCCTCCAACTGATTTCATACCTTTCTTCTCTGATCAACCCGTATTACTAACGTAATTTCATACCTTTCTTCTCTGATTAATCCGTACTAATGAGGTAAGCTTTGAAAATATATCAAATAAAGCACTAACTATCATAACCTTAAAAAAAAATATCAGCTTTCAACGATCTCGATTTACCTTTGATCGTTTTCATATTGCATTAAGAAAGAAATCTTTTGAGGACAGTGATCGACATAAGAGTAATGATCTTCTAGAAGTTGTCTTTTCAAAAATGAAATTAATAATATATCCTTTCCAATAATCATCTTTGAAGCTTTGAGGCTAAAAGGTATTGACTTGGACTTGGAAAAACCTCGACATCAAAAACACTTCGTTTCTTTTTCTTCGATTAACGAAACAAAAAAAATCGACTTAAGAAGTGGGTAATCAGGAAGGTCGGTTTTAATGGATTTGGAAATCCTTAGATCTGGAGCGTCAAAAAGCTGAGTGGGTAGAGGTCTGAATCGCCGTTCACGGGGTCGATGTTCGAATCCATCTTTTTCCATGTCTTCTACTTGGGATGTTTGGGAATCCCAGCTTACCTTTAACTGATGAGTGTTAACACAGGCACTAGTTCTCTAGATTAAAAAGCAGGGGGTGGTGGGTTGCAATCTATATTATTACTGCCAGGGCACCTTTAATTGATGAAGGTGCTGCCACACAAAGACAATGCGGAAAAACCTGACCACCTGTCTCAGACGGTCTCAGATATTACATTGACACTGACCCAACCAGAAGTGGACGAAATTTGACATTGTTATTTAATTATTTGATTTTGGCCAATCGTTGGATTTGAACTCAGGACTTCCCAACTGTGTGAGCGACGCTCTACCACTTGAGCCAGTTGGCACCCCGTATTATAATTAGTTATAACTACGGCTGTACTTTTCTTATAGAAGTCCATGCCTCAGTGTGATGATATTGTTTTTCTTTGTTAAGGGAAGATGGCCTTTCGTTTTTTTATCTGGAGATGGGAATGTGTGGAAGCTAGAAATGCCGGAGAGGGGTCAAAGGTCACATAGGGCCATACGCCGTTAGGTTTGGGAGTCTCGTCAAATGTCAGTAGAGATCGAATGGTTAAGGGGGAGATATGGAGAGATAGAGGGACAGAGAGAGAGATGGAGAGAGAGAGAAAGAGATAGAGAAAGAGGGATAGTCATGGAGAGAGAGATAGAGAGAGAGAGAAAGAGATAGAGAAAGAGGGATAGTCATGGAGAGAGAGATAGAGAGAGAAATAGAGAGAGAGAAAGAGAGAGATAGTGAGAGATAATGAGAGAAAGAGATAGAGAGAGATAGAGAGAGATAGAGAGAGATAGAGAGAGAGAGAGAAAGAAAGAAAGAGAAAGAGAGGAGAGCGGAGAGTGGTGCAGTCAATGGAGCGACGATAGATCTTTTAACCGAAAGTCCATGGTTCGATCCCCCAATCTGTTCTTTTTGTTTCCTAATCCATTGGATTTCGTCCCCTACTGGTTGAGTCGGGTCGGTTTATTGTGACCCAATGAGACAGTCGTCCAGATCTCCCAGCCCTGTCTCGAGTGTCACAGCTCATAAGATTGTCAGACATCAGTCTTTGGATGCGTCCACAATACAGCCTACATAGTATTAAAGTTAGACGTAAACATTTTCAAGAAGTTGGCGCTAGCAATTTTCCCCCAAAACATTTTTTATATAAAGCCTATAATTCACATGTGAAGTTGTAACGAAAAGAAAGAATGATAGTTGTATTATCATATTACAAGATTCATTCTCTTTGACCACTTTCATTTGTGATGGGAAAAAAATAGTAAAGGGTTAAGTTTGACGCCACAAGTGCTGTTCTAATCAACACGAGACTGTCTAGTGCCGCTCGTGAAAGGGTTAAGCAAAACAAACAAACAAACCTGCTTCATTGGACAGTTTTAATATCATGTAACCAGCCAACAGCTAGATAGCATGCTATAGGGACCCATCACCGAAAAGAATTTACCTCGAGATCTGGGAGAATTCAGACTTGGTGAAAGCGAAGAGATTAGTCGTACTTTTATTAAACTTTAAGGGGAATCAATTGTTAAACTCGATGCATTGTTATTGTTTAGGCTTACTATAGGCTGTAAAAAAATTTTATCAGGGAGATAATGTTAAACTTGAGAAAGCGAAGAGATAGTCTTAATTTTATTAAACTTTAGGTGGAAAACCAATTGTTAAACTCTGAACGTTGCATTTTTATTGTATAGGTTTACTATAGGCTGTAAGGAACTCTCATCTAGGAGATTTTAATCTTGGAGAATAGAAAGCAAAGAGATTAGGATTGCTTTTATCACACTTTCGCAATGGAAACTAGATCTACTTGTTGAACTGGGGGGCGCGGTGGTCCAGGGGTAGAACATCGGCTTCCGACGGAAAAGGTCCTGAGTTCGAATCCTGGATGTTGCGTTCCTACTGGTTGGGTCGGTGTCAGTATAATGTGACCGGCTGAGACAGGAGTCATGGTATCCCAGCCCTGTCTTGTGTGTGGCAACATAAAATTGTCAGACGTCCGTCTTGGGGCCCGTCCACAATATTGCCTATATAGTGCTGCTGTTGGACGTTAACCCAACCAACCAACCAACTTGTTTAACTCTTAACGTTGAATTTTTGCTTAATGAACCGAGTGGGCTGTAAAAAAGCACACACACACAAAAGTCTTTCAATAACATTATTATAACTGTCCTATCTACGCTTATAACTTGAAAGAAATAGATCAATCTGAACCAGGTAATGTAACGTGTGTTAAGTTCAATCGATCCCGTGATCCACCGTTCTGTATCTGTCAGCTTAGCTACGAAGTGTGTCATTGTTATCTTCATGTGAAGCTGGGAAATTGATTAATGACTTTCAACAGTGCTAAACAAACAAAAAGGAGGGGGGGGGGGAAGACACTCAGATAGAAAGAAGGAAAGGTAGACAGAGAGAGAGATCGGACGAGTGAGAGAGTGAATGATAGACCAACAGACAAACTAAAAGACACACAAACAATCAGACAGGCACACAAACAGACAGACAGACACACAGACAGACAGACAGACAGACAGACAGACAGACAGACAGACAGACAGACAGACAGAAAGCAGACACACAAACAAACAGACAGGCACACAAACAGGCAGACAGACAGACAGACATAATGAAATAGGGTAGAGAGACAGACAGAGAGAGATAGAGAGACGGACAGACAAAAAGAAAGATACCTCTATTGATTACTACCCTTCTTCCTGATTCTAAACTCATTACACCCTACACACTTAATAGCTATAGACCTTCCTCGTACATAATTCTAATAACATTCCTCAATACCTCTACAGTAACAACGGTTTTCTTTGAACTCTACAAAAAATAAAAATTACCCTCCCTCCCCCCACCATACCCCTCCTTCCTTACCTTCCCTACTACTTTAACGGGTCAATAGGTACAAAAATAAAATTTCACGGTTTCCAAATTCAGACCCAGACGAGACAAGAAAGCTACGGACTTAATACAATTACATGTGTATTACCTTTCTGGTGAGCTAATCAACCAGTTAGAGAACTGGCCCCAATAAATACGCACGTGCAGCCAGAAATAATTATGGTGCGTCTGGACTTTCCCGATAGGTGAGCAAGTTTTTGTAATGGGCAGCGCTTTATAATTAGGTGAACATTTAGTGAACACACTCAGCACTCAGCGTTTTCTTGATGGTCAGCGCTTATACATTAGGTGAATACTTAGGTGAATATTTAGGTGAATACTTAGGTGAATATTTAGGTGAATATTTAGGTGAATATTTAGGTGAATACTTAGGTGAATATTTAGGTGAATACTTAGGTGAATATTTAGGTGAATACTTAGGTGAATATTTAGGTGAATATTTAGGTGAATATTTAGGTGATTACTTAGTGAACATACTCATGAACTCTTTTGGCGAAAACAGCGAGGGAGGAGCGGTGGAGGTGGAGGTGCAGGTGGAGGTGTCGGAGTACAATAATTATTGTTGTGTTAGTTACTACTACCTGCTCTCCACTGGTGCTGGACGAACTGGGTCAAGTGTTACAGCGTTGGTCTCCAAATTGGAAACTCCCCGGTTCAAATCGCACGATGGGTCAAAGATTTATCAGAGCGATGTTGTTCCGTTTTAGCTGAATCGGTGTCGGTGTGGTATGATCGGCTGAGACATGGGTCTTGGCATCACAGCACTTGTCAACACCCACATCAACCGACAAGAACACCCTCCCCTCCCTCACACACACACACACACTCACACACATACACACGCACACTCACTCACACACAAACACACACCTACAAAAATATTCACCTAAACAAACTCCAACTCACACACACACACGCACACTCACACACAAACACCCACCTACAAAAATATTCATCCAAACAAACCCCAACTCACGTCGCCGTATAGGATCCCCCAGGGGAACCTAGGAGACGTTAAACCCGGAGAGAGGGAGATAATTATCTCCCTCTCTCTGTAGAGAACAACCCCAACTCACACAAACACCCTTACAAAAACCTACAACCTACACAAACATCCGCCCATACAACCACCAATCCACACAAAAACCCAACCAAAAACCATCCATTCCTACCCATCCACACAATACCTTCTCTTCACCCCCGCATAACCATTTGCACTCAACCAAACGCACAACTACCCCCCCACACACACACACACACACACACAAAACACCTCCTCCTCACACCTATACCCCCCTATACACACACACACAAACACACACAGGCACTAAAACACCTCGCCCCTACCCATTCACGCACACAAAAAACACACAAAAACAACCACACAAACACACACAAAATAATCAACACCCACAAACAAACACATTCACACCCTTTTAACCTCCGAAATATTACACTCTATCTACTCATATTTCTCCAGGTTCTGCCACAATGGACCAGACAACATCCTCAAAATGTAAAGTTATTCTGGTTTTCTAGGCTAAGTATCCAGGAACTGCAGCAAAGATCAATAGCATAGCATGTTTACATCTGTTCTAATTAGGCACCGATATACCCATCCTGTTACTGCTGTTACTGCTGTTACTGCTGTTACTGTTACTGCTCTTACTGCTGTTACTGCGGCTGTTGATCAGATTGCGGTTGCTACATGCTACGACTTACTGTTGCTGATTGTTTTATCGGTGCTGTTACTGCTGATGTTAAAATAACAACAGTAAAAAAATAAGCTATACAAGCAATAACAAATACTAGTCTACTACTACTACTACTACTACTACTACTACTACTACTACTACTACTACTACTACTACTACTACTACTACTACTACTGCTACTGCTACTGCTACTGCTACTGCTACTACTACTACTACTACTACTACTACTACTACTACTACTACTACTACTACTACTACTACTACT
>RQTK01000430.1:98406-108961 GCA_003991915.1 Elysia chlorotica
GAGTCATGGTATCCCCGCCTTGTCTCGTGTGTGGCTGCATATATAATTGTCAGACGTTTGTCTTTTTTTCCTTCTACAATATATTCTATATAGTTCTGATGTTGGACGTTAAACAAACTCCACTACAACTCAACTTTCGCAAAACCTCCAATGTAACTGCAAGATTACAGAGTTACTGCACTTACTTCTCAGAAAGTGCTGATGTTGGACGTTAACCCAACTCCACTACAACTTTCGCAAAACCTCCAATGTAACGTTACGAAGTTACTGCACTTACTGCTCAGATAGTGCTGATGTTGGACGTTAAACCAACTCCACTACAACTCAACTTTCGCAAAACCTCCAATGTAAGATTACAGAGTAACTGCATTTACTTCTCAGATCGTGCTGATGTTGGACGTTAAACCAACTCCACTACAACTCCACTACAACTCCACTACAACTCCACTACAACTCAACTTTCGCAAAACCTCCAAAGTAAGATTACAGAGTGATTGCATTTACTTCTCAGATAGTGCTGATGTTGGGCGTTAAACCAACTCCACTACAACTCCACTACAACTCCACTACAACTCAACTTTCGCAAAACCTCCAAAGTAAGATTACAGATTAACTGCATTTACCTCACAAATCGTGACTGGTGCATAGATCTATCTCTCCACCGACAAAGATCTTTACATTACAAGATGACAAATATTCTATCTGCCTTCTCCAACTACAATTCGGTAGAACAGTTTGTCCTGAGGTCATGTTCAATCGTTGCACAGTTTCACAGTTCTGAATTATCGATCAAGTGCAAATTTGCTTTTGAAAGAGATAATATTTAACTAAAAACAATTGATTTTCCTCAGTTGCGGGTAATTTTGTAGCGAAAGTAAATTTTCAAGATTCTCGGTCATAATTAAGAAGCGGATGTCTTCAATTTGAAGATTTAACTACAAAATCGTGATTATTCAAACATGATTATGATCTTTTTTCTCTCTTCTGTGAGTTAATTGTAAAAGTAGCAAAAACTGTAATTTTTTATTACCAGTTCCTGCATAGGATTCCACAGGGCAATCTAGTTGACGTTAAACCCAGATCAAATTAAAGAGAGCTCATCTTTCTCTCTCTTTCTCTCTCTCTTTCTTTCTTTCTCCCTCTCTTTCTCTTTCTTTCCTTCTTTCTCTCTTTCCCTCTCTCTTTCTCTTTCTCTCCATATATATATATATATATATAACTCTCTTTCTCTTTCTCTCCATATACATAAAGAAATAACTAATTTATTATAATTTGTAAATTGCAGAGAGAAAGTGAAAAAGAAATAGAGAGAGAGAGAGAGCAAGAAAAAGACAGGGATAAAGAGAGAGGAAAAGTAAGAGAGAGAGAGAAAAAACAACCTTTAGTTTATTCACTTGTGGACACCAACTCTGGCGAGGTTCGAATCTCAGACTTCCTCCTGCTTGTCAGTTAAGAGCATCACTACTGAGCTATTGGCGGACGCTTCACTAAAGCTATATGGATATATAAATGTAAATTGCTCTAACTATACTAAACAACAACATAACAACAAATTGAATTACTCTAATATTATTAGGCCAAAATACATTAATTCACCCGAAATTCAAAAGCTTGTTCACTTGGGCGACCTTGGCTTGCCAGCTATTTTTGGAGGCATTTGCCTTGAAAGTAAATATATGGCATCCACCATAAAACTACCAGGCCTCCATAAAAAGGATCAATCTTCTATATATAACCCTTTTATAGCATAAATATATATACAAAGTTTACTTTTAGATATCGCAACTTAAGACTAAACCCTGAAATAGAACTACGAAGAATAAATGATGATTATAGTTTGTCATTTCCTGAGCTCCTGTTATGAAATATCATCTAGTAAAGAGACATGTTTATACAAAAATGATCCTAATAAGACAGCGGGAGAAGTGGATATTTAAACCCAGTTAGTAGAGGAATTGCCTTCTAATAAGAGACGGCTAGAGGGCTTGGGGAGAGGCGAACTAGCTTAAGTGGTAGAGCATTTGCCTCCAGATCGGAAATATCGCGGTTCGAATCCCACGATCGACAAAATTTTATTTATTCCATGTCGTCCCCTGTAACTGGTTCCGTCGGTGTCAGTATAATGCCCTGTCTTGTGTGTGGCAGCACATAAAATTGTCAGACGCCAGTCCTGGGGCACGTCCACAATATAGCCTTGATTGTGTTGACGTTGGACCTTAAACACACTAAAAAACTCATTTGGTTGTGCATGTAGGCCTCCCAGTGGGATGTGCTAAGTTGAATTGGTTGCCTAACGTACGTCCAACATAAGGATTATATTTATAAAGGCTATATTGTGGACGAGTCCCTAAACTTACATCTGACATTTTAACGTGCTACCACACAGAGTCAGTGCTGGGATACCAAGACTCCTGTCCCAGCCAGTAACATTAATACTTTATACAGACACCGACCCAAACAAATTTGCTTGATCGTGGGTTTCGAACCCCAAGACTTCCGAATAGGGAGATAAATGCACTACCACCTGAGCCGGTTCGCTACTTTTGGGCAAACAAACACGAAATCTTGGCTCAGTCAAAAAAACGTTATTGGTAAAACAACCAAAAAAAAATCTCCTTCACTATGGCTAAAGATCTTTCTATTTTAATATGCCATATTTGTTGAATAGGTTGACTGTAAACATTCAAAAACACAGTTTCCAATTTATTACGTACATGACTTTTATTATAAAATTTTATTTTTATCACACTACGACTAAATTCTTATCAATGTTTATTTCTGTATTAATTGTACGTGAGTGGTAAATTTTTATGTAAGAGCAAACCGTAGCTAGATCTAGATCTATGTATTTTTAGATTGTAACGCCGTTTCGGGAAACCGCCGTGGCTATAAATAAACTTATTACAAATGTATTATTATAACTTACTGCGCGTGAGTGTTATTTATAGCTGAAGCATAAAATGTATCTACTTATAGCCTTTGTAATCCGATAGAAATCTTAAAATAACACATTTGGAACACCATCAGATTTTTCATTTCCTTTCTAGTATACATCCATGTTGAGTAAAAAAGGAAACAAAAAATGCTAAATCGGAACTCGTAAGGCTATTTATAGAGGACATTGGCAGTGGGTGAACGTAGTAGTAGTAGTAGTAGTAGTAGTAGTAGCAGCAGTAGTAGTAGTAGTAGTAGTAGTAGTAGTAGTAGTAGTAGTAGTACTTATTTATATATTATTGTCGGATACATAAATATAATATCGTTGGCCCCTTCGTCAGAGAGAGAGAGAGAGAGAGAGAGACAGAGAGACAGAGACAGAGACAGAGACAGAGACAGAGACAGATGAAAGGAAAGGGATGTATGAATGAGATGACGAAATGTTAATAACCCCGCATCATATTCGTTTAAACAAAACCATAAAGTGAATAAAAACTAGCATGGCATTCTAAAAAAAGGAAGCCAAGACATCGAACAAGAGGGGAAATAATTTAGACTGGATCTACAAAAATAAACCACACAAACAAAGAACGTGGCATTCTGTGAAACAAAACGTCTGTGGTGTGAATGAGAACGAAGGCGTGTTTTGTAGCTCTTGTGTTAAGTGGGGGAGAGGAAAAGTTTTAATCTAATGATAACGTAGGTTTTTCTCTTATTTTCTTACGATACAATGGACAATATTATTACCACATGAGAAAATCGTCTGAGATTCGAGCCCTAAATCACCTGCTTGTAATCTAGAGCGCTATTGATTGGTCACCATCCCCTCCCCCCAAATCACCTGCTTCTTGGTGTCCTAGATAACCCTTCCACACAAAAAAGAAAACAAATGTAATCTAGATCATTTCCAACTACGCCTGTACAGAGACAAAAAGAATAGCCTTAGATTCGAACTTTGGACATACAACAAGAAAGAGAGAGAGAGAGAGAGAGAGAGAGAGAGAGAGAGAGGGAGGGGAAGAGAGAGACCAAGACAGAGACAGAGACTGAGACAGAGAAAGTGAAAGAGAGATAGACATACAGACCAAGTGACAGAGTAAGGCAGAGACACAAACAGACCTAGAGTGAGAGAGAGAGGGAGACAGAGACAGAGACAGAGACAGAAGAAAGGAAAGGGATGTATGAATGCGATGACGAAAGGTTAATAACCGCATCATATTTGTTGAAGCAAAATCAAAAATTAATTTAATAAAAACTAGAACGGTCTTCTAAAAAAGGAAGCCAAAACATTGGACGACAGAGACGTTTCGACTGTATCTTTAAAAAACCCAAATAAAACAAACAAAAAACAAGCAAAGAGCATGGCATTCTGTGAAACAAAACGTCTGTGGTGTGTGATTGAGAACGAATGCGTGTTTTGTAGCTGTTGTATAGAGTGGGCGAGACAAAAAGTTTTAATCCAATGATAACGTTGTGATGTTTTGTGTTTGTTAAAACATTCGTCTCTGTAATTCATACTGTAATGATAGGACTGAAGCCATGCTTGCCTTAATAGGAATTTACTTTTTATTGTTTTGTATCGAAACTAATAATTACAGCACGAAGGTATCGAAAAGTTAATATATTGAATATACCACAAACGTAGATTTTTCATTTTTTTTCTTATGATGCAATGGACACTTATTACGACATGGGAAAACTATCTGAGATTCGAGCCTTAAATCACTGTCTTGTTTGTAATCTAGATCGCTATTGATTGACCCCCCACCACCACCATCAGCTGTCTGGTGTCCTCGATGTATCTTCAAAGAACAACTACAACAACAACAACAACATCTAGGTCCTTCCTAATCAATCATGTGCAGATACAAAAGGCATAGCCTTAGATTCGAACTTTGGACATACGGCTTTTAATCTAGATCGCTACTGACTGAGCTTTCTAGCGCCCCAGGCAGAACTGGTGTTTAAGCTTTGATCTCTTCCTGGTGCTGTTGTTCTTCCCCTGGGCAAGGCCTACCTGGTAGGGGTTTGTTTATATCATGAGGAAGCCTGCGGTAAGTGCGTTTGGGGGGGGGGGGAGGGGGTTTGTTGTATAGGTAGATGAGTAGATCTTGTTCATGTACCACTAGGAGATTCGGGTAGATAGTGTTGGGGCGAGAGGGGGAGAGAGAGAGAGAGAGAAAGAAGAAGAGAGAGAGTGGTTGCAAAAGAGAGAACGTGAAAGAGAGGGGAGTAGAGAAAATAATGACGAGAGACAGAGAGGGCCCAAGAGAAATGTGGAGAGATGTAGAGAGGATGTTTATCAGAGAGAGAGAGAGAGAGAGAGAGAGAGAGAGAGAAAGAGAGACAGACAGAGACAGAGACAGGGACAGAGGGAAAGAAAGATAGAGGGAAAGAAAGAGATTGAAAGAGAGAAAGAGAGAGAGAGAGAGCTATGAGAGAGAAAGTGGAATAGAGAAAAAAACAATGACGAGAAAGGTAGGTAGATAGGTAGGTAGGTAGGTTGGTGGGTATATAGGTGGATAAATAGACAGGTAGGGAGGTAGGTAAATAGATTTTTAGGTAGATATGTTGGTATGTAGATAGGTAAATAGATAGAGAGATATATAGAAATGTAGATAGATAGATAGATAGATTGATAGATGAGCGTCCACAGTACATAGGCTATATTGTGGAGGAGCCCCAGTAATAATGTCTGACAATTGTACGCGCTGACATAAGGAGATAGTGCGGGGAGATTTAGATTCCTGTCTCAGTCGGCCGCATTATAATTGATACTGATCGTGGGATTCGATCGCAGACCTCCCGATTGGAAGGCCAATGCTCTGCCACTTGAGCCACTTCGCCTCCACCATGTCCATGAGAAAACTGCTTATCGCAGTATCTCTAGAATATATGTCAAAATTCAAGAAAATTATTTAGAGATACATCATAATTTATTGAAGATAATTTGCTTAGGTTTCTTTTTAGTTTCTGGTACGTTTGATACTTCTAACAGTCATTAAACAAACAACGTGCGTTTTTAACACATGCTGAGATTCGAGCCTCAGACCTTTTGCGCGTCAGTCAAGACAACCAACAGAATAATTTACAGGCCGTCCTAATGGATAATTGTACAGTTTAATAAAATATAAAGTTGAATATGCAGTATAATAGTCTTTGGTTATTTTACACACCCAATGTTTCTCAAAGAGTCCCATGGCCAATGCGGATATGAATCTTACTATGTACAAAGGCGACGTAGATTTAGACGTTCCACTACATCATTGGAACACATGTACCAAGAAAATGCACTTCGAAATATATTTCTTCTTTTTAATTGATAACAGCGGAAGGTAATTTAATTTGTTTTTTCTTAGGATCTTTACAGTTAATACGAAATGTCAACAAACAAAAAAGAGAGACAGAGATAAAGTGTAATTGTTTTCCTTCTGCGTGAGGTAATAACGTTAGAAAATGTTTTTACATAGATATGTAAAGATACATGGAGAATTAATTGGGAGAGGAGGAAAGAGAAGGGGAGAGGGACAAGAAGGGGAGGAGGGTTAAGTAATGGAAGAGAAAGAAGAGAAAAAAACAGATAATAGAGGAGAACATTTTGAGAAAGTAAGCGATAAGGGGGAGGGAGGAAGGGGGCCGTACGTTTTTTTTTTCGGGCACCTTTTTGCTGCTGTCTCGCTGGTTCTGTTGTCTTTACAGTATAAAATAATTTACATTATGCTCTTAACTGACCAATTTAAATCATCAAATGAATAGAACTTAGTAGTAACAATAGAAAGAGCCATACTTATCACTTCACCGACTTAGAACACACAGTATTGAATTCCTCACAACGCGCTGTTATTGTTGTTGTTGTTGTTGTTGTTGTTGTTGTTGCTGTTGTTGTTGTTGTTGTTGTTGTTGTTGTTGTTGTTGATTTGGTTTAACGTCCAACATCAGACCTATATTGGCTATATTGTGGACGGGCCGCGAGACTAACATCTGACAATTGTATGTGCTGCCACATACGAGACAGGCCGGGGATGCCATTACTCCTGTCTCAGCCGGTCACATTAAACTGACACCGACCCAACCAGTAGGGAGCGCAATCGCCAAAGCTCGAACCTGGACCTTTTGCGTCGGAAGCCGGTGTTCTACCCCAGGGCTACCGCGCCCCCTCACAACTCAGAAAACGCTTAGCTACATCATTATAAAGACTGCAGTGCACCTCCGTTCCGACAGCGATAGGGAGATAGCATCTAGAACTTGTATAATTTATGTAAGCATTGCACTCACTTTATCAGACATTTAAAAAAATTGGGTTCTACAGAGGAGGCTAGAAGATGTTGGGAGATAGACTCTAGACTCTAGTATTTACGATATTAATTTTATTTTTTTTTCCTTCTGCGTGAAATGAAAATTATGCGTTGGGATGTTGTTTGTTGTTTGTTTTTAGAGAAGAGCTACAAGAAGGTGGGTTGAGTCGAGTTGAGTTGGTTTTAACGTCCAACATCAGCACTATATAGACTATTGTGGACGGACCCCAAGACCGTCCACAATTTTATGAGCTGCCACACGCGAGACAGGGCGGGGATACCATGAATCCTGTCTCAACTGGTCACATTATACTGACACCGACCCAACCAGCAGGGAGCGCAATCGCCAGGGCTCGAACCTGGACCTATTGCGTCGGAAGCCGGTGTTCTACCCCAGGACCACCGCTTCCCCCTCACAACACGCTAAGCTACATCATGATAGAGACTACAGTGCACCTTCGTTCAGACAGCGATAGTGAGATAAAATCTAGAACTTGTATAATTTATGTAAGCATTGCACTCACTTTATCAGATATTTAAAAAATTGGGTTCCACAGAGAAAGCTAGAGGATGTTGGGAGATAGACTCTAGACTCTAGTATTTACGACATTAATATTAATATTTTTTCCTTCTGCGTGAAGTTAAAATTATGCATTGGGATGTTTTTGAAGTTTTTGTTGTTGCTGTTGTTGTTGTTTTTGTTGTTGTTGTTGTTGTTGTTGTTGTTGTTGTTGTTGTTGTTGTTGTTTTAAGAGAAGAGCTACAAGAAGTTGGGAGAGTGTAGTACATTCACCGCACGCCATCACAGTAACGTCTATATTACATGCTTCGTGATATACACGAGTATTATAGATGATTTAATCCTGTCTCTTAGGCATAAGGGTTTGTTTTGTTGTTGTTTTTTTGACTTCTCGTTAGGTCTTTTCACATGTCCTAGGGTAGAACATAGGCTTCCGACGCAAAAGATCCGTGGTTCGAGCCCTGGCGATTTCGCTCCTTGCTGGTTGGGGTCGGTCTCAGTTTAACTTTAATGTGACTGGATGAAACAGGGGTAGAAACGTCTTCGTTTTACTACGTGCCGATGAACATAATGCCTCTGTTGTAGTAAGGTGGCAAGACTGATAAATCGCGCTGCACTCAATGTATGTACGCTTAGGTCTGGAGGTAAGACAGGCGTTGACAAGCCTGGTTGATTACCCCAGCTCTGTTCAGCAATAGACAAAATTTATAGACTTTTTAAAAAGTGGGTGAATATTGAAATAAAGATTGTGTGCTAAATGAGAGAGAGAGAGAGAGAAAGAAAGAGAGAGAGGCAGAGATAGAGAGAGATACAAAAAGATAGACAAACAGACACAGACACAGAGCCAGGGAGAAAAGAGACAGAAAGAATTACACGTTTTCGAATTACAACATGCAAAATAATATATTTTATATCCGATATATATCAGGGGGGGTTTTGTAACTTCAATCATTTCTTTTAATAATAATGATTATTAAGGAAACAGAAACGTCCTCGTTTTACTATAGGCCCGATGATCACAAGGCCTCTCCTGTAGGAAGGTGGCAAGACTGATAAATCGCTCCGCACTCAGTGTATGGGTCTGGAGTTAAGACAGTGGTTGACGACAGACCTGGTTGATTAGCAAACTCTGCTCAGGTGTTTCGCATAGATTAAACAATTGGATTTTTTAAATAGTGGGTGGATGTTGAGGTAGATGTAGTGTTGTACATGAGAGGGAGATGGGGTGGAGATAGTGGGGGGGAAGAGAGTGAGAGAGAGAGAATGAGAGAGAGGGGGGGGGAGGGAGGGGGGGGGGCGAGAGAAGGGGGAGAGAGAGTGAGAGAGAGAAGAAGAGAGAGAGAGGGAGGGGGAGAGAGGAGTAGAAAAGAGAGATGGAGACAGTCAAACAGACAGAGAGGAAGGTGGCAAGAGCAATAAATCGTGTTGCACTCAATGTATGGGTCTGGAGTTAAGACAGGGGTTGACAACAGACCTGTGTGATTCGCCCACCTTGTTCAGGTGTTTCCCATAGATAAAACAATTAGAGTTTTTAAATAGTGGGTGGATGTTGAGGTAGTAGTGTTGTAAAATTAATGAGAGAGAGGGAGAGAGAGATAGAGAGAGAGAGAGAGAGAGAGAGTGAGAGATAGAAGGGTGGAGGGAGGGGGAGGAGAAAAGAGAAAGGGAGACAGACAGAGAGGAAGATGGCAAGAGCAATAAATCGTGATGCACTCAGTGTATGGGTCTGGAGTTAAGACAGCGGTTGATTAGCCAAGCTCTGCTTGCAGATTAAAAGAATTTTTTATAGACTTTTTAAATAGTTGGTAAATATTGAAATAAATATTGTGTAGTAAATGCGTGTTTGTGAGAGACAGAGAGAGATAGAGAGAGAGAAAGAAAGAGAGAGAGAGAGAGAGAGAGAGAGAGAGAATAGAGACCGACAGGTATATGAAATAGAAGGACAAATGGAAGAAAAACGAATAGTGCAAAAAGAGAAAAAAATTGAATTGGAAAAAGAGGGGGGGGATAAGAGGGAAATGGAAGGGGGCAAAAGAGAAATAATAACTATTTAAAAGGAAGATAGAGAATAGAAGAAAAGAAATAGGAGATAGTAGTGGCCTTAAGAGAGCTAGAATTTTATCTATGTAATTTTATGTAACTGTAATACTCAGTTTATCAGACATTTTGGGTTAGACATATCACCGTGGATATTGTAATACTAATACCCCACAACGCATGTGTGTCTATACCGTATCAAGAACAAAAGATTTCTGGCAATTATTGATCGATATTGACAATGAATGTTAACTTCAGTTAGGAAAAGATCAACCAACCAATGCGTATCAGGTCTTTCGAAACACTTCAAATATTTTAAGTTCAAGGAACAAATAATAATCAGGCCAAACAAACAAAATTATGTAGAGATAATAAAATAATAAATGATAAAACAGTGACCAACTTGAACTTAGGGACACAGATCTTCAAAAATAATTTAGACTTATTTAACACTTCGGCTATATTGGGTAACAAAATTGCAGTATATTTATCAACATCTATAATGTAATGGTATAATTATAACTGTAGATCTACTACTATTTAGGGGATTTAAGCTGTGGAGATATTTAACTTCTATAACGAGTGTAATTATACTGATCTTTGTTTAGCTAGTGACGTGAGAGTTGAATAATTATGTGTTTATTATGTACCCGATGCTACAAAAATAGGTACCATAGAACTATTATGATTAGCATACAGCTAAATAGACCTAAATTGTTCATTGTTGTTGTTGTTGTTGTTGTTGTTGTTGTTGTTGTTGTTGTTGTTG
>RQTK01000430.1:120156-126766 GCA_003991915.1 Elysia chlorotica
CAAATGGTTTTTTTTATTTTAGTTTTTTTTATTGTTTTAATTTGTTTGTGTTCTGTTTGTTGTTGAGGTTTTTTGGTGGAAATGGTTTTTTGTTTGTTTTGTTGTTGTTTTGGTTATTTTTATGTTTGTTTTTGTTTTGCTTGTTGTTTGGCTTTTTTGGTGGTAAAAATGGAGCCGTTAAAGTGCTGTTTCGGTTAATAGATCAACCGAACGGCAAAAAAGGAAAAGAATGAAAGCTGCACTAAAGATAATTGTCGTAGCTTCGTTTTCTAGTGTCACTTGTAGATCTAACTCTATGCATTGCGTAGCGTGTATGCTATCGTTTCGTGATGGTTCATAGATCTAGATCTAATTGGATTGCCCAACGGGGGAACGCATTCCTACTTTCGCTTTCGTTTTCTAATGTCAATTTTATGATGTGTGAGCCCTCTCTATATTCTTGTTTGTCACGGAATCTAAATGAATGACCCCTAACGCTTTCATCCTGTGAGTCTCTATCGAAAGTATCGAAATCAGCATGATTGCTAATGAAGTTTCGTTTGCTTTGTCTGCCTAGGGAATTTGTGGGTAGTGTATCATAGATCTAGATCTAGTTGTCGCGATTCGGGAATAGTCGAGTGGATGATGGTGATGAAAGTCGAGTGGATGATGGTGATGATGATGATGATGATAATGATGATGATGATGATGATGATGATGATGATGATGATGATGATGATGATGATGATGATGATGATGATGATGATGATGTATACAAGGGCACAAACTTACGTGTGTCAGTGGCTTGGTCGGTTAGACTTAGAGCTCTGGACTGGGAAGCAAGAGGTTCGAGGTTCGAAAACTGAGCTAGTGGCCTTGGTGATGGTAGTTGTAATTTAGTAGTAGCAGTAGTCGAGTTGGGTGCTTTAACATCCAACATCAGCAGTATTTAGTCTCTGTTGCGAAATGATCCCACATCTAACGTCTGACAATGTTCTATGTTGTCACACACAATACAGTGAGGGTGACCTGAACTCTTAGGTTACACGGTCTAGTTTGAACGGAGATAGAAATTACTTCTGTCTAAGTCGATCTCCTTATGCTGACACGGACTGAACCAGTAGGGAGAAAGGCGGTATGGTCGAGATTTGAACCAGGTATAGTGATTGAAACTCAAATGCTTTACCTTCTGAGCTGACAGCTTACTCCACGTTTCCCTTGAATCCATGTCCCACTTTATCACAGACTGTGAACGAAAAATAGTAAAAACTTTTTCACCATGATTAAAATTAATTTTGAAATTAAACCTAACAGGTTGAATGTACAATGTTATACTGGAGCTGTTTATAGTTTGCTGTTTGTCTTTTTACTTCTTCTTCATTTAGCAGGGGCCATTTAGATTTCTTATCAAATCCTAAAGACTTAGGTACAATTAGGCGTGTAGAATACACATGTGTTTATTTATTATTACTATTTTTCCAGCCAGATTACGACTGAACGGTACTCAGAAATCCGACTTTGTTTAGATCGCTTCAAGGCCTGAATAAGAATAGACCAAGTAACCGAAATGATTGGAGTGAACACATCTCAGCATAATAAGAGTAACAATGATCTATCTCTATTAAATTATTACCATAGTTAGTTCAGATTGATACCCAGAGAGACGTTTTTGCTCAGCCTACTCGGCCTACACTGCAACAATAAGAAATGACCCAACTGTTCCTATAACTGTAATTGTAAAATTCGCTTGGAATCAAATTGCAATTTGTTCTCCCTTTGGCGGGGGGCGCGGTGGTCCAGGGGTAGAACATCGGCTTCCGACGCAAATGGTCACGAGTTCGAATCCTGGCTGTTGCGTTCCCTACTGGTTGGTGTCAGTATAATGTGACCGGCTGAGACAGGAGTCATGGTATCACCGCCCTGTCTCGTGTGTGGCACCAAATAGAATTGTCAGACGTCCGTCTTGGGACCTGTCCACGATATAGTCTATATAGTGCTGCTGTTGGACGTTAAACCAACCCAACAACAACAACTATAATTGTAATTGTAAAATTCCCTTGGACTCAAATTGCAATTTGTTCTCACTTCGTGACTTGGCCTGCTTTTTTTATTTTGGAAGTCTCGGACCGCTTATATACTATCAGTGTAAACTGTGCGGAGAAGTTAATTGCACTTCTTGTTGTTCATTCTTGCTCTTAATATAAGGTATGTGAACGTTGCACGCATCTTGTTTCAATAATGAGTTGAGTTGAGTTGAGTTGGTTTAACGTCCGACGTCAGCACTATATAGGCTATATTGTGGACTGGCCCCAAGACTGACGTCTGACAATTATATGTGGATACCATGACTCTGTCTCAGCCGGTCACATTAAACTGACACCGACCCAACCAGTAGGGAGCGCAATCGCCAGGGCTCGAACTCGGACCTTTTGCGTCGGAAGCCGATGTTCTACCCCAGGGCCACTGCGTTCCCCATTGTTTCAATAATAAATCCATGGCAAAAAGCACCTTTCGGGCTTTTTGCAAAGAGGCGAAGGCGCTCTGATATTAGTAGATCAGTTGCCTTTGTTTAATTTGACTTAGAGATCAAAGCTTTATTATTATAACCTCACTTGACATTTTGGCGATGTTAAAATAAAATAAAAATGCATCCTTAATGTGTAAAGATGATGTTTACACACACATACACACACACACACTCATAGATAGAGATGGGGAGTACGAGATAGAGAGGTAGAAAGAGTGGAGATAAAGACAGGGGACACAGAGGAAGGAGAGAGAGGGAGGAGAGAGAGGGAGGAGAGAGAGGACAGAGAGGGAGTACAGAGAGGGAGGAGAGAGAGAGAGGACAGAGAGATGGCCAAGCAAAGCAAGGGAAAAAGAGAAAGTGAGACAGAGAGGGATAGAGAGTAATACACAGACAAAGAGTGAGCAACGGGAGGCTGAAGGAGAGAGGCAGGCAGATAGAGAGAGGGAAAGACGTAAGGGATAAAGAGAGGGTGACATAAAGAGGAAAGTGGAAGATAGAACAAGGAGAGATATTAGGGACAAGAGAGAGACAGAGACAGAGACAGAGAGAGAGAGAGAGAGAGAGAGAGAGAAAGATGGAGGAGATGAGTGATAGAGAGAAAGATAAAAGTGGGGGTCATATTGGAGTTAAACAGGGAGAGAGACAGACAAACAGAGAGGCAGATAGAGAGAAAATAACAGGAAGGAGCAAAATTTCAATCTCTCATCCTTTCCTTCTTTTTGACAGCACATTTGCTAGAAATTCATGAGCCCCAATATCTAGTAATTATTGTATTGATTACTTTTAGGAACAAGAAAACTTTCTTGTGATACAAAAAGACATAACTCTAAAACATTAGGGAGAGACAGTAGAAAAATATATTTTGTTTTCATGTAGAACGAACGGATGAACTAAAAAAAGAGAGAATTTATTTATTAATTTGCATAAAAAAAAAACAAAAAAAAAACAGAAGAAAACCACGCACATAATACAGAGAGACAGTCTAGACAGTTACAAATGGAGAAAAATAAACCTTACCAATGTTTTCGTCAAGACGAAAGCTAACAGAAAAAAACTTAGATCTAGATCAATGTTCGCTGACGTCTGTAAAGATTCAACAGATAAAGCACGCGATTTCTTTTACTTTAAGAATACTTTTTGCTTTTATTTTTTTTATAAGTTGAATGAAATGAATCTTGTTCTAAAAACGTATAAAAAGTGCCTACGGCAAAAACCTTCACGTTCATGGGTGACTACTTGTTGAGACAAACCAGGTGTAAGGACTATTTTGGCAAGTAGTATCCCAGGGCCATAGGGAAAGTCCGATTTGAGCTCAATGACGTCAGTTTGTCAACAAATTCATAATACAAGCGAAAGGGGCAACAATTTAACTCATTCTAGTCCACCATAAACTAGAACTCAAAAAATGTCAATTATTTAAGGAAAATTGAAATTATATATGTGATTTTGTCTTAAGATTACACGTGATATTTTTTTAAAATAAGATAAAGTTATAACTGTAATTTTCCCGAAAATTCAATTGCTCTCGAGTTGTAGAAAATAATGTGGCAAGTAAAGTTGCAAGGATATTCATAACATGTGAACAGCATTGTAAAGGATTCATGTTTGACGGTGGTACTTATATGACTCGTGTTACTTCAAGGTCGCTTGGCAACGCAAGTTCGCCTTGAACTGGCTCCGATCCCTAACGGTGTTAAGGCCCGTAAAACGGCCAAGGTCCGCATGCTAGACGATACGCGCCTCATCGTCATTTTATGCCTTGGGTCTGATGTGGTTCCTCCCATAACACACCGGCTTACATTGGTGATCGAAAGTTGGCAGGGAAGCTTTGTCGGAAGGTGTGTGATAAGTGCACAGTCTGGTTCTCGCGACCATGAGAGGGCCTGCATATCTCTATATATGCGTGGCGAGTATCATGGGCGGTAAGCTGCACCCCCTGCTTGTTTTTTGGATTATCTCCCTTTATGCAGAGTTATTTCCCTTTTAAGGGGGGTAATCTTTTTTCAAACAAAATAATAAAGGTTTGCCTATTTTATTTGTTTAGCTCCCTTGGCTAGTTTCTTTCTTTATACTGGAAAATGGTGTTTAGACCGACTAAACTAATTACAGATCAAACACAAGAAGTGTTACCTGCCACTGAGAAGGCGTATAATATAGGTTGGGGAGGGGGGGGGGGGGTTAACCTTTTAACATCGGAAGACTTTAGGCCTATTTATTGTATGTACACTATTTGGGAGGATTTAAAAGAAATGGAAACCTAAAAAAATTGGATATACATTTTCTTTTCTTTTTTTTTTTTATATTAACGAACAGTGTGCAGATCAATATCAAAATGTTCTAAGACAAGAGTGTATCAATGTGTTTCATAAAATGAACGTTCGATATTTTAAGATATGATCAATTAATTGAATTTGATATGCGCATAAGAATAATAAGAAATAATATCGTTGACATTTATTCATGGACCAGTGCTATAATCATTTTTATACATAAAACGCTGGCATAATCGTTGTATGTCTATATTATCTTCTAATTAATATGTAACACTCCCGGTATAATTATATCTTGAGTATTTTAGCAAGAAAGTTAACATTTAGTTTTGAGCTTCAGTAGGAGCCCAACTGAGACAGCTGAGACCTCTCTCGATACACATCGAAACCCCGACATAAGACATACCCTGACCATTATTTACGTTTATCCTTTCATGTCTTAACGCACTTAAAACACCATGACACACGTTTCCCTGTCCGTTCATCGCACTTAACATTAACGTAAAAACGTCTTAACAGCGCCAGATAGTTAAATGTTATTCCAATACGCAATACAATTATTATTCCTTACGGAGGGAGGGAGTCTAGCGAATCCAAACTGAACTGGACTCATGATTGTGTCAGTTTTACTAGATATGACTAGGAGTAGATTTTCAAATCTCTCTCTCTCTCTGAGTCTATCTGTCTGCCTCTCTCTCTCTCTCTCTCTCTCTCTCTCTCTCTTTGTGTGTGTGGGAGGCGCGGTGGCCCCTGGGGTAGCATGTCGATGTGAGTTTAATGTGATGGGCTGATACAGAAGTCGTTTTATCCCCTGTCTCTTGTGTGGCGACACATACAATTGTCAGAAGTCCGTCCTGGCGCTCGTCCACAATATGGCGTGTATAGTGCTAATGTTGGACGTTAAACAAACTCAACTACAACTACGTAGTTATTTTCACACCACGTAACAAACTTCTCCACCTCCTCGAAAAAGGATGATTGTGTTTGCGTTACAAAAAAAAAAAAACTCAAATGACAGAGTGGTCTGCAAACTTTATTTAGATCTATGCCGTGTCTATGTTGTGTGTGCGATAGTCATTTGTGTAGAGTGTGTAAAGAGTTGGAGACAGGACGCAACCCTGCGGAGCTCCAGTGTTCAAATTGCATACCTTGGAAATTGCTTTGTTAGTTTCAACACATTGTCTTGTTTTGAGTTAAAAAGTCTAACACTCATGCAATTACATTCTCGTTTACCTTCAAGGCATTTAGCTCTTCAACAATCGTGTGTGGCTAAATGGTATGGAATGCAGTTAAAAAGTAAATCAAAAGTACACACATAAACGTCTCAGTATTTTTCTAGACGCTTGAGAGCATTATTCACAAAAACTAAGGCGGCGTCTTTAACATTACAATTGGATTTGTATGCAAACTGAATGAGTTGAGTTGAGTTGGCTTTAACGTCCAACATCAGCACTAAATATGCTATATTGTTAACGGGCCCCAAGGCGGACGTCTGACAATTTTATGTGTTGCCACACACGAGACAGGGTGGGGATACCATGCCTCCTGTCTCAGCCGATCACTTTATACTGAATGCAAACTGAAGGGGATCGAGATAGTTCTCAACTTCGCTGGACGCGACCAGTAGCACCAGGCCTCGAGTAGTTACACAGGCGCGAATCCACACCAGTATACATCTTTCTCAATCACTGTCTCTTTCTGTCTGCCTCTCTCTATCTCTATCCCTATTTATCTCTCTTTCCTTCTCTTTCTCTCATGCTCTCTCACTTTTGCTCTCTCACTCTCTTTCTTACTCTCTCTTCCTCACTCCCATTCTTTGTCTTCTCTCTCT
>RQTK01000430.1:132625-144892 GCA_003991915.1 Elysia chlorotica
AAAAAAAAAAAAAAAAAAAAAAAAAACAACAACAAAAACAAAAACAAACAAAAAAATAATATTAAACAAAAAACAAAAACAACGAAACAAACAACAAAAAAACAATATCAAACATAATGTTACACTCAAAATAAGAAAAAAAAAGATACAAATGTTTCTATCCCTAACCCACGTAAGAACACTATTAGCCGTCGTTTTAGCACACCCAACGCAAACTTAGCCTTCAAGTCTCTCAAATCCTAATTTTTACTGTATATTATTCACAAAAAATAAACTGTGGCTAAAGAAAAACGAGTGGAGAATGGTCGTTACAGTAGGCCTACATAAATTTGTCTCCCAATGGTTCTGTTTTGTTATGAAGCAGTAATTAATGCTGTTCAGGATATCAGTGATTGTCTTACATCTTAAACTGAAAAATCTAACTTGGAGATTAAGCCACACGAAATAATTACTCTTTTTTAGACTATTAATTACATGTAATATGAAGTGATGTAGGCAAGGACGCTGTTTCTAAGCACCACTTGCTTCCGCTAGCCTTTTATTTACTGCGGATCTAAAACGTGTAAGATAATTTAAAAAAGATGGCTCAAATTTAAAACGAAATGCGAAGTCAAAATACGATAACAATCTATGTCGAGAGCCTTAAACAGCATTTCCGTGTTATTAATTTGAGGGAATTTAGATCTAATATCATATTGCAGATCTATAAGTGTTGAGTTAGATTGAGAGTAAAAAGTTTAATCGAAAATAATCGCTTTGCCGAAGTAAAATCTTCATCTAAGTTTGATCTAGACTAGTCTAGATCTTACCAATGTAGATCTACATCATCCTATTTCAAAGATATAGAAAATCTAGACTCTAATACCTTGTCTAATCTAGAAATCTCTAGAGCGCCAATTCTAACCCACTATTATTGTAAGCTTCAAGTTTTCGAAGCTTGACTTAAAAGCTGATCAGTATCTTTTATTGAATGGGTCGGACTAAAGATTAAACATGGATTCTAAGGAAGAAAGTGAAGGGTCAGAGTCGCCCGTTAGTGTAAAAGATGGTGACACAAAGAAAAACAATGCGCAAGAAAACAAGAATGTTAAAAATGCTGCGTCTTCCCAAACACAAAGCCTTAACATATCTAAGACTTCAGGGTTTGATTTTAAAATGCCCTTGTCAGCACCAAAAGTTTCAACCCACAAAACTGACAACATGGCTGCTCGACCGAAAGCTACTGCTGTGCGACGCAGTCTCTATGAGTATTTTGATTTGCCATCCAGTTTTCACATACCTGCAACCCCTGTCTTCTTGTGTGGGAAACCTATAGTTATGCCAACTCTTCGGGTTAGCAGAAATTTTATTTTTAATCCCGCATCTAGACAAGAAGTTTTTTTTCCACCCCTATTGGTTTTTCTTTCTAAAGCTCAATTCTGAATTTTAAGGCATTAACTGATTAACTCTGCTACGTTGCTCTCAGCGGCTGGCTATGTTATTTTACTAAATCAAAACATGAATTTAATCGCAAAGTTGATCAGTTACGCTGTGTAGATCAATCTGATCGTGTAACATATTGTTTCCTTAAATTTTTGTAATGGTCTCGGAAGATTTTTAAACCTGCGTGTAATATACTGTGCTTTAATAGAATGCATGTAAAGTTAATCAATACTCCTTCATGGATCACTTCCTTCTTCTCTATGAAGACAAATGGACTGGTTAAGAAAAAAAAAAAGGACTGGACAAAAATCAACATAAGCTGTGACTGTTTCAACCCCTATAGTTGTTGGACTGCTTTAAATTTGTGTCTCAAACTTACACGAGCACACGCAAAGACGTGTAGACACACATGAACACAAACACACACCGTTCACTGCCTCCCCACTGAACCTACCGAACCTGCACTATGTTTGCTTACGTTCAAGCTCTGATCTACGCAGTCTTCAACCTGGCTCTTCAATTACCATGTTTTACGCCTGACTGCCATCATGTTTACCATCATTCTCTGCTAGCCTTAAGCTGTAGGCTCTGCCTACCGTAGGACCATGTATGCTTGTCATAATTGTTTTTACTTTTAGTCTTCTCAGATTTCGGAATTAGACAGCTTTTCGTGTCATTCTTTCTTGATCAATGCACTGCTGTATAATCAGGACTCTACCTCTTGGTTGTCCCTTACGCTTTGTCAAAAGCATGAGACCTTTTTTAAAATTTCTTTTCTTTTTTTTTTACAAATGAACGGTCAAATCCTTATAGTGCTTTTAGAGCAAACAAACCAATAATTGAGGTTTTTTCCTGTGTTGGGAGCAATCACGAGACAAGATTAAATAAGAATTATATAAAAAATTTTGTTCTTTTTCTTATAGGCATTTTGTTTTTTTCTCCTTTATTTCAAAGTTAATCCCAAATAACGTAATGTTATTATGATCCATGGTAATTGTTATGCAAAAAAAAAAAAACTGAAAAGGAAATGACAAAAGTTAGTTTGATCCGTTAGTTTGATCCAAAATGATTAAAACCAATACTTCTTTTCTTTACCTCTGTACGTTAGCCTGTTTGTCTGGCCATCTCTCTTTGTCCAAAAGTTATTGAGAAAAAAAAAGTCCAAAGAGATGATTAATTATTTTAACAATTGTAATCAAAACCATGATGTCACATGTATAAATATCACAAAGATCAGCTTGTATAATATTATGCCTTGAAAATTGTGTTATCTTCTTAACCCCTTCGTGACAGAATTTTTTATGGTGATTATTCTGTTTTATATATAGAGAAATATCACTTACATCATTCATCATGTACGACACAAATGGGTTAAAAAAATTTATATGACCTCATTGTGTAACACTATAAGCCTAATACAAAACTTTTTTTTAATAACGAGTCATCTAAAATAAAACTTTGCACCTGAGTCCTTAGTCCCAAATTAGAAATTATACATGTATAAGATTACTGAAGCTTTTTTCCTCTCTTTTAAAAATCCCAAGAAATTCACCTTCTTACTTCCCTCTCTGGCTTTCTCTCCGTCCGAGCAGAGATTAGAAGATACTCATAGACTGAAAGGAGTTGACAGCATAAATCAGTCTTCCCACCTATAACTTTCCTCTGGCTTCAATCCATGTCCCAATTACATTCCACTGGCCTTAAAAAGCCACCTTCCTACATAATGACGCTCATGTCTGGCTTTCTCTCCCAACAGAGATTGGAAGATTCGGTCCTCAGAGACTCAGAGAAGCTTAGAACTACACACTGAAAGGCGTTGACGGCTTAACTCATCTGCCTACCTAAAAAATTTCCTCTGGCTTCAATCCATATATACATGTATTCCAATTACGTTCCTATGGTTTTAAAAACTCCACCTTCCTACATAATTATTACACTCATCTCTGGCATTCTCTCTCCCAGACAGAGATTGGAAGATTTGGTCCTCAGAGACTCATAGAATCACATAGCTACACACTGAAACGCGTTGACGGCGTAAATCAATCTTGCTACATATAACTTTCCTTTGGTTTCAATAACATTCCTCTGGCTTTTAAAAATCCACCTTCTTACATTTGACGCTCATCTCTGTCTTTTTCTCTCCCCACAGAGATTGGAAGATTCAGTCCTCAGATACTCATAGACTGAAAAGCATTGACAGCATAAATCAATCTTCCTACCTATAACATTCCTCTGACTCTTAAAAATTCACCTCCCTACATATTATAACGCTAATCTCTCGCTTTCTCTCCCCAACAGAGATTGGAAGATTCGGTCCTGAGAGACTCCCAGAACTACACCCTGAAAGGCGCTGACAGCGTTAATCAATCTTCATACTCCATAACTTTCCTCTGGCTCCAATCCATCTCCCAATTACATTCTTCTGGCTTAAAAAATTCATCTTCCTACATAATAACGCTAATCTCTCGCTTTCTCTCCCCACAGAGATTGGAAGATTCGGTCCTCAGACTCAGAGACTCATAGAATCCCAGAACTACTCACTGAAAGGCGTTGACGGCGTAAATCAATCTTGCTATCTAAAAATTTCCTCTGGCTTCAATCCATATATATTCCAATAACATTCTTCTGGCTTTTAAAAATCCATCTTCCTACATAATGACGCTCATCTCTGTCTTTCTCTCCCCCACAGAGATTGGAAGATTCGGTCCTCAGAGACTCAGAGAATCTTAGAACTACACACTGAAAGGTGTTGACAGCGTAAATCAATCTTGCTATCTATAAGTATAACTTTCCTCTGGCTTCAATCCATGTCCCAATAACATTCCTCTGGCTTTTAAAAATCCACCTCCCTACATAATTATGATGCTCATCTCTGGCTTTCTCTCCCCCCAACAGAGATTGGAAGATTCAGTCCTCAGAGACTCCCAGAACTACACCCTGAAAGGCGCTGACGGCATAAATCAATCGTCATACCTATAACTTTCCTCTGGCTTTTAAAAATCCACCTCTCCACATTCCTTACCTATAATCTGTCTTTCTCCCCACACAGAGATTGGAAGATTCGGTCCTCAGAGACTCAGAGAATCTTAGAACTACACACTGAAAGGCGCTGACAGCGTAAATCAATCTTCCTACCTATAACTTTCCTTTGGTTTCAATAACATTCCTCTGGCTCTTAAAAATCCACCTTCCTTCACTTGACGCTATGTTTCAATAACATTCCTCTGGCTCTTAAAAATCCACCTTCTACACTAATCTCTCGCTTTCTCTCCCCACAGAGATTGGAAGATTCGGTCCTCAGAGACTCATAGACTCAAAGACGTTGACAACGTAAATTAATCTTCCTACCTATAACTTTCCTTTGGTTTCAATAACATTCCTCTGGCTTTTAAAAATCCATCTTCCTACATATTCCTATATATGACGCTAATCTCTGGCTCTCCCTCCCCACAGAGATTGGAAGATTCGGTCCTCAGGGACTCCCAGAACTACACCGTGAAAGGCGCCGACGGCATTAATCAATCTTCATACCTATAACTGTCCTCTGGATTTTAAAAATCCACATTCCTCTCATCTCTGTCTTTCTCTCCCCTCAGAGATTGGAAGATTCGGTCCTCAGGGACTCCCACAACTACACCCTGAAAGGCGCTGACGGCAACCCGGCCAAGATCCCCGCCCGCATCCGGGAGATAATCACCAAGAACCTGTCCGCAGACGAGCTGAGTGGTCCCCTGCCTGGCATGTCGACGCAGCCGACCGTCTCCTCCCTAACGGAGGAGAACCGACTCCTCTCCTCCGAGCTGAACCGCGTGGAGGACCTCCTGTCCGCCTCGCGCGCAGAGCGAGATGAGCTGGGCATCAAGTACAACGCCCTCAGTGAGCGCGTGAGTATTTATTTATTATGAATTCTATGGCTGGATTTTGCTTTACGTGGCATCAGCACCCTAAGGGTCTCATTATCGCAAGATCTTTGTTAGCCAGTTCATACCCCAAAATGCCTATGCGGGACTCTTCGATGGGGACTTTTCCATTAATTAACTCTCTCACATAGACCAGAACTGAATTTTTACAATGGAGTCTTTTCGCTTAATAATTATGCCGACTGCTCATTTTTAAATCAACGATCCAGTTCATAATTATTACAGATTTTGCTATGCACATACCGATAACGTTGACATAATGATGGCCCTTACACCTGGAGGTTTTCCTGATTGATCATTAGCTTCGTAATTCTAGAACAAAGTTTCGTGTACATGTACGTTTATACTCAGGGCCTTATTATCGTAAGATCTCTATTGCCCCCTCCATACCACACTGCACTTAATTAATTTATAAACTCTCTCATAGACGAAATTTCACTTTTCAATGGAGTCTTTTCGCTTATAATTATATCCCATTGCATGGCTACACCACTCTAGAGGCAAACTACTGTAGCTGTCGTCTTCAAATCTTTACAGTTAGAATAATATGCCGCTCAACCGGCGCACTTCAAACGGTGCAGTTTCGCAATTATTATGGTTTCGGTCTGTGCACTTTGGTGCTGCACCGTTGTGCACGCTTGGTGCCTATTGTTATCTTTGAGGATTAAAGAGTTTCTCAGGGGAAAATATGGCTGCCGAATTTGAAGAAAACACTTACTAGAGCGAGGAATTTATTTTATTGTTGATGGCTTAGAAGAGAGTTGGGGTAGAATGCACAAACATGACGTAGCTTACGTCTCGTCGTAAGCCTTCTTATTCTTATATTGTTACGACGAGGCGTAAACTACGCCTTGCTTGTGCATTTAACACTTGGTCTGGTGGAAAGGGATCGTTTCCAGACTTTCTGTTGACTGGATAGGCTTAAATGAAGTACATGTATATTATAGCGGCTTATGTTACCAGTTGAATTATGATGAAGAGGTTTAAAGAAGGGGGCGTGTATATTGTTCTCTTTTTGCATTGTTATTATTTTCTTTTGTTATCTTAAGAATTGGGTAGCCGAACTTTCTTTTTGTTGTCCTTTCTTTCTGTTTCACATTCACTGCGGCTAGATTGTTTTCCGATTGTTGTTTTTTAAATTGGTTTTGTTGATCGAAGCGTGGAATCTGACGTCATTTTGAAGGACGCAGTAGATTCGATTTTAATACATTTTTATTTAGATGTTAAGATTTTGTTCTATTGTCCAACTGTTCGAGAGAAAAAGAGAGGGATAGAGAGGGAGAGAGAGAATGGTCGCTTGAGCAGGTTTGACTGTACTGCTTTCTTTCTTGTCGACGATATTGTTAAGAACTTAAGTTCTCTCTCATGCGAAGTGGATTAATTTGTTGGTTTAAACTGCTGCACCTTACCATTAGAGGCTTTGCGAAGATAACGGATAACTTATGACATGATCTGCCCCTTAAACCTGAGTTTTTAGTGATCGCTGATTGGCTTCATAAGGTTAGAATAGAGCAGTGATTGATACGCCGGTGAGTCATGGCATCCCCGATCTGTTTCGTGTGCGGCAGCACATAAAATTGTCAGACGTCAGTCTTGGGGCCCATCCACAATATAGCCTATATAGTGCCATGTTGGACGTTAAATCAACTCAACTCAACTCGACACACCGGTGTCGATCTACCTACCTATCGTCTTTGTCCTTGATTTCGCTATGGGTCTCATAATCGCAAAGTCTTTGTTGTCTCCTTCATACCATCAACTGCCTGTTGGGGACTCTTCGATTAATAAGGTCTCTCACATAGACCAGAACTGAATTTTTAAAAGATCCTTTTCACTTAATACTTTTGCCGATTGCTCATTTTTAAAATCAACGATCCAGTCTATAATTATTACAGACTTTGCGATACACATACCGAAAATGGATGACATAATTATGACACTTACGCCTGGGGTTTTCTGATGGCTCATTAGCTTCGTAATGCTAGAATAAAGTTTCGTCTACGTTTATACTCAGGGCCTTATTATCGTAAGATCTCTATTGTCTCCTCCATACCCCCAAATGTCTGTGGGGAACTCTTCAATCAACCAACTCTATTACATAGACCAGAACTCAATTTTCTATGGATTCTTTTCGCTTAATAATTTTGCCCATTGCTCATTTTGAAATCAAAGATGCAGTCTATAATTATTACAGACTATGCGTTACACACACCGAAAATGGATGACATAATTACGACCATTGGGCCTGGGGTTTTTCCTAATGGATCATTAGCTTCGTAATGCTAGAATAGAGCTGTGGTTGAACATAGGTGCCGATGTACCTACCTATCGTATTTGTCCTTGTTTTCCCTAAGGGTCTCATCATCGCAAAGTCTTTGTTGTCTCCTTCATACCCAACTGCCTGTGGGGGACTCTTCGATTAATAAGGTCTCTCACATAGACCAGAACTGTTTTCTATGGAGTCTTTTAGCGTAATTATTATGCTGATTGCTCATTTTTAAATCAGTCTGTAATTATTACAGACTTGGCGATACACACATCCATAATGGGTGACATAATTACGACCCTAGGCCTGTATTTCCCAATGGCCCATTAGCTTCGTAATGCTAGAATAGAGCTGTGGTTGAATATAGGTTCCGATGTACCTACCTATCGCCTTTGTTTTCCCTAGGGGTCTCATTATCGCAATATCTTTGTTAGCCAGTTCATAACCCCATTGCCTATGGGAAACTCTTCGATTAATTAACTCTCTCACATAGACCAGAACTGAATTTGCAATGGAGTCTTTTCGCTTAATAATTATGCCGATTGCTTATTTTAAAATCAACGATCCAGTCTATAATTATTACAGTTTTTGTGATCCACACACCGATAATATAATGACATAATCAAACCTTTAGGCATCTGACTTTCCTGACCGCTCATTAGCTTCGTACTGCTATGATAAAGTTTCGTCTACGTTTATACTCATGGCCTTATTATCGTAAGATCTCTATTGCTCCTTCATACCCAACTACCTGTGGGGTACCTTCACTTATATTAAACTCTCTCACACAAAAAAAACACACCAACAAACAACTAATTTCAGTTTTCAATGGAGTCTTTTCGCTATTATAATTATATCCCATTGCATGCCTACACCACTCTTGAACTAGAGGCAAACTACTGTAGCCGCCGTCTTCGAATCTTTACAGTTAGAATAATATGCCGCTCAATCGGCACATTTCAAACGGTGCAGTTTCGCAATTATTATGGTTTCGGTCTGTGCATTTCGGTGCTGCACCGTTGTGCACGCACAGTGCCTATTGTTATCTTTGAGGATTAAAGAGTTTCTCAGAGAAAATATGACTGCGGAATTTGAAGAAAACACTTACTAGAGCGAGGATTTTATTTTATTGTTGATGGCTGAGTAGATAGTTGGGGTAGAATGCACAAACATGAAGTAGCTTACGCCTCCTCTTATACTGTTACGACGAGACGTAAGCTACGTCTTGCTTGAGCATTTAACCTGTGGTTGGGTAGACTTTCTGTTGATTGGATAGGCTTAAATGAAGTACATGATATTATACCGACTTTTGTTACCATATGAATTATGATGAAGAGGTTTAAAGAAGGGGGCGTGTACATTGTTCTCTTTTTGCATTGTTATTATTTTCTTTTGTTATCTTAAGAATTGGGTAGCCGAACTTTCATTTTGTTGTCCTTTCTTTCTGTTTCTCTTTCACTGCGGCTAGATTGTTGTGGTTTTTTTTAAATTGGTTTTGTTCCTCGAAGCGTGGCATCTGACGTCATTTTGAAGGACGCAGTAGATTCGCTTTTAATACATGTTGATTGAGATGTTAAGATGTTGTTCTGTTGTCCAACTGTTTGAGAGAAAAAGAGAGCAAGAGAGAGAGCGAGATAGAGAGAGAGAGGGAGAGAGAGAGAGATAGAGAGAGAGAGGGGGAGAGAGAGAGAGAGAGAGAGAGAGAGAGATACATGGGTCTTTTGACTTGTTTGTCCAATGTTGGATAGAGAAAGAGTGGACTATCTGAGAGAGAGAGAGAGAGAGAGAGAGAGAGAGAGAGAGAGAGAGAGAGAGAGAGAGAGAGAGAGACAGACATACAAAAAGAGGTCCCCTGTCCTTTTGTCCAACTGCCCCAGTAGAGAATGACTTACCTCTTTGAGAACTACAACGCATACACTAAGGTTGACTGACGTAGGTTCTTGAACGATCAAAGGAGGTCGATTTCCCCCCTATGTTTTTTTTCGTCAACTCGCCACGATCGATCTCTTGTTGTAAGTATAACTTGGTTGTATAATTAACCCCTTGTTTCCCGTGTGCTTGACTGGCAGTATATAATGGTAAAATGGGTGAGGGTTAGGAGGTGTGTGTGTGTGGGGGGAGGGGGGGGGGTGTAGTAAAGGGTAAACTTTCCCTCCATGTTTTGTTCCCCTTGGTTGGTCAAAGACTGGTAAGAGTTCATTGTCTACTGTTTATCTCTTCTCCCTCTCCCTCTTTCTCTATCCTTCTCCCTCTCCCTTTTTCTCTCTCTTTCTCTATCTCTTTATCTCTGTCTATCTGTCTCTTCTCCCTTTTTTCTGTCTATCTGTCTCTCTCTATCTCTCTCCCCCCTCTTTCTCTCCCCTCTCTTCTCCCTTTTTTCTGTCTGTCTGTCTGTCTGTCTGTCTGTCTGTCTGTCTGTCTGTCTCTCTCTCTCTCTCTCCCTCTCTCTCTCTCTCCCTTCCCCTCTCTCTCTCCCGTCTCTCTCCCGTCTCTCTCTCTTTCCCCTCTCTCTCTCTTTCCCCTCTCTCTCTCTCTTTCCCTCTCCTTTCCTTCGCCTCCTACGTTGTTCCCCTGCCGGATCTTGTACGGCTACAGGTATCCCGTAATCCCCCCCCCTCTCTCTCCTCTCTCTATCTCTCCCCCCTCTCTCCCCCCCTCTCTCTCTCCCTGTACGTTTTGTTCCCCTTGGTTGGTCAAACATTAGTAAGAGTTCATTGTCAACTGACTGGATTTCCAATCTAAGGCTTCCTACTGGACACAACGGTAAGGGGTCAGTATACGGTAGTATATATGTACATGTACTGTAGGCTTTTAGTGCTTGTTGTACGTTTAGTGGTCAGTGGGCAATAGAGGCTTTGTGAGATAATGGGATTGCGTATTCCCTACCTTTATGTATGTTTTGCTGTTGTTGTTTCTTTAGTGATAGAGAGAGAGGGAGAGAGAGAGCGAGAGCGAGAGAGAGAGAGAAAGACAGAGAGGGGGGGGGGGGAAGAGTGAAAGTCGTTTATGACGGATCTTTGTTTTTTTTTGTGTGTAGAATTGTTAATCGCAAGACATACCCCTTTAGTGCTTGTAGTATGTGTTGTGGTTATGTGATATACACGATGATAAGGGGTGGAGTAATCCTGAACCTTGGGTATGTTTTTTTTATTATTGTTTTTGTTGTTGTTGTTGATCGTATCGCTCATTGGCTCCGAAAGTCTAGGATAGAGCTATGATTGGACTCCAGTGTAGATATTCTCTTACTAGAAGGAGAGAGAGAGAGAGAGAGAGAGAGAGAGAGAGAGAGAGAGAGAGAGAGAGAGAGAGAGAGAAAGAGTCGTTGATGACGTGGATCATCGTTTTGCTATGGGGTAGGTCGTCACAGGGAAGAACTCGAGAAGACTTTTAGTGTTTGTAGTATGTGACATAGTTAGTCAGTGGGCAGTTGTAGAACTGGCTGTGGGGGAGTGGAAACGAGGGGAGGGGGTCAAAAAGGTCTCTAACCGAGATCCTAGATGAAGCCCCTCAAATGAGCTTCAACCGCTATGCGTGGGAGCCCAAGAGCTAGGTTCGTAAGTACAATATTGTAGTATACTTGCGTCTTGTCTTAATATATTATGCCTAAAGACCCTCAAATGAGCTTCAACAGTTATGCGCGGGAGCCAAGGAGCTAGGCTCGTAAGTGCAATCTTGTGCGTGTACATGTAGTATACTTACGTCTTGTCGTTAAGATATACCTAAAAAGAAGGCTTAAGGTGAGTTGTAAGTGACAGATAGGTTGTACTTACGGCTCTTGGTCTAATAGAGTTGTATTGGGCTTAAACGCTGGTCGTTCTCTCTGTGGCTAGTAGATTAGGTCAGATCTTGTTTAACAGTCTCTGACAGTATTGTTGGTTGTGTGTGTGGGTGTGTGTGCATGTGTAAATATGTAAATATGGAAAACAGTGGGCTCCCAATAATTATTGTTGACACACACACACACACACACCAAAGGCGCTCAGGCGGATTGTCTGAAACTTATTCTCTATGCTCTTATTTTCGTTGACGAATTGATAATCGAATCATATTATAAATTATTATCATACATTAAAACAACAACAACAACAAAAACAAAACAACAACAACAAACAAACACCATAGAACAAAAAAAAAAAAAAAAATGAAAGGCACAAAGGCAGCTTGTATGAAACACTTTATTCTCCAATCTTTGTTTTCGCTGACGAATTTATAATCGATTTATTAGAAAAATCAGACCAGACAAAAAATCACAAAAGACGCATTGGGGGGATTACCTAAAACGTATTCTTCAAGCCCAAGCCCTAGATCTTTTCGTTGGCGATTAATTTGCTTATCAGGCCACATTGTAATTTTATTGATCTTTCTCTTCATGTTATTGTTTTCTTAGGTGAGATAAGGACGAGCACCGTTGTCTATCGATTGTTTGTTTAGTTATCTGTTTTACAGATATGCAGGTTTGGTTTGTTCGCTTTCTCGTCCGGGTAGTAATAATTGTATTATGTCTTATCTTTTTTCCCTTTTGTTTGTTGCCTTCCTCGTTCTGTTCGAAGTATAGTGCATGATTGAAATATGGATGCCTCTCTACTTTACCCCCCCCCCCTTTCTCCCTCTTTCCCTCTCTCTCTCTCCCCCCCCCCTCTCTCTCCCCCCCCCTTTCTC
>RQTK01000430.1:145012-155625 GCA_003991915.1 Elysia chlorotica
CTCTCTCTCTCTCTCTCTCTCTCTCTCTCTCTCTCTCTCTCTCTCTCTCTCTCTCTCTCTCTCTCTGTGCTATTATATTTTATTGCTATTTTGCTATTATTTAACGTTTCATGCATCTTCTTTCCAAATTTTCCTTTACAAAAAAAAAAAATACAACAACTAAAATCTATTACTTCGCGACTTAGAATACAACTGATTGCAAAGAATCACTCAAACGAAAACAATAGAAAAATAGTAAAAATACGAATTTATGATATTGGTGATATTGCTCTAAATTATGTGTCCAAAACAAACTTCGTCTGATAAAATGTAGACCTTATCCGAAATACATGGATATAGCGCATTCTCCAGTAAATGCATTTATCTTACATATTAGACATTATTTATGTTGCTAAATGGCCCAGCCTGTGGTATATGGTTTGGCACCGGGTGTCAGACATCTCAAGGAAAACCCATCACCTGTGGCTAGGCTAGGAATTGCTGCCTGGCAGGCAGGCCTGACTCCATTAAACTTCTCCTAGATGGTGCCCGTTTGGCTCTTATCAGGTTTGGGCATTGTTGTTGAGTACCAGCAGCACCGACTGGTATAAGAGTGGTCGTTCAAGCCCTTGAACAATATACAAACAATTTCTGTCTGTCAGTGCGTCTAGTCACCTGCATGTCTGCCCTCTCTCTCTCCCACTCTTTCTCTTTCTCTCTCTCTCTCTCCCTCATTTCCAATTCTTCCAGAGTGTGGCTCGGGAGAGGAAGTTTTGCAGTTTATGAGAGAGAGATAGATAGATAGAGAGAGAGACAGAGAGAGAGAGAGAGAGAGAGAGACAGAGAGAGAGAGAGGAGAGAGAGAAGTGCCTCATACTATAATCATAATGAGACCATCTTCTCTGTATGGTATATCCCTAAGTTAAAACTCTCCTTGGTTACCCTGGAGACTCATACAAGGCGATGTAGAGTTGGGATACCCAGGACTCGGCTTTGAAGCCGGGCGCTCTATCGTTCAACTGTATGTATGTGTCCCCACCCCACACACACTCACACAGTGTACTCTTTAGGCCCTGTTTTATGCGTATACTACATGTATTGACACCCTTCTGAATCGCCTAGGAACCTTGGTGCCTTTCGATTAGAAGCCGGGCGCTCTATTCACCCCCTCCCCACATCCCCCCCCACACACACACACAGGGTACTATTTAATACCTATAGTATTGTCATATATATGTGGCCTCCCTCCCCCAACACGGTACCCTTTAGGCCCTATAGTATTATTGTGTACTATTTGACACCCTCCTGAATCGCCTAGTAACCGTGTGACAGCCCCCATGCCTTCCTCCAACCATTGTAAATTGTAAATCAAGACGGCCCTTGATCGTGTCATCAATGTGTCCTGATTGTAGGCTATCGGCGTGTCGAATCGTTACAGATTGCCTGGTTCCTGGTCCCCCGTCCCCCCTACTGGTTGGGGTTGGTGTCAGTATAATGAGATCGATAAAGACAGAAGTTGTGGTACATGTATAGTCTCTGTGTGTGGCAGCTGGTAGAGTTGTCAGAAGTTAGCCTTGTGGCACGGCAACAGTGTAGCTTATATAATGCTGACGTGAAAGCTAAGTAACCAAGTCAAGTCAACTCATTCTTGCACTTTCTCTGTGTGACAGCACGTAAAGTTATCAGACATTAGTCTTATAGCCCGTCCACAATGTAGCCTATATACTGCTCACGTTGGATGCTAAGCAACAAACAAACAAACAAACAAACGAAGCCTTGGGTAGGATGCACAAACAAGACGTAGCTTACGTCTCGTCGTAACAATATAAGAATAAGACAGTTTACGACGAGACGTAAGCTACGTTATATTTGTGCATTCTACCCCTTGTCTTTTTCATAGAACGACTACCGCAAAGAGGAAAGGAACGGGGTTCGGTTTCTGTGGCTTTGATATAATAAATTTTATTTTCATTCCTTCAAAATTAACCATTTCATCGTTCATAATAACCATCGCTATTTCATGTCAGTTATTTTCCCGATTTGTTGTTGCGTTTCAAAACTTGTTCTTGATCTTTGTCGTTTATTTTAGTGATTTTTAAGAGAAAAAAACATTCTTTATCAAGGGTTGTCGTGTATTTTAGTGATTGTTAAGAGAAAAACATTCTTTATCTACGGAAAGTGAACATATTGATACACTATAACATAAACGTAACATCGGGTGCAAATGTTATAATTTTATAATACGGTCTACTTCATCAGTTATGTTATTGAAGAAACTCCAATAACGATTCTTTCTTTTGTCTTAAAAAAACAAAAAAAAAACAAAAAAAACAATCTACATGTTGTTTTGGGAGCGCCTTGTTTCTCTCTTGATTCGAGATAGACTTATCTGTGGACGGCAAAAGAAACCCGGTTATCTATGCCCCGCTGCTTCGCCAATCTTGGTGTAGACTGTAGAATGTTGTTGATCAGAGTGGTGGAATTCTATTGGGGAACAGTGTCGATTGCCCCTGATCTAGTTCAATGGGTTTCGTGTAACGATTTTTATTTTTATTTTCAATATTTTGTTTTGCTTAGTACTGATTAACTACATTAGGACGCCATTATAATATTGTTATAAAGATAAATATGTGTATCAAAATCAAAGCGTCTATTACTTAAAACCCTCACCATTCAGTTCCACAAGACATAGCTTTGACACCCCTCCCCCCCCCCCATCCCCTTCTTCTTGTCTGTCCACCTGGCGTGTGTGAATCAGTTTGTTTAATTGTCACGACATCTGCCTTTTCAATACTGCGGTCCTACATCCTCTTGACTGCCTATAGTAACTATTGTAGTCGTGTGGTTTACCCACTCGGCCAACAAAACGATCTTCAAGTTCTATGAGACCAACAACATGCAGTTTGGGTCGAATGGGAAAGAACAAAAATCTGGAGTATAGAGCGTTTGTCCAACTTGGCAGCGTTAATTGTCCTTGTTAGAGGTAGACCACTAACACTTTTTTTAAATTCTATTTATAGACACAGGGTCAAGTTTGTCTACATAGTGTTATATAGCATGGCAGTATCTCGCTTGAAAAGAAAGTACGTGGATCAGTTCGATCTAGCGGGTGAAGTCACGCCTCTGAGGTGTCAGTTACACCCCTTTGTGCTCTTAGATGGTGTGAAGCACATTCAAGCAGTGATCAAAATACCTCCTTGATCCTTCCACTTTACTCGTTCCTCCATCCCCTCGCCTTTCTCACTCGTCCCTACTCCTCTTATTTCCCTCCTCACTTCGTTCTACTCCTCACGCTTTTTACTCCTTCCCCCTTATCTCCCTCTTCACTTCTTTCTACTCCTTTCCCTCCTCATTCGCCTCCTCTTCCTCCCCAATCCTTCCTCCTTCTTTCCCTTCCCATTCTCTCCCCCTCTTTTCCGTCCTCACTCGTCCCTCCTCCTCTCCCCCCTCACTCATTTCCCTCTTCACTTCTTCCCCCTCATCTCTCTCCTCCTCCTGTCCCTCCTCTCCCTCTTTACTCGTCCCTGCTCTCCCTCCTAACTTTTTTCTATTCCTCTTATTTTCACTTCTTCACCATCATCTCCCTCCTTCCTTCTCCTGCACCCTTCCTCCTTCTTTCCCTTCTCACCTTTCTCAGCTCCCTCCATTCTCACTCTCTCCTCCCCCTTTCCCTCCTCACTCGTCACTCCTCGTCTCCCTCCTTCCTTCTCCCCTTCCTTCTCCTCCTCCCCTCCCCCCCTCTCCCTCTTCACCCCTTCCTCTCTCCCTCCACTCTGTTTCTGATCACAGTGCTATTGTTTCAAAGCCAACCCTTATCGGCGACAATTACGCGACTCCCTTGGGCGATAAAGCGATAAAGTGATAAAGCGGTATAAAGCGATTGGACGTATACGTATCGGCAATCCCCTATCGCCCTATCTCAACCCGGGCCCCGCAGTTATTAAGTTTTTTCCGAAATAGCGTGCCCGTAGCACGCAATCGTCATTAGACACGGGTGTTGGGCGTTAGGTGTTAGCCTGTTAGGTGATAGGTGATAGGTTTTAGGTGTTCGACCCCCCGACCGATCAAAGTCGTGAGAATCGTTCAATCGAGTTATCGAGTTGTCGATCTATCGAGTTATCGGTCTTGTTACGACGTGACCTTTTGTTATGCGAAGCCTTAAGGTCAGCCATGTTTTCCTAGTCCGTAAAGTCGTTACGCAGAGCTTGGTCGGTACAATGTAGTAATAGATGCGTTGTAATCGAGGCATAGCGTCTTTACGAATCCTATATTAGGCCGCTATTATTAGATGCATTCCATACCATGCCGGTATTAACAGATGCATTCCATACTAGGTCGGTATTATTAGATGCGTAGTGTCTTTACGATTTTACTGTCCCGAAAAAAGAAAAACATTGGTTCAAGACCGCCGGAAACGTATTTTACGCCTAGGACTGATACTTATAATTAGTTGTTGTAAAGAGGACATTATGGTTGAGACGACCATCGAAATGCTTTGAAAATTAAATTCATGGAATATTCCATACTAGGCCGGTATTAATAGATGCGTAGTTTCTTTATGATGCACCGTAATTCGCATCCCATATTGGGTCAATAGTAATAGATGTGTAGTGTCTATATGGTGCATCGTTTGTAATTCGCATCCCATACTAGGTTGGTATTAATAGATGCGTAACAATAGATACGCTTCTAGCATTCCTTATAAACAACTTTGACCCTGTCCCGGACTTGACTTGAGCCCTAGAAGTAGAAGTCAAAGACTGAGAAAGAGGTTTAAGATATCCACTCAATATATTACTCCCAACAAGGTTATTAGCCTCCTTAACCATCTACTTAAGTAACCTAGGTCTGGGGCCATAAAATGGTACGCCGTATTCTTGGAGAGGTTCTGGAAGTAAGGCGTGTATATGTAGTGCCTTGTACTAGTCATAGGGATATAGTGTCTTTATACGTCCATGGTACTAGTAGTGGTTGAGGGTGGAGGACGAGGGTAGGCGTGTTGGGAGAGTGGGAGGGGTTGTTGAGGTAGCTGGAATAGATCAGATGAGGGTAAGGAGGCAGCCTTTGAGAGCTTCAGGAAGTGAGGCGTGTATATGTAGTACTAGCTGTGGAATTATGTCTTTATACGTTCATGGAATTATTAGTGGTTGAGAGGAAGAGCGAAGGTAGGTATGTGTGTATGGGGGAGGGGGGGGGTTGTTGAGGTAGCTGGAATAGATCAGATGAGGGTAAGGAGGCAGCCTTTGAGAGCTTCGGGAGTAAGGCGTGTATATGTAGTACTAGCTGTAGAGATATGTCTTTATACGTTCATGGAATTATTAGTGGTTGAGAGGAACAGCGAAGGTAGGTAGTGTGGGGGGGGTTGTTGAGGTAGCCGGAATAGATCAGATGAGGGTAAGGAGGCAGCCTTTGAGAGGTTGAGGAGTGAGGCTTGTGTATATGTAGTACATTGTACGAGTTGTGGAGCTATAATTTCTGTATACCTCCATGGTACTAGTAGTGGTTGAGGTGGAAGGGGGCGAAGGTAGGTATGTGTGTGTGTGTGTGTGTGTGTGTGGGGAGGGGGGTTGTTGAGGGAGCCGGAATAGATCAGAATGATGAGGGTGAGGAGGCAGTCTATGAGAGGTCCTGGAAGTAAGGCTTGTATATGTAGTACATTGTACTAGTTATGGAGCTATAATGTCTTTATACGTCCATGATACTAGTAGTGGTTGAGGCGGAAGAGCGAAGGTATGTGTATATGTGTGTGTGGGGGGGAGGGAGGGTTGTTGAGGAAGCTGGGATAGATAGATGAGGGTAAGGAGGCAGCCTTTGAGAGGTTGTAAGGCCTGTATATATATATATATAGTACAGCGTTCTAGTTCTGGTGCTATAACTTCTTTATACGTCCGTGGTACTAGACTAAGTAGTGGTTGAGGGGGAAGAGCGAAGGTAGGTATGTGTGTGGCGGAGGGAGGGGTGGGGAAGGGGAGGGTTTTTTTAGGATACTAGACTAAGTAGTGGTTGAGGAGGAAAGGCGGAGGTAGTAAGTGTGTAGGGGGAGGGGGGGGGTTGTTGAGGTAGGGCGGAGGGAGGGGTGGGGAAGGGGAGGGTTTTTTTAGGTAGCTGGAATAGATCAGATGAGGGTAAGGAGGCAGCAGGAGGAGGGTGGGGGTCAGGTGTGTGTGTGTGTGTATGTGTGGGGGGGGGTTGTTGAGGTAGCGGGAGGGGGGGGTCAGATGACCAGGTACCGCGGACTAATCATATATTATGGGGCTCGATTGTTCCAGGACTGGCAGGGCAATCAGCGATCTCGGGGAGACAACTGGCCCGATCACCTGCCACGAGAAGGGGGGATTACTTCATTGATCTCCTGGTGTCTTAGAGTTAGAGTTCGCTCCCCCTACTCCTCCGCGTCTGCTCCAACCAACTCTCCATGGAGACACATTGATGACGGCTTTTTTTGTCTTTTCGTTTCCTTCTGGTTCCGTGTGTGTACGTGTGTCTACTTCAGCAGCTATGAACGGGGATTTCAGAAGATTTGTCCAAAGGCTTAAGAGTTCAATATCCTTGATTAGTTAGTGTTAGTGTTAGGGTTAGGGTTAGGGTTAGTGTTAGTGTTAGTGTTAGTGTTTGCTTAAGCCTGCACAAGTTCAATACGCGTATCCTTAATTATTGTTAGTGTTAGTGTTAGCGCCTGCTAGAAACGCATTCAGGCTGTCGAGATTTCCGATTTTCATTTAGACCGTGTGGAAAACGTGTGATTCACTAAGAAACAAGCTTAAGTCATTTTATATTCTTGTTTTAGTCACTTTTACTAGTAGTGGTCTGACTTATGTGCAATTCATAATTTAACATTTATTAAAGGAAAATTTTAAGTGCATTAAAAGTGCATCTGAAACAATAGAAGTGAATATCAGAGAAAATATAAAAACAAATTCGTTCTGAATGAATAGCCACCAAAGATTCCTTGAAAATAACTTTATTACCGTTTACCAAATGGACCACACGTGAACTCTAGTATAGATTCAGATGGTCAAAGCTCGGACATTTGATAAGAGTGTGTATGTTATCCAGTCGGACAATCTATCGATTGACTTAATCCTCGTATGATCACTACCTGTATCTCCAAAATCCTCTATCATATCTGCCACGCCAGTTAACCAAACCGAATTCGTGCAAATGCTATCTACCGTATTGTTAAACCACACAATACGTGCAAACTCTCGCGATTAGATGTTAGAGATATCTAGATCTTTCGGAAATATCCACAGTGTTGTGAAAAATCTCGAGGTTTTAACGGATCGGTTACAATGTACTGCTAGTGCTAAATGTCGATCTTTCTAAAATAGCCACCAGTGTTGTGAAAAATCTCGAGGTTTTAACTGATTGGTTACAATGTACTGCTAGTGCTAAATCTAGATCTTTCTAAAATAGCCACAGTGTTGTGAAAAATCTCTAGGTTTTAACGGATCGGTTACAATGTACTGCTAGTGCTAAATGTAGATCTTTCTAAAATAGCCACCAGTGTTGTGAAAAATCTCTAGGTTTTAACTGATCGGTTACAATGTACTGCTAGTGCTAAATCTAGATCTTTCTAAAATAGCCACAGTGTTGTGAAAAATCTCTAGGTTTTGACGGATCGGTTACAATGTACTGCTAGTGCTAAATCTAGATCTTTCTAAAATAGCCACCAGTGTTGTGAAAAATCTCGAGGTTTTAACTGATTGGTTACAATGTACTGCTAGTGCTAAATCTAGATCTTATGGAAATAACCACAGTGTTGTGAAAAATCTCTAGATTTTAACTGATCGGTTACAATGTACTGCTAGTGCTAAATGTAGATCTTTCTAAAATAGCCACCAGTGTCGTGAAAAATCTCTAGGTATTAACTGATCGGTTACGATGTACTGCTAGTGCTAAGATCGGTTACAATGTACTGCTAGTGCTAGTGCTAAATCTCGTAACCAGTCGCGCCACCGCACACAACACGGAAGTCCCGGCACTGTCTTGATTGGACATGTCGGACCATTACTAGCAGGAGTCGCTAGGGGGCGCTACTGCTGCCACCACTTGGAGTGTAGGATCCCACCAAGCCGAGACGCGCATGCGCAGTGACTAGTCAGACCATCCAACATGGCCGACGCGACCGGCAAGGATAAGGCGGAACACGAGGAGTCGGAGAAACAGAAGGTGGAGACGGAGGGAAGGTCCACCGAGGTTCTGAGCGACGAGGAGGAGCGGTTCTTGCTCAGCGACCAGTGGTTTCAGCCCCAGACACACGGAGACGAGGCCCTCCGGGACGGTCTGGAGGATGGGGAGGATGGTGGGGAGGAGGACTCGCAGCCTGCCGGAAGCGGAGGCGGAAGTGGAAGCGGGACCTTGCCCATGCGCAAAACGTCACGTGACGAGGTTATCCAATCGATGCGCCGGCCGACTATCCCAAGAGGATTTGTCCACCAGCGAGTGAAGCAAGCAAGTAGCATAACACCGCTGGGTTGGGGGGGGGGGGGTGTAGAGTTCTAGATCCGCTTAATAAAGCTGGGTGACGTTGATTGTCTAGAGTTATATTTGCATACCAAAGTTTGGTGTGTTGGTGTGTGTGTGTGTGTGTGTGTGTTGATGGTAACCTAAAAAAGCTGGATTTGTCCTACTTGGGAGTGATGGTATATAGATCCGCTAAAACAAACGAATATTGTGGATTGTTTACAGTTACAATTTCAAACCAAAGTTAAACATCCACTTAATAAAGCCAGATATGAATATCTAGAGTTGTATTTTTATATCAATATTATGTGTGTGTTGGGGGCAAACATTTATAAAAATAGAGGACATCTCCTTCGAAATGTTGCTTTGTTTTTTAACTAGTTTGAATGACAATTTAAAAGAACTTTTCTTGAATAAGCTGAAAATATCCATATGATACTTAATCCTTCTGAACTGAAAAATTAATGATTGTAAATTTCTAAGGCATTCAATCATAGAGCAGCCATATATCCGGAAAACTTGTTCCAATTGTTTGCCTTTACAGAGATGCATTTCAACATAAACTATTGTGCTGTAGTTACTCGACTTGTTGAATATCTGTAAGTATACAAGTATACAATTGCCTTGACACACGTCCGTGCTGAGCCTATTTAATGACGTTGGGCGTGAGGAAATCAACTTTTACTTTTACTTTGATCCAGTAACACATAGTGGTCATCGCCAATTTATAGGACTACCATTTTCGCGTAGTATTATGTCGGTGTAAGGATGGGAGGGGGCGCGGTGGCATGGGGTAGAACATCGGTTTCAGACGCAAAAGGTCCGTATTTATAAAGATAGCGGTCATGTCCTTCGAAATTGCTTTGTTTTTAATTAATTTGAATAAAAATTTAAAAGAACATCACCTTTCTTGAATAACCTGGAAATGTTCATATTTGAAAAATTAATGATTGTACATTTCTAATGCATCTAACCACTTCGTTCTTTAGAGTATCCATATATCCGGAAAACCTGTTCCATTTCTTTTTGACTTAAAATGGATGCATCTCAACACAAACTATTACATTGTAGTTACTCTACTTGTTTAATAGTTGTAAGTATAATATACAATTGTCTTGAAATCCGTCCGCGATGTAGCCTATTTAATGACGTTGGGCGTTAGGAAATCAACTTTTACTTTCACTTTGATCCCGTAACACACAGTGTTCACCACCCATTGATCGGACTGCCATTTTCGCGTAGTTATTATGTCGGTGTAAGGATATGAGGGGCCACGATGGTCCTGGGGTAGAACATCGGCTTCCGACGCAAAAGGTCCATGCTTCGAGTCCCGGCGATTTCGCTCCCTACTGGTTGGGTCGGTGTCAGTTTAATGTGACTGGCTGAGAGAGGAGTCATGGTATCCCCGCCCTGACTCGTGTGTGGCAGCACATAAAATTGTCAGACGTCATTTTTGGGGTCCGTCCACAATATAGCCTACATAGTGCTGTAATAAACATTAAACCAAATCAAAACCAAAAACCAAAAATACCGTAAGGACTTGAATGAAGATCTTCGTTTCGAGAATTAAAAATAAATAAATAAAAAAAAATCACAAAAAGGACCTGCATTATTTGACCCAGATCCTATCAAAACGTAGAGTGATTGAGTTGCAAAATGATAATATCAAAATGACACTTCTCCAAAATCTCATCATTTAATATATTCGACATGACATGTAATCTAGATCTAGTCCTTTTGAAAAATCCTATCTGGCAATCTTGTGAAAGGAAAGAGATTTGATCCTAGTATGAAGTGTGTAAGTGACCCAGAGTTAGATCCTTTTTAACTTTTTAATTTAGTCCTCGCAGAGATAGGTGTTGAACATTGAACCGAACTGTCCAAATCGATTTACATATTGAAATAAGGCGTAGATCGATTAAGATAGATCACAATATAAGGAGAGATATTGAGCGCATTTTGAAACGATTTAATTAATGCCGGTTCTTGACAATTGCTAGGCGCAGCTGTCAGAAACAGATAGCACAAGATTTACATTATGTTGAAGGGGTTTCAAATGCATATCATGTCATGTTCTCTTTCGTCTTAGACTTTCTTACGAGAGAGAGAGAGATAGAGAGAGAGAGAGAGAGAGAGAGAGAGAGGGGGGGGGGGGGGGGGGGGGGGGG
>RQTK01000430.1:155672-178172 GCA_003991915.1 Elysia chlorotica
AGAGAGAGAGAGAGAGAGAGAGAGAGAGAGAGAGAAAGAAAGAAAGAGAGAGAGAGGGAGGAAAGAAAGAGATAGAGAGAGACACACACAGACAGATAGACACACATACACTCAGAAAGACCGACATGCAGGCAGGTAGACAGACAGAAAGACGGACAGGAAGACGAGATAAACGAAGAGAGAGGCAGATAAACAGACAGACAGACAGATAGTGCGATAAGGAGATAAAGATGGATAAAAAGTGTGGACAATCATCTCAACCATCGATCGTGAACTTTTCTAGACATTCCAAGATATATGACAGTAACCTTCTTATCTATATCGCTCCTGAAGCCTTTTCTTATCTACCGCACTTCTTTCGACATGGTAGATCTACATAATATAATTTATGTTTTATCTTCCAAGTCTAGATCTAGATTCTTGTAGAGGTATCGATCACCCTATTAACCACTAAGAACTCCCCCCATACGCATAAAATACTAATACTATTAACCGTGTACCGTTTGAGCGAGCGAGCGAGCGGGAGAGAGAGAGAGAGAGAGAGCGAGAGAGAGAGAGAGAGGAGGGAGAGAGAGATATAGAGAGAGAGAGAGAGGGGGAAAGAGAGAGAGATACAGACACACATACATACAGACATACAGACATACAAATAAAGAGATAAAGATGGATAGAAACTCCTGTAGACATTCCAAGATATATGACCGTAACCTTCCTATCTATATCGCTCCTGAAGCCTTTTCTTATCTACCGTACTTCTTTCGCCATTGTAGATCTACATAATATAATTTATGTTTTATCTTCACAAGTCTAGATCTAGATTCTAGTAGAAGTATCGATCTCCATATTAACCCCTTAAGAGCTCCATATGCACAAAATACTAATACTATTAACATTAACGATGTACCGTTTGAGCGAGCGAGCGAGAGAGAAAGAGAGATAGAGAGATCGAGAGAGAGAGAGAGAGAGAGAGAGAGAGAGAGAGAGAGAGAGAGAGAGAGAGAGAGAGAGAGAGAGAGAGAGAGAGAGAGAAAGAGAGAGAGAGAGAGAGAGAGAGAGAGAGAGGAGGGAGGGAGGGAAAGAAAGAGAGAGAGACAGAGCGAGAGAGAGATATCAACAACTCTCAAGTCTATCTCAGATCTACCCAGAGAGAGAGATAAAGAGAGAGGCAGAGAGCGAGTGAGAGAGATAGATAGATAGAGATAGAGAGAGAGAGAGAGAGAGAGAGAGAGAGAGAGAGAGAGAGAGAGAGAGAGAGAGAGAGAGAGAGAGAGAGAGAGAGAGAGAGAGAGAGATAGAGAACGAGAGAAAGAGAAAAAAACCACCACTCTCAACCGAATCTTAGATCTACCCCAGTCTTATCTGTGGACGACCCACTTGGGACGCTAAGTAAACTCATCTTGATACGGGGTTGGGTCTCCAACTGTCCTCAAGACGTACCTCAAGATACGGTCCGTGATAGACAAGGTAGGCCCTAACTATCGCCCGATAACGCAGCCGTTGTTCAGCAGTGTATGGTCGATAATGATCAGCAGTGACAGCGGTATCGGCAATACTGTGCATGTGGATCTAGGTCTGAGTGTCTATAGAGGATTTGCGATATACACGGCGTTAATGTGTGACGTAATCACGCCCTTTAACATTGATCCATTTACCCGAACACATGTTGTGCGGGTTGATACGCAAAACTGCTAATTAGCTCATAGGAGTTCAGTTTGAAATTTCAGGGTTACCAGATAGGATTTGTCAAAAGGACTAGATCTAGATTGCAGGCCAAAATTCACTGCTTTGCGTCGAAAATCACTAGACTCTTTAATCAAACTTGACCCCCTATGAAAACTCGTCAGTTTTGTTTAAAAAAAAACATGGAGGCCAATGTCTTTTATAAACAAACTATGGAAGCCACACCTATGATCAATGCACCTTTCCTGGTGCCAATCTGTCAACCCGTTCTGTCCTCTCCTTATTGGCTTTCTGAGCCTTCCTTGATTCATTATCACACGCTTGAGAATATGCGGTTGCAATGGAGTGGCAGGTCTTGTTCTCTATATACTGATTTTTCAGTTTTGTTAAAAGGTTACATGGGCAATATTTAGAATTTTTCAACATGTAGAGCATGTTTCAGGTTTCATTTATTAAGGGGATAAAGATCGAGGAAGATTCTTGAGCCAAGGTTTTATAAACAGAACAATGGAAGCCGCACCTATTATCTATGAACATTTCCTGGTGTCAATCTGTCAACTCGTTCTGTCCATTCCTTTCTGACTTTCTGGATTTCTGAGCCTTTATTCCTTGTGTTATCACACGCTTGACAATGTGCCGTTGCAATACTGGCTTAAGGGTGGGGGCTAGGAGTAGATTTTAAGGGAGGAGGATGATGGAGGAGGAGCATGCTGGCTACAAGCGCAAACTGCAGGCTTATCAAGATGGCCAGCATAGACAGGCACAGCTCGTGCAGAAACTGCAGGCAAAGGTAGGGAGATGGCTTAAGGGTGGGGGCTAGAACTGGGTTAATTAAGGGGGGGGGAGGAGTATGCTGGATACAAGCTTATCAGGCTTATCAGGACGGTCAGCATAGACAGGCCCAGCTTGTGCAGAAACTGCAGGCTAAGGTAGGGAGGTGGCTTAAGGGTGGGGGCTAGGGGTGGGAGGATGGATTATGTGGCGAGATGGCTTAAGGGTGGGGGCTAGGGGTGGGCGGATGGATTATGTGGCGAGATGGCTTAAGGGTGGGGGCTAGAATTAGGTTAAGGGGGAGGAGATGGAGGAGGAGCACGAAGCATACAAGCGCAAACAAGCTTGCTAAACGAGCAATACACCTTCCTATTTACCATGAAAATACTTTTGGGCAGTACTTTTTAATGTAACGTGACATGCAGGCTAATACAATAATGATGTAATACATGTATGTATCTACGATGGTAATGCACTCTCATTGCCTCTGCACATTCCACCATGAATATGATGATGGTACCATTTCCTAAAACAACAGCTTCTACCTACGGCTTTCGGGAACCCCCACAGCTCTATACTCCTTTCTTTTTCTATGGTCTCCCCCAGAAGTATTTAAAGGACTTACTCAATACAATTCATAATGCGAAAAAATGTTAATAATCGCCATGGACAATTTGGTACCCTTGACACATAGACAGACAAAAACACAACGCGACATTCAGTTGTATTCTCATCAAACAACGCAAATATATATCAAGTCACTGAAAACATTTATATGCGTGTGCGTCAGTAGTGGCCCGATCGGTTAGACTTTGCTCTGGACACAACAGTGAGAGGTCCACGGTTCGAATCTCGGTAGGTGTCCCAGTTCTCAGCATAGCATTTTTCGGAAAAACTCATGCACGTAAAACTGGAGAGCGTGAAATAGTGAGAGGTTTCACGGCGAGAATTTTGCGTATATGGCACAAGAATAATTAAAGCGGTTGCTTCCTTCTTTAAACCTTCATAAAATTCAGTCTGGACATTGTTGAGCCACCTTAATTTTAATATTTAAGGGAATAGAATGAGCACGCGTCTCGCTAGCTCCCCATACCCCGGTGACAAAAGTACTGTTAGATCTTTTCGTGAAACGTCTCATTAAATCTATCGTCTCTGGTAAAACTAACACCTAAAAAAACCTCATAAATCAACAACAACAACAGCACCACCAATAACAACAACAACAACAACAACAAACAAACAAAGGATAAAAACAGATCATACAAATCTAAGTAAAAGTCTCCCCCCTGCCCTCTATGTGTATTGTAACATAATTCTATTGAAGTAGAATTTCTCCCCCTTTTACTCTCTCCCTCTCTCTGTTTCTACTCTGTGTTGAACTTTGACCGTTGCCATGCCTACCAGCTCCTCCAGTACAAGAAGCGCTGCCAAGACCTGGAGGACTCCATGCACACCAAAGACCTGGAGATTACACGGGTCTATAGCAGCAAGGTAACCGCACCAGACGCGAGCCTTTACCTTCATCCTGCATGCTGCCTGCTCCGCTCTCCCATCTCCCGTCTCGTGGGCTATGTGGTCTTTGGCTTTTTGGTTCCCTTTCTATATTCTCTATAGCTTTTTTATTAATTTATAAAAAGCCCATTTTATTTCAGATTTTTAGTGATTGGTTTCTTTTTGTATCCCCATACATATATACTAACCTTTGCTTCGCTCTTCTATCTCGTGGACTATGTAGTCTTTGGCTTTTCGGTTTCCTTTCTATATTCTCTGCCCATTTTATTTCAGATTTTCAGTGATTGGTTTCTTTTTGTATCCCCATACATATTTACAGCTCTCCTATCTCGTGGGCTATAATAGTCTTTGGCTTTTCGGTTTCCTTCTGTATTATCTATATTTTTTAACCTCTAAAATATATTTATTTCAGGTTTTTAGTGATTGGTTTCCTTTTTGTATCCCCATAAATATCTACTAACCTATGCTTCGCTGTCCCATCTCGTGGGCTATGTGGTCTTTGGCTTTTTTCCCCTTCTATTATATTCTCTATAGCCCATTTTATTTCAGATTTTTAGTGATTGGTTTATTTTTGTATCCCCATACATATCTACTAACCTATGCTTCGCTGTCCCATCTCGTGGGCTATGTGGTCTTTGGCTTTTCGGTTTCCTTGCTATATTCTTTATATTTTTTAACCTTTAAAAAATATTTATTTCAGGTTTTTAGTGATTGTTTGGCTTTTTGTTTCCCTTCTATATTCTATATAGCTTCTTTAAACTTATAAAACCCAACCATTTATTTCAGGTTTTGAGTTCATTGGTTTCTTTTTGTATCCTATACATATCTACTAACCTATTCATTTCTGGTGCCATTACTATATTGTGCAGTTTTAAACTCTTTGCATGGCTTTTTGTTTCCCTTCTATATTCCCTATAGTTTTTTAACTAAAAAAATATTTATTTCAGGTTTTTTTGTGATTGGTTTCTTTATATATCCCGATACATATCTAGTTATCTACTAACCTATTCATTTCTGGTGTCTATACTATATTCTGCAATTTTAAAATTGTTTGCATGCTTCGCTTCCCCTCCTCGTGGGCTATGTGGTCTTTGGCTTTTCGGTTTCCTTTCTATATTCCCTATAGCTTTTTTAAACAAAAAAAAACAAACAAACAACATAACCCCTTTATTTCAGGTGGTTAGGTCATTGGTTTCTTTTTGTATCCCCATACATATCTACTAACATATTCATTTCTGGTGTCATTACTATAATAAATTGTGCAATTTAAAATTCTTTGCATGCTTCGCTTTACCATCTCGTGTACCATTTAAAATACTATGTAGTCCCTGTTTTTTTCTCAGTTTCCTTCGATCTTCTCTAGAGCTTCTTCATTTCAGTTTCTTTTCGGTGTTCTCTTTTTTTTTTGTATTACTATAACTATTCCCACTAACCAGTCCTAACTCCTATCAATAGAAAGACGACACTGTATCTGCTCTGGAAGCGGATATCTTTCAACCACCAGTTAGATCTTTCTAATTTTCTGAGCTGATGATTTTAACCCTCAGCGGTCTTAGTTTTAGTCCTCTATGACTTATTCTCTATAGAGGGAGGGAGAGAATTCTCTCCCTCTCTCCGGGTTTAACGTCTCCTAGGTTCCCCTGGGGGATCCTATACGGCGATCCTCTATGACTAACTTTCCATTCTCTATTTTATCTAACTCTCCCTGACCAATCCAGGTGACCCAGTATAAGAAAAAGTGCGAAGACCTAGAGCACGATACATACACCAAGTCTTACTACTCGGTGAGGGTGAGGGGGGGGGGGTGTTATTGGATGGTCTGCTAGTGTTGTAGTAACTCACTATTCCACTGAATGACACACTGACTTGCTTACTCAATAACTCACTATTCCACTGAATGACACACTGACTTGCTGACTCGATAACTCACTATTCCACTGAATGACACACTGAATTTGCTTGCTAAAAAACTCGCATACTTTCTAACCTAAGCTCACATAACTGGGACCTCTCAGTTTCTAGCCCACTATGTAGTATAGAGCGAACTTGGACAAGTTGCACACAAGCGTTTGTCTCCCAATCGGAAGGTCCCCAGTTCGAAACCCACGGTTGGACAGAATTTATTTGTCCAATTTTCGTCTCTCAATCAATGGGCCAGTTTCAGTACAATGTAATCGGTTGAGACGGGAGTCATGTTATCCCTGCACTGTTTCTGTGTGGAAGCAAATGTGTGGGGCGCGGTGGTCCTGAAGTAGACCATCGGCTTCCGACGCAAAAGGTCTGTGGTTCGAGCCCTGGCGATTTCGCTCCCTACTGGCTGGGTCGGTGCCAGTTTAACGTAACCGGGTGAGACGGGAATAATAGTATCCCCGCCCTGTCTCGTGTGATGCAGCACATAAAATTGTCAGACGTCAGTTTTGGGGCTTGTCTACAGTATAGCCTAATAGTGCTGATGTTGGACGTTAAACCAACTCAACTCATTTAACTACAGTGGCAGCATATGCAACTTAGACATTAGTCTTGGGGCTCGTCCACAATATAGCCTTGCTGTTGAAGTCGGACGTTAAGTAACCAACTAACTCACTCGCTCACTCAACACACAAGCTCACTAACTCATAAATTAAATCTTTCAGTACTAGTTCGCTAGAGTTTCAGAGTTGATATCACCACCCCTAATATGATGTAACACCTCGGCTAACATTTTTTTTCTATAGACTGCCATTCAGTTACATTAACATGATTAACTTTTTCTTGGCTCTTCTCTGCTATTGCTTACTTTTAACTTTGCAGCCATTGCCAGCCATTGCTTTTTTTTTTTTTTTAACTTTGCAGCTATTGTTAGCTATTTCTTATTTTTAACTGAACACTTTTTATTCATGCACAGAAGTTAACTACTAAATTGTTTGATGAAGTGCAAAGTCTATTGTGAATAAAGCATAGCAGTGCATAGTTTTGAAGTTTTCATCCGTTGTTTGATTCTTCAGAACGTTCAATAATTCAAGAAGTATTGATAAGTGAAAGGCTAGTGAAAGTGGTGAATTTTTTCAAAATTAGTTCATACCGCTCCTACATAATAATATTTTGGTTTCTTAGGAAGGTAAACACAAAGATGGTCCTGTGATCTAAGCATCGAATAAATGTACTTGAAAAAGTTTAAAAAGTCATAACTCTAACAACGACATATCATTTCTTATATCAGAGATAAATTTGTGTTTGTTTTAATTAAAGAAAGTTTGATATATAGATGTATACTTGTGTATTTCTAGAATCAGAGATAACTTTTTTGTTTTGGTTTTAATTAAAGAAAGTTTGATATAGTTATATACATGTATACCTGTGTCTGATGTACTGTGGGCAATAAAATAAAACAGACTTTTGTTAATTTCATTTTGTGTGTGTGTGTGTCTGTGTCTGTCAGACATCTGCGGAGAACAAGTACCGGAACGTGGAGTCGGAGGCCATCATGGATTTGGAGTCTGCTCTGGTTCAGCTGGAGGAGGAGAGGCAGAAGTAGGTTGATAAGTGGCATACAGGGAGAGAGGGCGGGGGGAAGAGATGGAGGGAGGGAAGAGGGGGGAAGGAAGAGGGGAACGGAGAACAGAGAGTCAGGCAGAAGTGGGTTGATTACTAACATACAGAGAGAGAGGATAGGGGATGGAGAGAGAGAGAGACAGAGAGAGAGAGGAGGGGGGAGAGTTCTTTGTTTTAGAGTTAGAGAGTCAGGAGGAGAAGGTAGGGGCACCGTCCGTAGTTCTTTGTTTTAGAGTTAGAGAGTCAGGAGGAGAAGGTAAGGGCACCATCCGTAGTATCTACAGTTTTAACCAGCCTCTGATCATCGACGTTTCCTATGTAGCATATATAGTGCTGACACTCTAGTCTCTAGGAGGCGGACTGACACGAGAAGGAGAAAGTAGGGGCACCACCCACAGTCTCTACAGTTCTGATAAGCTTCTGACTACATACATTTTCTATGTACCTTATATAGTGCTGATGCGAGGAGGAGAAGGTAGGGTCACCATCCGTAGTCTCTACAGTTTTAACAAGACTCTGACCACCTGGATTTCCTATAATTATGGTTTATATAGTGTTGACACAGACTCTATCCACAGTTCCAAAACTTCTTAGATGTCTTAGTATCTGTCCACTCAAGTCTCTGGAAGGCAGATTGGCTAGAGGAGGAGATGGTAGGGGCACCGTCCAAAGTCCTTTGTTTTAGAGTTAGAGAGTCAGGAGGAGAAGGTAGGGGCACCACCCACAGTTCTTTGTTTTAGAGTTAGAGAGTCAGGAGGAGAAGGTAGGGCTATTGTAGACGCTGGATGATAAGCAACAAAACAACTTATTACAAGACTATGTGAATACACTGAAGGAGGAGAAGGTAGGATCACCACACATAGTCTCTGTCCACAGTTCCAACTCTTCTTAGACTTCTTAGTGTCTGTCTACTCTAGACTCTGGGAGGCAGACTGACGCGAGGAGGAGAAGGTAGGGGCACCACTCATAGTCCTTTGTTTTAGAGTTAGACTTCACTGTGTTTGGAGAGGCTGACTGACGCAAGGAGGAGATGGTAGGGGCACCACCCACAGTCCTTTGTTTTAGAATTAAACTTCCAAGTGATTAGAGAGGCAGACTGACGTAAGGAGGAGAAGGTAGGGGCACCACACATAGTTCTTTGTTTTAGAGTTAAAGTTCCACTGTATTTGTAGAGGCTGACCGACGCAAGGAGGAGATTTCACTCTAGTCTCTGGGAGGCAGACTGACGAGAGGAGGAGATGATAGGGGCACCACCCATAGTCTCCACAGTTCCAACAAGACTTTGACCACCTGCATTTCCTATAAAGCTTATAGAGTGCTGACGTAGACTCTGTCCACAGTTCCAACACTTCTTAGACTTCTTAGTAGTGTCTGTTCACTCTAGTCTCTGGGAGGTAGACTGACGCGAGGAGGAGAAGGTAGGGCCACCACCCACAGTCCATACAGTTCTACCAAGTCTCTGACCACCTACATTTCCTTTATTTAAAGCCTATATAGTGCTGACGTAGACGCTGGACACTAAGCAACAACACTTGCATTCACTTACAGTTCCTTCAGTTCCTTCCAGAGATATTAGATCTTACACCTGTAACAAGGCTCTGTGCATCACTGCAGAATGTTAAGTAGCCTTTTGTTTTAGAGATGGACTTCCACTAGTGATAGAGCAGTGGTCTCAGGATCTGAAGGTCTGTTGTTCAAAACCCACGATCCGTCAAAAATTTGTTTGTCCAAATTTCGTCCTTCACTGTTTGGGTCGGTGTCAGTATAATGTAAATGTCTGAGATAGGAGTCCAGGTATCCCTGCCCTGTCTAGTGTGTGACAGCTTATAAAATTGTCTGACAATCGTCTTGGGGATCATGCCTTAATAAAGCTTATACATGTATTGTACTGATGTTAGACGTTAAGCAATTAACTGAACTCATCAACTCTTTTATTCTCTTCCCCTCTCCAGTCATTCAACGACTACTGCAACTCGGAGCACTCCCGTCTTCTTAGTCTCTGTTAGAACTGTAGAGACTGTCTGTCTGTCTAGAGGATCAAGCCACAATAATGCATATATATACTGAGTTGTTAAGCAATTAACTCAACTCATCAACAACTCTTTTAATCTTTCCCCCTCCCAGTCATTCAACGACTACTGCAACTCGGAGCACTCCCGTCTGCTCAGTCTGTGGCGTGCGGTCGTGTCCTTCCGCCGACAGTTCAGCGAGATGAAGGTCGCCACCGAGCGCGACCTTGCTGGGGTCAAGGTCGAGGTACAGAAGGCGTCCAGGTCCATGCACTCGGCTTGCCTCAACCTCGGCTCTCAGATCGGCAGGGACGACACGCAAACACAGGTCAGTTAAACATGGAGATCCCACATAGGGGAGGGTGGTGTGATGTACCTGGGGTGAGGGAAAACATGGAGGTCTCATATAGGGTAGGGTGGTGTGATGTACCTGGGGGGAGGGGAGGGGGGTCGCGGTGGACCTGGGGTAGAACATCGGCTTCCGACGTGAAAGGTCCGGGTTCAAACCTTGGCGATTTTTCTCCCTACTGGCTTGGTCGGTGTTAGTGTAATGTGACCGGCTGAGACAGGAGTCATGGTATCCCCTCCCTGTCTCAAGTGTGGCAGGCAACACATAAAATTGTCAGATGTCAGTCTTTCGGTCCGTCCAAATATAGCCTATATAGCACTGCTGTTGGATGTTAAACTAACTCAACACACTCACAACACCCATATAGGGGAGGGACATAAATATATGGTGGGGGAAACAAAACTTGGTATTAATTTCTTTCGTTTAAACTTTTCTCATCACATGATTCAAGGCTTATTCTTTATGTGAACTTTATGTTGGCGAATTTTTTAAAAATGTATAAAAGGTTAAAGCTTTAATTTTTAGAATTTTGAAACAAACCAGTAAAATACTCCATGTTTTTTGTTTTGTTTTTCTGCCTAGGTTGCTATTGAGAGACAACGTGGAGAGAAGAACTCCTTGGAGGCCCAGCTCAGAGAGAAGTCAAAAGAAATCAGCGATCTTTCCGATAAGTGAGTGTCGCTCGTCAAATTTGTTTCCACTCTTGACAATCAAATTGTTTTGGGTTTTTGGGTTTTTTTGTCTGTCACATGGAGAAAAGATCCTACAGGTGTTTTTGTCAAATTTGTTTTCGCTCTTGACAATTAAATTGCTTTTTTGTTTTGTTTTTTGTCTGTCACAACAGGGGAAAGATGTTTTTGTCAAATTTGTTACCTCTTTTTACAATCAATTTTTTTTTTTTAATTTTCGTTTGTGACATTGGGAAAAGATTCAACAGGTGTTTTTGTCAAATTTGTTTTCTCTCTTGACAATCAAATTGTTTTTTTTTTTTGTTTGTTTTAGTGCTTTTAAATACCTGAGAAGGGAATTCCGGAATAAAAGAAAAAAAAAAAAGAAAGATTATGACTCAAAATTTCTCTCTTTTTTTTTACTCTCTGTCTGAGTTGTAAATGCATGATCACTTTTAATTCTGAATAATTCAGGCATAAAATTATACGACATTAGAAATGCTCAGACTAAAAAAACTAGTACAAAATTTTGACTTAAAACTTCTACTTTTCACTGAAAACTTCTACTTTTCACTGAAAACTTCTATTTTTCCCCTCTCACCGTGCCCAGAATCAGCGAGCTGACGATGCTGAATGTGAGGATGAAGGCAACGTTGGAGGAGAAGGAACGGGCCATGGTCGCCCTGCAGCGATCGGCCCAGCCGGAGAAGGAAGTTCAGGAGACGGACACGGCGAGACAGGTGAGGCAGCTCAACCGGCACAGGTGGTAGAGTGTTGGTCTCTTCAGTTGGGAGGTCCATGGTCAGAGATCATTAGTCAAAATTTGTTTGTCTGATTATTTGGTTTAGCTTCCTACTGGTTGGGTTAGGGATAGTATAATGTAACCGGCTGAGATAGAAATCCAGGTCTCCCTACCCTGTCTCGAGTGTGGCAGCACGTAAATTTGTCAGATGTTAGTCATGGGATCCGTCCGCAATATAGGGTATACTGTCTAGGTTGCGATCGAGAGACAACGTGGAGAGAAGAACTCCTTGGAGGCTCAGCTTAGAGAGAAGTCAAAAGAAATCAGCGATCTCTCTGACAAGTGAGTGTAGCTGCTCAAATTTGTTTCCTTTTTTGACAATCAAATTGTTTTGGGGTTGTAGTTTTTTTTATCTGTCACATTGGGAAAAGGTTTAACTGGTGTTTTTGCTTTCGAATCAAATGCTTTTTTCTTTTTGTGTGTGTGTCTGTGTCAGCATCTATTGATGTTGCAATGGTATTTGATGGTATGTTTATTCCCTTTTCTTCGATTCATTATTGTTTGATTGGTGTGTTTGTTCCGTTATCATTTATCTTTAATATAGTTACCTATCGATATACTATGATATGTGGAACAAGTGTTAAACAGTCATAAAATTATGTTAAGACGTCACAAATCAAGCATATTCCATGCAGTTTTAAATACATGATCATTTTTGCTTCTGAATAAGTCGGCCATATGTATTACATAAGAAAGTCCAAGACTTTTAAATGTATGAAAAGAAAGAAAAAAAAACATCTCAGAATTGGTGAGCTGATTATAAAGCTGAGCATATTTATTCCCTTACAGTTTTAAAAGCATGATCTGTTTTGCTTCTGAATAAGGCATGCATATATACGCCTTTATATAACTGAAGGCTTTTAAATACCTGAAAAAGAAAAAGGAAGTGTTATGACTCAAAAAAAATTTTTTTTTTAATCTCTCTGTCTTATTTTTAAATGCATGATCACTTTTGAATCTGAATAAGTCATGCATAAAATTATATGACATTAGAAATGCCAAGACTGTTAAATGCCTGTGAAGAGTGAGTGAGTGAGTGAGTTGGTTTTTACGGCATGTCAGCACAGTAACGGCTATGTTGTGCCTGAGAAGAAGAAAAAAAACAAAACAACTAGTATAGAATAATGACTGAAAACTTCTACCTTTCACCGTCTCTCTTCCCCCAGAATCAGCGAGCTGACGATGCTGAATGTGAGGATGAAGGCGACCCTGGAGGAGAAGGAACGGGCAATGGTAGCCCTGCAGCGATCGGCCCAGCCGGAGAAGGAAGTTCAAGAGACCGACACGGCTAGACAGGTGAGGCGGCTCAACTTGAACTGGCGCTGTTGTTGTTGTTGTTTTTGTTGAGTTGGTTTAACGTCCAACATCAGCACTATATAGGCTATATTGTGGACGGGCCCCAAGACTGACGTCTGACAATTTTATGCGAGACAAGTGAGGTGGCTCAGCTCAATTTGCGCTGTTGTTGTTGTTGTTGAGTTGGTTTAACGTCCAACATCAGCACTATCTAGGCTATATTGTGGACTGGCCCCAAGACTGACGTCTGACAATTTTTACGTGCTGCCAGGTAGAGTGTTGGTCTTTCCAACTGGGAGGTCCCTGGCCAGAGATCAGTCAAAAATGTCTCTGTGTGGCAGCATGTAAATGTAAATAATTTTCAGATGTTAGTCGTGTGATCCGTCCAAAATATAGCGTGTAAGTGCTCACGTTGGGTTTTAAGCAGCCAACAACTCAACTTATAGATACCATGATTTTTTATATTTTTTGAGTTAAAATGTTAGTAAGCAAAAATTTAAATTTTGTATGATTGATAATGAATTATATGATTCATTGCAAGTATGTAATAATTCAAGGTTGACAAGGAGACAGAGTCCTCCACTTCGACCTGAAATTTCAATATTCAAAAGTTAAAAATATTTGCGTTTATTACAAGGCTGAGGGACAGTAAAAGCAATTTTTTTCTAACTCCGATTCACCATCCCCCGCTTCTCTGATCCTCCAGGTGCGTGAGGAGACGGAAGCCCTCCACTTTGAACTGAAATTTCAATATTCAAATATTGAATTGCTAGTATCTTGTATAAATTCAACAAGGCTGAGGCGACATTACACGTACAAGCAATTTTTTTTTCTCCCATCAATTCACCATCCCGTGCTTCTCTGATTCCTCCAGGTGCGTGAGGAGACGGAAGCCCTCCACTCCGCCCTGCGTAACATCGCTGAGGCTGTCATCAACGACGCGGACCACGCCACCATCCTCGAGGAAGACGAAGGGGAGGCTACCCTCCCCCGCCGATCCATGTCGCCCTCGTACCGCGGCCCGTCCATCTCCCCGACGAGGTCAAGGTCGCCGTACGCCCGGCTGCGGTCTCCGAACCGATCGCCCTCGCCCCGTGCGCGCTCCAGGTATGATGAGGCAACGAAGACTGTCCTTTTTATTCTTCTACTCTTTTTTTTTTCTTCGTCCTCCGTCTTCTTTTCCTCTCCCCGTGCGCGATCCAGGTATGATGAGGCAACAAAGACTTTCCTTTTTATTCTTCCACTCTTTTTCTCTTCCTCACCCTCCGTCTTCTTTTCCTCTCCCCGTGCGCGATCCAGGTATGATGAGGCAACAAAGACTTTCCTTTTTATTCTTCTACTCTTTTTCTCTTCCTCACCCTCCGTCTTCTTCTCCTTCTTGTACTCAGCCTAACTCTTCTCTCTCCATTCTTCTATTATTTTCTCTTCCTTTCCTCCGTCTTCTTCTTCTTCTTCTTCTTCTGTTACGCAGTCTATCTCTTCTCTCCCTATTTCTCCCTCTCTCTGATTATTCCTCTACTCTTTTCTCTTCCTCATCTCTGCCTTCTTCTTCTCCTTCTTGTACTCAGCCTATTTCTTCTCTCCCTTTTTTTCCCTCTCTCTGATTATTCTTCTACTCTTTTCTTTTCCTTACTCCTCTTCTTCTCCTTCTTGTAATCAGCCTATCTCTTCTCTCCCTATTTTTCCCTCTCTCTAATTATTCTTCTACTCTTTTCTCTTCCTCACCTCCGCCTTCTTCTCCTTCTTGTACTCAGCCTATCTCTTCTCTCCCTATTTTTCCCTCTCTCTCTGATTATTCTTCTACTCTTTTCTCTTCCTCATCCACGCCTTCTTCTCCTTTTTGTACTCACCCCATCTCTTCACTCCCTATTTTTCCCTCTCTCTAATTATTCTTCTGCACTTTTCTCTTCCTCACCTCCGTTTTCCTTCTTGTACTCAGCCTATCTCTTCTCTCTCTATTCTTCTATTCTTTTCTCTTCCTCATCTCCGTCTTCTTCTCCTTCTTGTACTCAGTCTATCTCTTCTCTCCCTATTTTTTCCTCTCTCTAATAATTTCTTCTTCTCTTTTCTCTTCCTCACATCCGCCTTCTTCTTCTTCTTGTACTCAGCCTATCTCTTCTCTCTCTATTCTTCTATTCTTTTCTCTTCCTCATCTCCGTCTTCTTCTCCTTCTTGTACTCAGCCTATCTCTTCTTTCCCTATTTTTTCCTCTCTCTAATAATTTCTTCTTCTCTTTTCTCTTCCTCACATCCGCCTTTTTCTTCTTCTTCTTGAACTCAGCCTGTCTCTTCTCTCCCTATTTTTTCCTCTCTCTAATTATTCTTCTACTGTTTTCTCTTTCTCATCTCCATCTTCTTTTCCTTCTTGTACTCAGCCTATCTTTCTATCTTTTCTATCCCTATTTTTCCCTCTCTCTGGCTCACTTTTGTGATTACATGTACTTACATTTTTCTATTGAATCTGACCCTTCGCATATTATAGGTATGAGTTCCAAAAAGCCTCCTCCTCCTCCCTCTCCTCCTTCTCCTCCTCCTCCTCCTCCTCCTCATCCTCCCTCTGCTCCTGCTCTTTTCTCATCTTCTTCTTCATCCCCCTCCTCTACTACTCCTTATCCTTCATGTACTTAGCTTGTATCTTCTTTCCCTCTCTTTCCTTTGTTCAATTCAACCCTCATTTTTAAAAACTTTTTTGATAATTAATTTTGTGATCATTCACAATGCAAGAAATATCCTGCTTTTCCTCCTCCTCCTTATTCTCCTAGTTTTTCCTCTTCGTCATCTTTGCCTCCTCATATTAAATTGCAAGTATATAATATACATTCAACAAGGCTGAGGGGACAGTACATGTACAAGCAATTTTTTTTCTCCCATCAATTCACCATCCCTTGCTTCTCTGATCCTCCAGGTGCGTGAGGAGACGGAAGCCCTCCACTCCGCCCTGCGTAACATCGCAGAGGCTGTCATCAACGACGCGGACCACGCCACCATCCTCGAGGAGGACGAAGGGGAGGCTACCCTCCCCCGCCGATCCATGTCGCCCTCGTACCGCGGCCCGTCCATCTCCCCGACAAGGTCAAGGTCGCCGTACGCTCGGCTGCGGTCTCCGAACCGATCGCCCTCGCCCCGTGCGCGCTCCAGGTATGATGAGGCAACGAAGACACTCCTTTGTATTCTTCTACTCTTTTCTATCTGCCCCGCTCTATAGAGAATGTAACACACAAGTCTATATATAAGCTCTACTTCTGCTACATAAAGATGTAAAAAATAAAGCTACTAAGAACTGAAGAAGAACTAACACCACCCTTTACTTCTACTCCTTATCCTTCTTCTACTTAACCTGCGTCTTCTTTCCCTTTCTTTCCTTTGGTTGCTGCCTCACTTGATGCTCTGTCCACAATATGACGCCATCTGTTCCTGTCCTGTACATTCAACTTAATTTTCTCGTTCTTTTCACCAGATCTCCCGCTTTCGCTGATGCAACCTTTTCTGCTGTGCAGGCCGCCCTCAACAAACGCCAGTTGCAGGTCAGTCATCTTAAACAGGAACGGTTGTTTAGACATATATATACAATATCTTGATATTAGATGGGTATATATCTTTATGTTTGGTATCTTGATGTAATAGAATTAGAATGTTTATTGTAAATTTTAAATATATTTATTTTTAAATTTTATAAACTACATGTTTTTAAACAAACAGGCTCCATTACCCAAATGAGATAAATCAAGCCAGAGAACTGGAACATGGTGTTCTTAAACAGTAAAGGTTACTTATACATGTGGTATATATATGATATCTTGATATTAGACAGGCTTATATCTTTATTTGCTGTATCTTGATGTAATAAAATTAGAGCCTATATACACAGCTTGTATGTTTATAAACTGCATGTTTTTAAAGAAACAGGATCAAATACCAAGTGAGATAGATCAAGCCAGAGGACTGAAACTTAGATCTAGGTTTACGACTCAGTGGGACTTTCAATTTAGGTGTCTTAACTCATAGGAGTAATAGTACTTTGTCAACAATGCTCATAAAATCACACTAGTTTTAGTTTTTTTTTTCAAAATGTATATCTTTAGAACTAAGTAAGATAGAATAAAATTTTCTGCAGTAAAATAGAATACCATTTTTCACAGATTCGAAAACTTTAGCTTTTCATCTTTAAAATCACATACTTCACTCCCTGCTTACATATACTCATTGTGATTGTAGAGTTAAGACAGCGTTGGGTAGAGATCTGTGTTCACATCCCTACCTCCTTCTTACTGCTTACGCCTGCTTACATGTAAGTGTTATGACTGTTGAGTTAAGACAACGTCGGGTAGAGAGCTGTATTCACATCCTTACCTCCTTCTTACTACTTACACCTGCTTACATGTAAGCCCGTGTTTCCACTGAAACAGAAACGAACCGACCCAAACCGACCCGACCCTACAAAAAACGGCAATGAAAATTTACCTTACGCAATGCTTTAGGTGGAATGGCTCAGAGATTTGTGGTGTTACGGTCGACGCCACAGGTGGTTGACGTTTACTACGATAGAGAGAGAGAGAGGCTGAGAGTGAGGTTGAGTGAGAAGAGAGAGAGAGAGAGAGAGGGAGGGAGATAATGAGAGAGAGAGAGGTTAAGAGTGAGTTTGAGTGAGGAGAGAGAGAGAGAAATTGAGAGACTTAGAGAGAGGTTGAGAGAAGAGAGAGACACAAAGAGAGGTTGCGAGAGGAGAGAAAGAGAGAAAGAGGAAGAGAGATAATGAGAGAGAGAGAGAGGGATGGAGAAAGGTAGAGTGAGTGGGAATATCATTATTAACCAAACAAAATTGAGTATAAAACAAACACCAACACTTCACATCAAAACTACAAATCAAACCAATCTTTCTCCCACCCGATTTATCCAATTTCTCCGAACTTCTCCAGACGCCGAGAGAAGGACGACTCGTTGAGCGAGTGGAAATATTATAATCAACCAAAAAAAAATTGAAATTAAAACATACCATCAACACTTCACATCAAAACAACAAATCAAACCAATCTTTCTCCCACCCGATTTATCCAATTTATCCGAATTCTCCAGACGCCGAGAGAAGGACGACTCGTCGCGCGACCGAGAGCGCATCAAGAACGCGCTGAACGTGACGGGCTCGGAAAAAAAACGAATGTTGGTCTTTATCACATATTCACAGTTGTCAATGATAGTGATCGGTTGTCTGATGGGGAGGTGGGGATGTATAGGATTAGATACCAAAGAGGTGCTGGATGGACAGAACAAGGAAGTCGGTCAGTAGGAAGAGTTAGTCAGTAGTCTCCCATACAAGGAATGTTGGTCTTTTAGTTATCAGTGTATTTACAATTGACTATGATAGTGTTCTGATGTCTGAATGAGAGGTGGGTCAACGCGCAGATCGAGGCGATGCGGGAGGAGAACGAGCGCCTCAAGGCCTGCAACGGCGACCTGCAGAGGGTGCGCGACAACCTCGAGGACGAGAAGGAGGACATCGGAAAGGACAAGGACCGCCAGGTCAAGGAGAACGAGAGATGGTGAGTCCGGGGCTTTTATTCCTTCTCCTTCTTCTATACCTTCTTTTCATCCTCATCTTCGTCCTCCTTCCTCTTCTTGCTCGCACTTCTCCTCACACTCCTCCTCCTTTTACAATTACTCTCCCCCCTTCTTCTCCTCCTTTTACACCTCAACCTCCTCCTTCTTCTTCTGCTCCTTTTCCACCTCCTCCTCTTCTTCTTCTCCTTTTCCAACTCCTCTTCCCCCTTCTTCTCCCCCTTCTCCTCCCCCTCCTCCTCCTCCTCCTCCTCCTCCTCCTTTTTCTCCTCCTCCTCCTCCTTCTTTGACATTATATCTGTTATATAATGTTCTTTCTCATGTTGCATATTCTTCATGTTTGTAAATCATAAATTAAAGTAGTGAAAAATAAGATAGAAGAGCAGTAATTATTTACAAATTTTTGCTTTGTGAAAGGAAAAAAAAAAATCCTTCTTAAATCTAAGACTTTACTGTCAGCAAGAACATGAAATGAAAAGCTCTTTACTTTTATAATCAAAGCATTATAAATTTTTTTCACTGATTGAAGTAACAACACTTTACTCCTCCTCCTCATCCTTCACCTCCTCCTCCTCATCATCTTCTCCTCCTCCCTCCTCCCTCCCCCCCAGCCAACGGGTCATCGAGCAGCTGGAGGCGAAGATCTCCGCCCTGCGGGAGGACCTGGTGGCCACCAAGGAGGCGCTTAACAGAGCCCAGCTGGACAAGGAGGTGTTGGATGGACAGAACAAGGAAGTCGGTCAGTACTCCCTACCTAACTGGTTGGGTCGGTGTCAGCTTAATGTGACTGGCTAAGACAGGAGTCATGGTATCTCTGCCCTGTCTCGTGTGTGGCAGCACATAAAATTGTCAGACAAGACGTCAGTCTTGAGGCCAGTCCACAATATAGCCTATAAAGTGCTGATGTTGGACGTTAAATCAACTCAACTCAACTCACTGTCAGACATTAGTCTTGGGACCGCTCTGCAATATAGCCTAGTTAGAGTAATGACGTTGGATGCTAGGCTAAGCAATGAACTCAAAACCCAAAAATCGCAAGAACACTGGTCTACATTGAGAAAAGACTAGCCGTTACTGTAGCCCTAACTCTTGTGCCGAAGTTCTGTAAAAACTAATTTTGCCGTGAGGTTCAACTTGTTAAACGATGTTGGACGTTAAATCAACTCAACCATCAACTATCAACATATGGTCATCTTTGACTGTGTGCCGCAGTAGCCGGTTGAGCACTATACTGGCAAGCTACAGGTCCAAATATCAATTCTCAGCTAGACGGAAAGATATGGAAAATCAATTGGGGATGCAAAACTGTTTTAAAAATATATCCTCATTCAAATATTATGCCCTCCATTCTCAAGGGAAGTTTGAAGATAATGGAAAGAAACATGAGTGATATAATGGAGCTGAATATCCCAAAACCTCCAAAGACTTTCTTGACAGTCAATGTGTTAAGCACTTAAAGAAATAATCTGTGATAATACGAAAAATATTGTTAAGTTGTTTTGAAGGTGTTTTTTTTTTTTTTTTTTGGGGGGGGGGGGGGGGGGGGGGGGTGCCCAGCTAGACAAGGAGGTGTTGGATGGACAGAACAAGGAAGTCGGTCAGTGTGGGCAGTTATCTCTTAGACATGCTCTTTCTTTTACTGTGTCTCAGTGTGGGGGTCTCTTATACAGTGGGGGATTGGGTCTTTTAGTTATCTCTTAAACATGCTCTTTCTTTTACTCTGTCTTGGACATTAGAAAGAAGTCGGTCAATATGGGGCCTATTAAACATGCTCTTCTACTCCGTCTTGGACATTGTTTGGTTGTTCAGGCATTAGAAAGAAGTAGGTCAATATGGTGTATCTTATATAATGGTCAATAGGTCTTATACTCTGTCTGGGACATTGTTTGGTTGTTCAGGCATTAGAAAGAAGTCGATCAGTAGTCTCCGATACAAGGAATGTTGGTCTTTTAGTTATCAGTGTATCACATATCCACAGTTGTCTATGATAGTGATCGGTTGTCTGATGGGGAGGTGGGGATGTATAGGATTAGAGACCAAGGGCCCAGCTGGACAAGGAGGTGCTGGATGGACAGAACAAGGAAGTCGGTCAGTATGGGGTCTCCTATACAGTGGGCAATGGGTCTTTTAGTTATCAGTATATCACATATTCACACTTGTTAATGATAGTGATCGGTTGTCTGATTTAGAGGTGGGGATGTATAGGATTAGAGACCGAGGGTCCAGCTGGACAAGGAGGTGTTGGATGGACAGAACAAGGAAGTCGGTCAGTATGGGATCTCTTATACAATGGGCAATGGGTCTTTTAGTTATCAGTGATCGATTGTCTGATGGAGAGGTGGGGATGTATAGGATTAGGGACCAAGGGCCCAGCTGGACAAGGAGGTGCTGGATGGACAGAACAAGGAAGTCGGTCAGTATGGGGTCTCTTGTACAATGGGCAATGGGTCTTTTAGTTATCAGTGTATCACATATTCACAGTTGTCAATGATAGTGATCGGTTGTCTGATGGAGAGGTGGGGATGTAATTAGAGACCGAGGGCCCAGCTAGACAAGGAGGTGCTGGATGGACAGAACAAGGAAGTCGGTTAGTAGGAAGGGTTAGTCAGTAGTGTCCAATACAACGAATGTTGGTCTTTATCACATATTCACAGTTGTCAATGATAGTGATCGGTTGTCTGATGGGGAGGTGGGGATGTATAGGATTAGATACCAAAGAGGTGCTGGATGGACAGAACAAGGAAGTCGGTCAGTATGAAGAGTTAGTCAGTAGTCTCCAATACAAGGAATGTCGGTCGTTTAGTTATCAGTGTATTTACAGTTGACTATGATAGTGTTAGGTTGTCTGATAGAGAGGTGGGGATGTATAGGATTAGAGACCGAGGGTCCAGCTGGACAAGGAGGTGTTGGATGGACAGAACAAGGAAGTCGGTCAGCAGGAAGAGCTAGCCAGTAGTGTCCAATGTCGGTCTTTTAGTTATCAGTGTTAGGTTGTCTGATGGGAAGGTGGGGATGTATAGGATTAGATACCAAGAGCCCAGCTGGACAAGGAGGTGTTGGATGGACAGAACAAGGAAGTCGGTCAGTATGGGCAATGGGTCTTTTAGTTATCTCTTAAACATGGGGTCTTGGACATTGTTTGGTTTTTAGAGACATTAGAAGGAAGTCGATCAGTATGGGGTCTCTTATACGACGGTTATGTAGGGATCAGAACAAGGAAGTTGGTTAGTTATTTTCTTGACACAATGTTTGGTTGATTGTCTGAGGGAGGGATGGCAAAGGGGTGATTCAGAACTTGATCTCGTAAACATGTTCATCTCTTAAAGTGGTAAGTTTTCGTAGGGAGGGGGAGAAAATTGGACATCAGGGACATAGGAAAGAAGTTGTTCTCAAGTCTCTTTATATAGTCATCTCTTAAAGTGGTAGGTTTCCTGGAAGTGGGAGGGGGAGGGGGGGGGCAGATAGCTCATTTGGTTTAAGGTAATACAAGATGAGATATACTTTATTGGCTCCTCGTGGGGAAACTGAAACCGTAGAACCCTACAAATCTCAGGGTTGATTCTTAGCATGATGGAGAGCCTCAGGATGCTCCGAATAAGGATGTCGATCAAAAATATCGTACATATGGCCATCTCTGACTTTGTGCTGCTCGGCACTTAAAGAAATAATTTTCGTTGATTAAAAAAGTATTTCAGGTCAGGTTTTTTTTTTGTCTCTATTCTTTCTTCATTATCCAACAATGGGTGATAATTGCAAACTGTAAAATAATCTAAATGGTTCTGTCGCCGTATAGGATCCTCCAGGGGAACCTAGGAGAGGTTAAACCCGGAGAGAGGGAGAGAACTCTCTCCCTCGCTCTATAGAGAATCCACCCCTGTCTGTCTAAGATATCATGCACACGATATAGCTGTTACTGTGTCAATACACACTGTAACACTAACTCTTACTCTAACTCTAACTCTAACTCTAACTCTATTCCTCCAGGTGACGCGCTGTCCAAGTCGGAGCTCCAGAAAGCTGAGATTGAGGTGGAGATCAACCAGCTGAAGACGGAGGAGGCCGCGCTCAAAGATGCTCTGCTGAAGATGCAGGCGCTGAATGAGGGTCTCGGCCAGGACAAGATTGAGCTCAACCGCATCATTCTGCAGGTGAGACCTGGAACAGGGGGGGCGTGGTGGTCCAGGGGTAGATCATCGGCTTCCGACGCAAAAGGTCTCTAACTCTAACTCTAACTCTAAATCTATCAAAATTGAGCTCAACCGGATCATTCTACAGGTGAGAGGTGGAGTTAGGTCTGGTTCATGTCTTGTGATACCGCAATACAGAAATG
>RQTK01000430.1:180672-199032 GCA_003991915.1 Elysia chlorotica
GTGATTTTGAAATCACAACTTGCGCTCACATGCAAGGCGATGTAGAACTAGAAGCTTTCTCTAGATCTAGACTCTTTTTGCTTTTGATTTTTTAAATGAAAAAGTTTTAGCTTTATTTAGATCTAGAATTCTATTCTTAATTTTTTTTAAATGAAAAAGTTTTAGCTTTATTTAGATCTAGCATCCTATTTGGATTTTTTAAATTTTTTTTTTAATGAAAGTTTTAGATAGTGTGTCAAATTTTGAAAATTTTACAATGCGGAGAAATGTAAGTTATTATTTATTATTTTTTTTCCCAATTATTGGGATGTGTAAGTATTAGTATATTCACTTTGTTTTCAATGGTATCACCGTGACTTTATTTTGGTTAAAATCATCTGGTTGGTTTTTTTTTCTTTGTTTTTTTTTAATGTTTTTTTTCCATGCATTGAAACAACATGGGCCTTTGGTTTTGAGATCCCTTTCCAGAAATGTGTGGGTTTTAACTTATCTTAAATTTATTGTGGTCTCTGATTTTTGTTTTCCTTGCCTTCATCTTGATCTTGTACTTAGACTGTGTTTTTCCACCTTTGAAAGAAGCCCTCTATTTTACTCTATTCTTCATTCTGCTCATCCATGAAGATCCCTGCTTTTTGGAAATGTCATATTTCCGTCTTTTTTTTTTCCTAGCCAGATGATACTATGTACTAAGTGCATACGTGTTTTTTCTCTCTGTGCACCAGTTATCACAGCACAAACTCCTTGCTATGCTGATTTGGGATGTCATATTTCCTTTTTTTTTTCTACCCAGTTTATTAAGTGTACTAGGAGCATTATTTTTTTGTCTCTCTCTGTATTCAACTATCAAGGCAAAAGCTCTATGCTCTGCCAGTTGGTGATGTCATCTTTCTATCTTTGTTTTTTTCTTGCCAGATGACACTATGTACTTTGTGCATACATATTTTTTTCTCTCTGTGCACAAGCTATCACGGCAGAAGCTCCTTGCTATTTGTGGTGTCATCTTTCCATCTTTCTTTTCCTAGCCAGTTTATACAATGTGATACTAAGTGCATTTATGTTTTGTTTTGTATCTGTACCAGCTATCACTGCAAAAACGTCCTGTTTTGCCAATTGGTTATGTCATCTTTCCATCTTTCTTTTCGTAGCCAGTCTATACAATGTACTTGGTGCATTATTTTTGTTCTCTCTCTCCGTGTATTCAGCAATCAAGGCAGAAGCTCCTTGCTATGCTATTTGGCAATGTAATCTTTCCATCTTTGCTTTTCTAACCAGTTTATACAATGTGATACTAAGTGCGTTTATGTTTTTTTTTCTTTGTGTTCCAGCTATCACGGCAGAAGCTCCTTGCTATTTGTGGTGTCATCTTTCTGTCTTTATTTTCCTAGCCAGTTCATACAATGTAATACTAAGAGCATTCTTTTATTTTTTTCTCTGTGTAGTCAGCCATCAAGGCTGAATCTCTAGCTCTCGGCTTGGCCAAATGGTGATGTCATCTTTCCATCTTTGTTTTCCTAGCCACTTCATAGAATGTAATACTAAGTGAATTTATTTTTTGCCTTTTCTCTATGTTCCAGCTATCTTGGTAAAATGTCCCTGATTTGCCAATTGATTTTGTCATCTTTCCATCTTTGTTTTCCTAACCACTTCATACAATATAATACTAAGTGCATATATTTATTATTTTCTCTCTATGTTCCAGCTATCACAGCACAAACTCCTTGCTATTTGAGGTACCATCTTTCCATCTTTCTTTTCCTAATGAGTTCATACAATGTAATACTCAGTACATTTATTATGTTTTTTTTTCCTTTCTTTTCTCTATGCTCCAGCTATCACGGCAGAAACAGGCTCTTGCGGAAGAACTCCTCACCACACGCCGGGAGGTCGAGAGACTTCAGGTTTCTCTGGAGCGCATCTCCAAGGAGAAGGAGGCTCTCACCAATGAGAAGGGAGAACTTGTTGTGCAGGTAGGTAGGGAGGAGGAGAAAGAGACAAAGAGAAACGTAAAGGAGAAATGGAGAAATCTGTAAATGAGTGATGAAGCGCTTTATTGGAAAAAAAAGAAGAAAAAAAGGAAAATTTGAAGATCAGAGATAAATGCCATTTATTTGATAAAGAATATCAAATACATTTTTTAGATTTTAAATTATATTCAAGAAAAAAGAAAGAAAATATTTTGTTTTAATTAGAGGAAATTTTGGGAGCATATTATATTAGATCTCATGATCATAGACCGTTCATTTTTTTCTTCAAGGCTTTGTACCAGCTAATAAAATCCAAATTGTTTTAGCAATAACTTGAAGTCATGCCAAAAATTTAAAAAAACTAATTAGGATCTCAATAGCTACAGATATTACCACTAACTTTAAATCGAGAGAGATCTAAAGAGAGAGATAGAGAAAGACACAGAGAAACACGAGTCCTAGACAGAGAGACCTATATACACTTAGTGAAAGAGAGGAAACTACCAAGTATATTGGGGGGCGCGGTAGCCCTGTGGTAGAACATCGGCTTCTGATACAAATAAAGTTATATCTTATCTTATCTTAATTAGTAGTAATTATGATAGTAATAATAATAATAATAATAATAATAATAATAATAATAATAATAATGATAGTAATATAGTGGTGGTGGTGGTAGTAATAATAATACTGGTAATTGTGTCTCAGCCTATCCCCCCTTTCCACTATAGAACCTCAAAAATTAGGGATCCCCATACATAAGAGGACCAGCCTCGTAGTAATAGAATGAACAAGCATAGGATCCATCATGTCTTGCCTTCATCCAGATCTTTTGTCTTCTGTCAACGCCGCCTGTCGCCGTATAGGATCCCCCAGGGGAACCTAGGAGACGTTAAACCCGGAGAGAGGGAGAGAATTCTCTCCCTCCCTCTATAGAGAATCCTTATCTTAATCTGAACCCTCCATTCACTCTCCGCCCCCAGGTGACCGCCTGCGAGAGAGAGAACCGGCAGCAGAGCGAGATGATCTCGGCCTACGCTGCCGATAAGGACAGCCTTGAGAGCGCGCTGTACGAGGCTCAGCAGATGGTGCGCGAGCTCGAGGTCAAGAGGGCCCAGCTCGAGGGAGAGAACCAGGAGCTCATCGTCAAGAAGGAGAACCTGCAGTGTGAGTACAGTTTGAAGACATTTGAAGAAGGTACCGACATCGACCAAACCAGTACAAAATAGGATTGATAAGTTGTATTACCAATCGTAAGTTTCAAACCAGAGACCAACTATGAGCTATAGGTAGAAGTTCTATCCTAGGGCACGCAGTGGCCCTGGGATAGAACATCGGCTTCCGACGTAAAAGGTCAGTGGTTCGAGCCCTGGCAATTTCGCTCCCTACTGGTTGGGTCGGTGTCAGTTTAATGGTATCCCTGCCCTGTCTCGTGTTTGGCTGCACGGTAAATTATCAGACGTCAGTCTTGGGGCCCGTCCACAGTATAGCCTACATAATGCTGATGCTGGACGTTAAACCAACACAACATCAGCTTGAAGATTTGGAAGGGATGCAAATATTTGCGTATATTTCACGGGTTTTAAGTGTGATAAATTAAAAAAAGTTTGCTGGTAAGATTTCAGTAGAAAGTCTATCAAGGGTTAATGCATTTTGATCTATTGCGTGTGCTATGCAGCTTTACATGAAAGGGTTCTGTAATAAAAAATAAGGATTCAATTGGCATTGCTGAATTAGTACCTTGTTTTTTTGTTTTTCTGTCAACCGTTATGTCATACAATGTTTTTTTCTATCAAATTGTATTTTGTACGTTGTTTTTTATTAATTTTTTTCTATAAAACTTTATTTTGTACGATGTTTCATTTTTCAGCTGAGATTGTTCGACTCGAGCAAGAGAAGGCCACCGATTTCGAACGGTTCGAGTACGCGAAGGAAAGTCTGAACCAGCGGCTACATCAGCTGGACAGAGACTCGCAGTTAGCCTTGAGTCAGGAGAAACAGGCTCATGAGGAGGATGTGGAGAGGCTCTCCCAGGAGAGGGTAAGCAAGAGAGCAAGAGAGGGGGGGGGTGAGGAAGGGAGGGAGAGAAAGAGGGAGGGAAAGATAAACCAAGGAGTGAGAGAGGGAACCAGTAGCTGGACAGAGACTCTCAGCTAGCTTTGAGTCAGGAGAAGCAGGCCCATGAGGAGGATGTGGAGAGGCTCTCCCAGGAGAGGGTGAGTAAGAGGGAGAGGCAGGGTGGGGGGAGAAAGGAGGAAAGGAGGAGGGAGGACAAAGGGAAACATAAACCAAGGAGGGAGAGAGGAGAGGGCATTCGTAGCTAGCTTTGACTCAGGAGAAACAAGCCCATGAGGAGGATGTGGAGAGGCTCTCCCAGGAGAGGGTGAGTGAGAGGGAGGTGGGAGAGAGGGAGGGGTGAGGAAGGGAGTAGGGAAGAGGGAAAGGAAGACAGAGGGGTGGAAGAGATAGTGGGGTGAGAGTGAGGAGATAGAGGGGCATGGAGCAGAAAAGAAAGAGAGAGAGATAGATGGAGATAGATAGAGTTAGAGAAAGGGAGAGGGGGGAGGAGGGTAGAGATGAAGCGTCATTTAATTCCCGTAGTCAATCACCACAGATGTGGACAGGTTAATTACTCTTCTGATTTCCTCACCCCAGAACACTCAACAGAAACGAGGAATAGGCGATGTCAAAAAAGTTACTTCCAGATAAGGGGGGTGGGGGTTCTGTGGGTCCCGTATCTCTTCTTATTCGGAACTTAGTACGGTACACTTTTTCCACTGTTGTTTGATTTCGGTGTTTAATTCCCCTATTCCCCAGACATTAAGCCTCCTTGAATTCCCCTACTCATTTCCCCACCAGTGTTGAAGCCTCCTTAAAATTCCCCTACAAAATTCCTCTTCCGACTCCCCTTCCCCCAGGACACCCAGCGGGCCGAGTTTGACAACGAGCGCGAGACCTTAGTCCACCAGCACGGCCTCGAGAAGGAAGAGCTCCTTTGATTCCCCTACAAATTGCCTACTAATTTCCCTACTACTGCCCCACTCATGGGACACCCAGCGTACTGAGTTAGACAACAAAATAAAGCCTCCTTGAATTCCCCTACAAATTCTCCCTACTGATTCCCCCAGCCCTAGGACATCCAGGTGCTGAGTTTATAAATGTGAACACAAGGAATCATACAATGTGAAAAGGTTAATTCCCCTACTTTCTCCCCACCAAAAATGAAGCCTCCTTGAATTCCCCTACTCATTTCCCCACCATACATGAAGCCTCCTTAAATTCCCCTACTTGTTTCTCCACCAGAAATGACGCCTCCTTAAATTCCCCTACTCATTTCCCCACCATAAATAAAGCCTCCTTGAATTCCCCTACTCATTTCCCCACCATACATGAAGCCTCCTTGAATTCCCCTACTCATTTCCCCACCAGAAATAAAGCCTCCTTAAATTCCCCTACTCATTTCCCCACCATACATAAAGCCTCCTTGAATTCCCCTACTCATTTCCCCACCATACATGAAGCCTCCTTAAATTCCCCTACTCATTTCCCCACCATAAATAAAGCCTCCTTAAATTCCCCTACTCATTTCCCCACCAGAAATAAAGCCTTCTTGAATTCCCCTACTCATTTCCCCACCACATATGAAAATTCCTTGAATTCCCCTACTCATTTCCCCACCAGAACTGACATCTCCTTGAATTCCCCTACTCATTTCCCCACCACATTTGAAAATTCCTTGAATTCCCCTACAAATTTCCTCACCATTGTTGAAACCTCCTCGAATTCCCCCTACAAAATTCCTCTTTCGACTCCCCTTCCCCCAGGACACGCAGCGGGCCGAGTTTGACAACGAGCGCGAGACCCTGGTACACCAGCACGGCCTCGAGAAGGAAGAGCTCGCGTCTGCCATTCCTCTTCTACTCCCCTTCACCCAGGACACCCAGCGGGCCGAGTTTGACAACGAGCGCGAGACCCTGGTACACCAGCACGGCCTCGAGAAGGAAGAGCTCGCGTCTGCCGCGGAGAAGCAGAAGGACGAGCTCCTGGCCGAGCTGGCCACGCTGCAACGGGACCGCGACGACGCCCTGCTCATCGCCGAGAACGACAAGCAGCAGGTCATCTGCCTGATGGAGCAGGAGAAGGCCACTCTGCAGGAGAAGCAGGCCATGCTGGTAGGGGAGCTAACCCAGGCGGGCGTGGCCTACGAGCGCCTGAAGCGCGAGAGCCAGGCTCAGGCCGAGCAGGACCGGGGGACGATCGGGGGACTGCACTCCGAGCTCCACAAGTTCCGCGGCCAGTTTGAGGAGGCGACGTGAGTTATGGGGATTGATGCGGCTTTAAAGCTTTAGAGAATGTGCTGGTAAAGTTATACAGTCTGTAAATACCTATGACCATGGTATAACACGATCGGGGTGCTGCACTCCGAGCTCCACAAGTTCCGCGGCCAGTTTGAGGAGGCCACGTGAGTTATGGGGATTGGTGCGGTTGTTAAGCTGTAGAGAATGTGCTGGTAAAGTTATATAGTCTCTAAATTATTATAACCACTGTAAAGCTGTAGAGAATGTGCTTGTAAAGTTATATAGTCTGCAAATTCTTTTGACCATGGTATAAAGCTGTAGAGAATGTGTTGGTAAAGTTATATAGTCTGTAAACTCTTATGATCATGGTATAACACGATTGGGGGGACTTCACTCCGAGCTCCACAAGTTCCGCGGGCAGTTTGAGGAGGCGACGTGAGTTATGGGGATTGATGCGGTTGTAAAGCTGTAGAGAATGTGCTGGTGAAAAAGATAGTCTCTAAATTCTTATGACCACTGTATAGCTGTAAAGAATGTGGTGATAAAGTTATGTTGTCTCTAAATTATTATAACCACTGTAAAGCTGCAGAGAATGTGCTGATAAAGTTATATAGTCTGTAAACTCTTATGGTCATGGTATAAAGCTGCAGAGAATGTGCTGGTAAAGTGATATAGTCTGGAAACTCTTATGACCATGGTATAAAGCTGCAGAGAATATGTTGGTAAAGTTATGTAGTCTGCAAATTCTTATGACCACGATATAACACGATGAGCCTCGATTTAACAACATAAAAGCTGCAGAGAATGTGCTGGTAAAGTTATATAGTCTGTGAACTCCTCTGATCATGGTATAACAAGATGAGCTGAGGCTACGTGAGTTATGGGGATTGATGCGGTTATAGAGCTGTAGAGAATGTGCTGGTAAAGTTATATTGTCTGTAAATTCTTATGACCACGGTATAACAAGATGAGCTGAGGCTACGTGAGTTATGGGGATTGATATAGTTTTAAAGCTGTAGAGAATGTGCTGGTAAAGTTATATAGTCTGTAAACTCTTATGACTACGCTATAAAGATCTAAGACTCAAGGGATTGTAAGTAAAATGTCCCTGTAGCTCACAGCATCATTGTACTTACAACCCGTTGTGTCATAGATTGCCGTATCATAAATGAGAGTAAATAAAACTTTGTGATTTTAGCCAGGCCCGTCTTAAGTGCAATATTACCCTACACTATAAGTAGATCTGGAATTTTTTTTTAGTATTTTTCCACAGTGGTAGAGGTAGGCTTTTAATGAAATTTGCCGAACAATGATTGCACTTTGTGGGATAATTAGAACCCTCGACTTATAGATGCATCGGCACCAGATCGTAAAGCGAACATAGTTATACCACTAGATCACTACGCTCCTCAAAATCCTCAAAATCCTCAAATCTAAAAATCTAATTGCTCTAAACTAGAAAACAGCGCTGTTAAAAGCAACCACATTACATGTATCAAACCCACACGCAAGTCAATCAATCAAAATATTTCTAACCTGCGATATTGTGTTTGATCCAGGGAGGTGCATGATCTCCTTAAAATCCTAAAAATCCTAAAAATCTAATTACTCTAATTACTCTACGCTAGATGACAGTACTATTGAAACTGATAACCCGATATGGATCAAAACTACACGCAAATTAATCAATCAAAATATTTTTTTATATGTGATATTGTGTCTTATCCAGGGAGGCGCATGAGCTCCTTAAAATCATAAAAATCTAAAACTCTAATTACTCCACCCTAGAACACAGCACTGTTGAAAGCAATCACATTATATGAATCAAAACCACACGCAAGTCAATCAATCAAAATATTTCTGACCCGCGATTTTGTGTCTGATCCAGGGAGGCGCATGAGCGAGAGGTCCGAGACCTGACGCACCAGATCAAGGAGGTGACGAGGATGAGGGAGGGCGCCCTCAAGGAGGTGGCGGAACTCAAGACCCAGCTCAAGCTGGTGGAGGAGACGCGCGATGCGATCAGGCGCGACCTCATCGAGGCCAACAGGGCCATCAGAGAGGGTATGTCCCGTGTCTCGATCTTGAATTGTGCGGATGTGGGGTACATGTCTTTGAAGATACCTCATCGTCATTTTTAAAAAATATCTCTATGGAGAGAGCTATCTATCGCTGTGCAATGTCTCCTAGTTTCATAAGGGTATACTTTACTCATTCATCCCCTGCTTTTATGGTTTATCTGTAATGAAGTAAGAACTAAAATACTTGCGTCGTTCCATGTATCAGAAAAACCATATGCAACAGTACTGTAAACATGTATAGACTTTTGATATTAAATAATAATAATAATAAAAATAATGATATATTCCATGTATATACTGCACTTCTATGAACAACCATACTCGATGCGCTTAACAATTTCCATTATCATATTTACAAAAGAAGAAGAATACAATATTACATTAAAAACCACAAGGAATCATTAGAAGTATTTACAACATTCACCAGTTCAATTTCAATTGTAACAACATAACAAGGTGAGCTGCAGTTTAGCAGTATATGACAGATTTTAGACACAAGGGATTGTAAGTACAATGTCACAGTAGCTCACCACATTGTTGTACTTACGACCGGTTGCGCCTTAGATTATTGTATAGTTAAGCTCATACATGAGAGTAAAACTTTGTGCTTTCGACCTGGTCAGTCTTAAGTGCAATATTACTGGATATTAAAAGACAGCACTGGTTCTCTATAGAGGGAGGGAGAGAATTCTCTCTTCCTCTCTCCGTGTTTAACGTCTCCTAGGTTCCCCTGTTGAAAGTAATCACGCAAGTCAATCAATCAAAATATTTGTGACCCGTGATATTTTTATTTCATCCAGGGAGGCGCATGAGCGAGAGGTCCGAGACCTGACGCACCAGATCAAGGAGGTGACGAGGATGAGGGAGGGCGCCCTCAAGGAGGTGGCGGAACTCAAGACCCAGCTCAAGCTGGTGGAGGAGACGCGCGATGCGATCAGGCGCGACCTCATCGAGGCCAATAGGGCCATCAGAGAGGGTATGTACGATGTCGTCATCTTGAATTGTGCGTGTGTATGTGGGGTACATAACTTTGAATATAAATTATGTCATCTTCATATTTTTTTTTTAACCTTGACGAAGAGAGATACCTCTCATTGTTAATTGTCTCTTTGTTTCCTCAGGGTTATCATATAAGCACTCATCCCCTTTTTTATGTTTTATCTGTAGTTTAACAGAAGCCAAAACATTTATGATATTGCATGTATTAGAAAAACTCTATGCTTTACCAGCTGTAAATGGCTAAAGAATTTTGAAAAAATTCATTGGTCTATGATCTAATGCCATTTTGTTAAAGACAGTTTTACGTTTTCCAATGAAAGATGACAAAACACAGTTCTTACAAAGCAACCACATATTGAAAACATTAAAAAAATGTATAAATGTTTTAATCATTGCAACCAATACAGAACTGCTTGCTGGGGTTTACAAGATTTTTTGTGTATTGCATGAAAATGGATGTTAGTGTTACTTGATTATAAAATACTTTCCCGCCTTTCATCTAATGACTTAAACTGTATATTTTGATTACAAAATTGCCTTCCTATGCCTGTGAAAATTTGAATTTTTTTTTCGAAAATATAGTGTCTACCCTTCTGAAGATTTGACGATTGTCAAAATAGGCTGTTTATGTTGATTGGAATAAAGATTTGTAACTCCTTCTTAAACAATAGAAACATTCTAGCATTATTTTGGTAAGAAATTTGGAATTTTATTTTTGAAAATATAGTGTATGACCTTATGAAGATTTGACGATTGTCAAAATAGACTGTTTATGTTGATTGGAATAAAGATTTGTAACTCCTTATATCTTATACAATAGAAACATTCTAACATTTGGTAAGTTGGATAGAGATCATATATGTTATATATATATATATATATATATATATATATATATTCATAATTCTACTAGTACTATCATTTACACCACCACAAACCGAGTTTCGTGGCCAATACCAGAAATTATCCATTATCCATCGTCTGATTATTTTCTCATGCACGCACCAGGTGAGGAGATGAAGGAGCTGATGCGGCGAGAGATCGTCGAGACGAAGCGAGCCATGAACGAGGAGGTACGGGAGAAGGAGCTCGTCGGCAAAACGGCGGAGGAGCTCCGAGGAAAGGTCAAGAAGGTCGAGGCCGACAAGACGGAGATGAACCGAGTCATCCAGGAGGCGAAGCAGAGAATCTCGGGTAACCACCGCTAGTGGTTGTTGTTCAAATTCAAATTCAAATTCAAATTTATTCAACAATCGCCAGGACTTGAAGCCGGACCTTTTGCGTTGGAAGTCGCCTTCCAGGATAGAACTTCTACCTATAGCTCGTAGCTGGTCGTTGATTTGAAACTCACGATTGGGAAACAACTTATTAAGCCTATTTTGTACTGGTTTGGTCCGCGTCGGCATAACGAGATCAGCTAAAGAAATGGTATACCCGCTCTGTCTCAGACTTAAGTCTTAGGATCTGTCCACAAGATGGTCTATATAGTGATGACGTTGGACGCTAAGCAACATACAAACAATTTAGCTGTGTGTTGTGGACATAGATTTTGTCACTTAAATTTAGATGTGCTTTGTTTTTACATTTATAAAGATCAAAGTTTGAAAACTTACTTTGCTCAATGTAGAGTTAATCTTTCTCCTATGCTGATATCCGCTCGGGATACCATTATTTTACTGGTAGCATCATGGATTAAGGTTAATACACATTTGACAACAAAGATTAACTACAGAGATAAACACAGCTTTTCATATAAGGACTAGAAATAAAAATGTATTTTTAGCTTTCTTAGCCAGCAGGTCTTCGCAATATAACTATTCATACTTGTGTTCATTAAAGATTTAATGATTTTTGGCCTTTGCAAGAACTGCTCTTGTAGTTTCTTAAAATCAGATATTGCTTTTATTTTTTCTTGCTGTAACTATTATGTTGTCACGATTCCTCTTCATTTTATATATTAAAGAATGGAACATTTTATTAGAAAACGATCATTTACAACTTAGATATCATTTTATTGGAATTTTAAATCATACTTGACTAGAATGCTTCATGTCTATGTTTATATTAACTCACTCATTTGTGTACGCGTATTAATTTTTATGTATAATTTATAATGTTTACACAAGATAAGATTTTCATTAGATACATTCATTCAGTAACTCAAGCTGCGATATCGTGATATTATGATGTATATTATAGTATGTATAATATTATTGATCTTTATGTCCAAATTTTACCTTTTTGTTTTCATATCGTGGTAAACTTTACAATTTCGTTTGTTGTTTGAAGAGAGTGTACTTTAATTTCCCCTTGAGGGATGAATAAAGATTTCTGTACTCTATACTCTGGCACACCAGTGTTGAACGAGCAGAAGGCTGGAGTCCAGAAAGAGGCTGGCGAGCTGCGGAACAACCTGCGCGAGGTCGAGAAGGCGCGTCTGGAGGCCAGGAGAGAGCTTCAGGAGCTCAGGAGACAGGTAGGTAGAGCTTTTGCCTTAGTAAGTAAGGAGCAGTAATATCAATACCATGTAAGTTATGAAATATCAATAAATTAGTAATTTAAGAACAATAATATCAATTTATTAGTAAGTTGGGAACTTTAATATCAATACATTAATAAATTTAGAACATAAATATCAACACATTAGTGAGATGGAAACATTAATATCAAAACATTAGTAAGTTAAGAAACATTAATATCAATACATTAGTAAGTTAGGAACATTAATATCAATACATTAGGAAGTAAGGAACATAAATAATACATTAGTAAGAACAATAATATCAATACATTAGTAAGTAAGGAACATAAATAATACATTAGTAAGAACAATAATATCAATACATTAGTAATTAAGGAACATTTATATCAATTCATAAGTAAGTAAGAACAATAATAGTAAGTTTAGAAACATAATTCAATACATTAGTAAGTTAGAAACATTAATATAAAATACATTAGTAAGTGAGAAGTATTAATACCAATACATTAGTAACTTAGAAATATTAATACCAATACATTAGTAAGTTTAGAACATTAACACCATTAGGGATGTTTCATATCTTAAGCTAGGTCTATTTTTAGATAAACTAAATTTCACCACTTCCACGAGTTATTTACCAATAGCTTTTTTCCTCCGTTCGTATTTTCTTTGCCAGAAAGTCGGTTTAAATCTGGCTTTAACTGCTCATTAATCTAAAGCACATTCTCTCCCCCTCCCCCCCCCCCCCCCACACGCGGAATCTCCCCCCCTTTCTCTCTCCAGGTGAAGATGCTGGATGGAGAGCGCAGCAAGCTCGGCAAGGAAGTCACGGAGCTTCAGGTCAGAGTGGCCAGGGATGAGGAGAAGGAAGAGGAGGCTCGCAAGGCGTCGTTCGACCTCAAGCAGAAGGTAAGCAGTTGAGTCGCGTAGCTTGCTTAGCGGGGGGCGTGATAGCTCAGCAGGTCACTTTAAACTGACACAGACCCAGCCATTAGGGGACGAAATCGTAGAAATACATTTTTGCTTGATCTCTAGAGGGTGCGGTAGCCCTGGGGTAGAACATCGGCTTCCAATGCAGGAGGTTTTGGTTTGAGCCCTGGCGATTTCGCATGCCCTATATGTTGGGGCCGTGTCAGTTTAATGTGACCGGCTGAGACAGGAGTCATGTTATCCTCGCACTGTCTCGTCTGTGGCAGCACATGAAGTTGTCATACGTTAGTCTTGGGGCACTTCCACAATGCAGTCTAGATAGTGCAGATGTCGGACGTTAAAACCAATGCAAACTTAAACTCAGCTTGCTTTGCTTTCATCATGAGTGCTGTACATGCTATATTGTGGAGGGCTCCCATTTTATGCGCTGCCACACAAAGAGAATTTATCAATGTATAATGTGATAGGCTATGACAGTCTTTGCATAGTTGTATATAAAAATTGTCAGACATTCGACTTGAGGTGACCCGTCCATAAAATAGCCTATATAGTACTGACATTAAACGCTGAGCAACAAAATCTAACTGAAACCCAAGGAATATAAATCTACTTTCAAAGATTTTTTTCAGTCTCTTCTATTTGTGCCAAAAACTTCAATCAATATTATACCAGTATTCTTCCTCTTCTACCAGTATAATGCATTAATTGTCTAAGAACATCATGGTCACAACATAGCCGTTACCGTGCTGACGTGCCGTAAAACAAACTCACTCACTCACTCTTCCTCTTCTAAGGTGTAGGTGTTCTTTGCCAGCTGCTAAACTTCGGTACTTAGCCTCATGTGGTACAGTGTTGGTCTCCAAATCAGGAGGTGTCCTGTTCGAAACCCACAATTGACTTGACTTAATCGCCTTTCACATCCTGGTTCTCCGTCCGGGACGCCTCGGCAGCTTCTTGTATTTTAGTTTTAAGTTGTTTCCATTTTTGCCTGTCTTGTGCTGTTGAGCGAAATTCATCTAAATGTAACCTATTTTTGAGTTGAAGTGTGTCTGTTTGCAGGCGAGATAGGTCCTTGTTCAGTGTAATTGGCATTGTTGTGATTGGCATGCCTCGAAAGCGTTTGCTTTCTTTTTTGAAATAAGTTTCCATAGCTTTGTTTGCAGGAATTTCGTTGCTTCTTCTAAGGATATGCCCGAATAGACGCCATCTGCTTTCAAGAGCTTGGGTAGATATGGGCTTCTCTTCACATATTCTGTACATTGAATCATTTCTAATTTTTACTGGGTATTTTATGCCTAACAGTTTTCTCAGTTTGATAGATGTTTAAATCTAATTTACAAAATGTATTAGTCTAATTTCGACGCCCTACTGGTTGGATTGATGTTTAAATAAATCTAATTACCAAACTTAAATCGCCCCACAGGTCGTGGAGACGGAGGCTTCCAGGGAGGCTCTGCGTAAAGACCTGGCCAACCTGCAGCGCAAGATGGCGGAGCTGATTGACGAGGCGCGCATGAAGGAGAAGGACTACCAGCTGGCGCTCGAGGATAGTCGGCGATCGGAGAGGAAGCTCGAGGACAACAGGCGGAACCTGGAGATGGTCCTGGAGAACGCAAACTCTGAGAACGGGGACCTCAGGGTTAGTGTTGTCAATGAGTTTTATCTCCAATTACAGAAGATCAATTCATCGTAAACCCATACTCCAGAATGCAACTTCACGGATGAAAATTGAGAAGGGATAGTTGGAATCTCTTGCCCCTGGAGTCCCACTCGGTTGGTTATGGAGTGGTCATGGAGTTTAAATAGTTTCAAAGTGTCTTCTAGCGAAGTAAGACTTAAAAACGCAAACTTAGAGAACAGGGACCTCAGGGTGAGGGTTGGTTATAGAGTCGTCAAGGAGTTTTATCTCCAAAATGTCAACTTTCTAAGTAAGTTTTGGGTATGGAGCCTCTACGTTGAAGTGCCTACTGAAACTCTTTCCCTACCAACTTAGAGAACGGGGACCTCAGGGTGAGGGTTGGTTGTAGAGTGGTCACGGAGTTTTATTTCTTCAAAGTGTCTTCTAGCTAAGTAACTTGGGTATGAGGTCTCTGCGTTGAAGTGCGTAGTTCCCTACCAAGAGGTCTCTGCGTTGAAGTGCGTACTTTAACTCTTCCCTATCAACCTTAGAGAACGGGGACCTCAGGGTGAGGGTTGGTTATAAAATGGTCAAGTAGTTTTATCTCCAAAATGTCTTCTAGCGAAGTAAGACTTAAAAACGCCAACTTAGAGAACGGGGACCTCAGGGTGAGGGTTGGTTATAGAATGGTAGCGGAGTTTAATCACCAAAATGTCTTGTAGCTAAGTAAAACTTGGGTAGGAAGTCTCTACGTAAGTGCCAATTTAACTCTTTCCCTACCTCAGGGTGAGGGTTGGTTATAGAATCGTCATGGAGTTTTACCTCCAAAATGTCTTCTAGCTAAGTTAGACTTGGGTATGATGTCCTTACGTTGAAGTGCCTACTTTTAACTCTTTTCCTACCAACTTAGAGAACGGGGACCTCAGGGTGAGGGTTGGTTATAGAATGGTCTTGGAGTTTTATCTAAAAATGTCTTCCAGCAAAATAAGACTTTAAAGCACAAACGTTGAGGAGTTTTATCTCTCCAAAATGTCTTCTGGCTAAATTAGAACGCCAACGCCGAGAACGGGGACCTCAAGGTGAGGGTTGGTTATAGAGTGGTCAAGGAGTTTTATCTCGGAAATGTCTTCTAGATAAGTAAGAATTGGGTATGAAGTCTCTACATTGAAGTGTGTACTTTAACTCTTTCCCTACCAACTTAGAGAACGGGGACCTCAGGGTGGGTGTTGGTTTTAGAATGGTCACGGAGTTTTATCTCCAAAATGTGTCCTAGCTAAGTTAGACGTAAGAACGCCAACTCTGAGAACGGGGACCTCAGGGTGAGTGTTGGTTATAGAATGGTCTAGTTGTTTTATCTCCAAAATGTCTCCTAGCTAGGTTAGACTTAAAAACGCCAACGCTGAGAACGGGGACCTCAGGGTTAGTGTTGGTTATAGAGTTGTCAAGGAGTTTTATTGCCAAAATGTCTTCTAGCGAAGTAAGACTTAAAAATACAAATGCTGAGAACGGGGACCTCAGGGTGAGGGTTGGTTGTAAAGTGGTCACGGAGTTTTATCACCAATATGTCTTCTAGCTAAGTAAGAATGCAAACGCTAAGAACGAGGACCTCAGGGTGAGGGTTGGTTATGGAATGGTCACGGAGTTTTATCTCCAATATGTCTTTTAGCTAAGTAAGACTTAAGTACGAGGATTTTTGGAGGGGGTTTTTTGGTTTCGTTTTTTTTTTTAAAGTGTCACCTTTACAAACTATACGCATATAAATTGGCAATAAATTCTGTTGTTGTTTTATGCAAAAACCCAACGAAACATTTTAAGTAGCTTCTAATGTAAAATTAAGCTAAAACTTCAGAGATTTTTGTTTGTTTGTTTGTTGTTTCTTTTTTTTAAAACACCACCTTTACAAAGTATACGTATTAAAAAATGCACTACAAACAGTTATAATTCCATTACAAAATCCAAACATTTTAAGTAACTTATAATGTAAAATTAAACTAAAAATCCATGGTTATAATTATTGGTTTTGTGTTGTTGTTGTTAGTTTTCATTAACCACCACCTTTACAAATGATATGTATCAAACATGGCACTAGGATCTGTTATAATTTCATTACAAAATCAAAACATAATAAGTAATTTATTATGTAAAATAAAGCTAAAAATTCAGGGATTTGTTGTGTTTTCTGTGTGATTTAGTTTTCATTAACCACAATCTTTACCCACTACACATATCAAAAAATGGCACAACAAACTGTTATCATTCCATTACAAAATCGAAACATTTTAAATTATTTATAGCGTAAAATTAAACTAAAAATCGAATGATTTATGTATTGTTTTTTTTTTTTAGTGTTCATTAACAACCACTTTTACAAAGCATGTGTAACATCATAAACCACCACCATTTACAAACCACATTAATTCTAACGTCTTCCCTCGCAGCTGAAGCTGAGTGGCGCAGAGGGTAGAGTGAGCGCCCTGGAGGCCACACTGGCTCGCCTGGAGGGCAGCAAGCGGGAGGTCGAGTTCAAGCTGAGCAGCATCGTGTCGAGCCTGCGCCGCACCATGGGGTTGTGAGAATCGTGTTATGGTGTAGGTGTTACTTGCTATCCACTAAAGGTGGGTCACTTAGCCTGGGGTGGTTTTTGGTTTTTATTGTGCTTTCTGTTTGTTTTTGTTTTTTTTGTATGCTTTGTTGGTTTTTTTTTGTGCATTTTGTTTTGTGTTTTGTCTTTTTTTGGAAGTATGGAAGGAAAAGAAAGGGGGTTGAGGGGGGGTCGTTAAAAGGGGTTAGCTGAGAATTGTGTTAAAGCATAGGGGTTCCTAATCACCTGCTAAAAGTTGGTTAGCCTCAAGTGGTAGAGTGTTGGTCTCCGAATCAGGAGGTACCCTCTTCAAAGCCCACGATCGGTCAAAAATGTATTTGAACCATTCCGCCCCCTACTGGTTGGGTCCGGTGTTAGTATATCGAGACCGCATGGACATGCCCCGCGCCAGGAGTCCCGACCCCAGGTCGCGCAGCACCTCGCCTCGCAGGTCTAGGCCGACCTCGCCCGCTAAAGGTGGGTTAGTTAGCCTGTGTTTTTTTTTTTTTTTTTTTTTTTTTTCATTTTGGATTTGTTGAGGGTTTTTGTGTTGTTTGTACAGTTTGATGGGGTTTTTTTTGTTGTTGTGCATTTTGTTTAGTGTTTTATCTTTTTTGGAGGTATGGAGGAAAAAGAAGGGGGGTGAGAAGGGGTTGGCTTAGAATTGTTTTCAGACTTAGGTGTTACCTTTCACTTGCTAAAAGTTGGTTGGCCTCAAGTGGTAGAGTGTTGCTCTCCGAATCAAGAGGTCCCCTGTTCAAAACTGATTTTGCCCCCTACTGTTTGGGTCAGTGTTAGTAAACTGCAACTGCCTGAGACATAAATAAAGGTCTTACCGCACTGTCCTGTATGTGTTAGCACTTAAAACTGTCAGACATTAGCCATGGGGCCCATTTCAAAGAGGGCCTATACAGTTCTGATGCTGGACTTTAAGACTCTCTCTCTCCACCTCCAGGCTTTGACAACACGTACGCTACAACTGCGGAGGGTGCCGGAAGCCCGATCCCCCGCACTGGTTCTCCCTCCAGAACTGGGTCACCCATGAGAACCGGGTCTCCGATGCGAGCCCGCAGTGTGAGCCCAGGCCGGATGGACTGTTCTGACGTGGACCCCGAGGCTGTGAGGGCGGCTCTCAGGGACTTTATGTCGCAGCTGGCGAGCGCCGAGAGGGAGAGGGTGAGTAGGGGAAACTATATAGTCGTAACTTTACTGAGAGAGAGAGGGAGAGGGAGTAGAGGAGAGAGACAGGGAGAGAGAGAGACAAAGAGAGGGAGAGGGTGAGTAATCGTAAAGTGGGGGAACAGTATGTAGGGGTAAAGGGAGGGGGGCTCTCAGGGACTTTATGTCGCAGCTGGCCAGCGCTGAGAGGGAGAGGGTGAGTAGTGGGAAATGGAGGGGGTTGAGAGG
>RQTK01000430.1:205430-219842 GCA_003991915.1 Elysia chlorotica
AGATAGATAGATAGATAGATAGATAGATAGATAGATAGATAGATAGATAGATAGATAGATAGATAGATAGATAGATAGATAGATATAAATATGCTTGTAGATAGAGAGAGATAGATAGATAGATAGATAAATAGATACATATAGATAGATAGATAGATAGATAGATAGATAGATAGATAGATAGATAGATAGATGCATGTAGATAGATAGAGAGAGAGAGCGAGAGAGAGAGAAAAGAGAGAGAGAGGGAGAGAGAGAGACACACACAACAATGATTGGCCGATTGCTTCCGTGTTCAATGGGCTAGATCTCTAGATTTGACCGAATCAGTCCAAACACTACCACAAGTCAATCACTACTTTGTTGTTGTATGTACTATAACGCGTTTTTCTTTCTATGGGTGTGTAAAACTCGGGAGGTTGACAGGTTGGCGATCTAGGGCTCTGCGTGCTGGAACCACTGCAACCAACCAACCAACCAACCAACCACTGCAACCACCGCAGAACCATTAATTTTCCCGTCTTGGCCGCGTGAAGTCCGCGTACACTCTACCGTAATTAACGTTCTCAAGTGAGTGTAAAAGTTAGTGACGGTCGCGCCGGCCAATTCTGGGATTTCCGATTTTTTTTCGGTACACTGTGCTGCGAAGTGCGAAGTGCGTTCAACAAGCTCGGAGCTTCCGTTTGCCTATAGATCTAGATCTAGTGCTTGTGTTGTTAATGTTATCGGATAGGGTTAGAACTTTAGATCTAGATCTAGAATATTGTTCCGGTTTTGTTTTTGTTTTTGATCGATTGTGGATTCATCGATTTATAAATTCGTGGTAGAGTTAACTCTTAAATTGTGATGGAATATTTGTTGTTTTTATTATAGTAAAAATGGTTTGTGTATAATATTGAGACCAATATGTGGATTGCAGTAATTTCTACATTTATTTTAATATCAGTTTTTAAGTTGCTATAGCCTATAGATCTAGTGCTTGTTTTGTTAATGTTATGCGATAGATTTAGATCTGAAATCTAGTGATAGTTTTGTTTGTTGTTGTTTTGATTTTGGATTCATCGATTCATTAAGGCGCGGTTGCAGTTAACTCTTGGTTTGTGATGGAATATTCGTTGTTTATATAGTAAGATGGGCTGTGTTTATATTACGTCCAATATATGCATAGTAATAATTTCTACATTTTTTAAAATCAGTTTTTAAGTGACTATAGCATATAAATCTAGTGCTCGCTCTGTTTATGTTATCCGATAGGTTTAGATCTAGAATGTAGTGCTGGCTTTGTTTGTTGCTGTTTTTGATCGATTGTGGATTCATCGATTTATTTAGGCTCATTGATTCTGATGGACTATTCGTTGTTTATATAGATCTAGTAAGATTGTTTACATTGACGCAAATATGTAAACAGGAATAATTTCTACATTTTTGAAAATCAGTTTTAAGTCGCTTGCTCTCCTATCCGATATGTTTAGGTCTTAAATCTAGTGCTGGTTTTGTTTGTTGTTGTTGTTGGTTGATTTTGGATTCGTAGATTTATAAAGGCGTTGTGTGGTTAAATCTTGGATTGTGGTGGAATATTCGTTGTTTATATTATAGTAAGATGGTTTGTGTTTACATTGAGGCCAATATGTGGATAGTGATAATTTCAACATTTTTAAAAATCAGTTTTTAAGTCGCTACAGATCTAGATCTAGTGCTTGCTCTCCTATCCGATAGATTTAGATCTAGTGCTTGCTCTCCTATCCGATAGATTTAGATCTAAATATAGAATCTTGTGCAGGTTTTGTTTGTTGTTGTTGTTGTTTTTTTTATCGATAGTGGATCGAGTTATTAATGCACGGTGGAGTCACTGTGTTCTAACACTATATCTGTGTGACAGCACGTAAAAATAGCCGTACTTCAATACTATAAGCTTATTGACGTCAACGCGAAATGACACAAAGATCAATTTAATGTGATTGATAGAAGAAGTTTCACGCAGATAGAGTGCTCTCAAGATAAGTGATTTCTATTTTATACTGGGTATGTTTACCCTTCACTTTCAACTAAAAAAGTACAAACCGCGCCAAGATTTCGGGATATCCTGATAATGCTCTGAGAAGCTTCGTGTTATGGATTGGTACAGAAGTGGCAGATATAAAATAAAATCAACAAGTCCTTAGCAAAGCCAAAGCCAAAGATAAGACACCCTCCACCCCACCCTCCAAACCCGCCGACACATTTTTCACACTTTTTTTTTCTTTTTTGTCCCTCTGGTAGTTTGATGCCATTTAACTTTTGAGCACATTTGGAGATGTTAAGGTTTGGAACGGTCTTTGTTCTTCATAGTCTCGAGATAGATTTAGACAATCATGGGTCGTAAATTTTATACAAGTTCGCGGTGTACTACTACTCGTCGTAAGAATTTACGAATATACGAATAACAAGACTTTCATTGAGTCGTAAGAATATACGAATAACAACAAGATTTTCGACCAATCCTAAGCCATTGCGGCGTTGTACTTAGTAACATCCCCATGTCTAGAGTCTAGGAGATCGTTAGCACGGCGTCTTGCTTAGTCGCAGTCTTATGGCGGTTATGAGCTTAACGCGATGTTGTACTTACGACCCTAGGTTTGAAGTGTGCTACTGCTAGCTGGTCTTTGGTCTTATCTCTTGGGAATTTTGCCATTCGAAATAAATTATCCTTCTAATGGCTCCGGCAGCGGCACCGACTGGTTCATGCTATTAAAATTTAACAGAGTTGTCCTCTGATGCCTGCCGTTAGTTCCCGGTGAGCGCGCCCTCAGTGGAATTTGGAGCGACTTTGAGTTCGTATCTAAAGCACCCGAGGCGTCTAGTGGAAGCGGTCGCGGACTACTACGATTGCATCATCACCCATGCTAAGAGAGTGATGTTTTTTTCTCTTGTTTTGAGGTTTTGTAATTACTAGTAGTGTTGTATAGTGTAGTGTTTTACGGCCATAAAGTTGTGATTGGCAATTTACCTGGTTTTCCTATCCCAAGGATAGCGTTATTTCACAATATGGAACTTAGCATATTGGCCTTAGTCTGTCTTTCTTCTGAAAGGGTTTTCACGGTTTTTGAAAAGGCAAATTATGCACTGACAGGATAGGATAGCTTTTTTTTTTTTTTATAATAGGCATTCATGAATATTTCAATACACCCTTTTACAGAGTTTTACAATAATCTATTGGCAATACAATTTTGAGTGCATTTGACGCAAACGCGTTTAGGCTTATCATAATAATTATTTTATTATCGCCGTCCTCTTGCTAAACAGTCGACGAAGCCTGGTTGGATATTCGCTGATTAAAGTTCGGCATTGGTTGTAGTTAAGAATGTGTAACAAAAGGTGGGGATATTGGCTGTAGTAAAAGTGTGTAAGCTTAACAAGAGGTGGAAGGCTCAATATAGGTGTACGGTTATATTTGAAACGGCCCTTTAGTTCTTGTTGAGCCTGCACCAGTGGAATTATTTAGAGCAGTTTTGAGTTCGAGTCTCCAGCGTTCGGCGTTTGAATAGAGGAAGTGTTGGTGGGCTAGTAGGAGTCCATTTGTAGTGGACTTACCAAACTTAACCCTTTAGCGCATAAGGTGCAGATTATTAGACACTTTTAAAGAGATCAGGACAGTTGTTTTTCAGTTAACTTAAGATGTCATGATATATTTGGACCAACATTTAAAGCTCCGTTTTATTGCATATTCAAAGTTTTAGGAAATTACTCTTTGTGATAGAGAAAGAAAACTTCAAACATGGCGTACTCTGGAGATCGAAGGTGATCAGAAATTGGGTCTGGAAATTTGACTTTAGTTTATTTTGCTTCTTAAAGGGTTTTCCCGGTTTTCCTATCCCAAGAATAGGATAACTTTTTTTCTACACAATATAGGCATTCATGAATATTTCAATACATCCTTTTCCAGAGTTTTACAATTCTATTGGCAATACAATTTTGAGAGTGTTTGACACAAACGTGTTTAGGCGTATCATAATATTATCGTCAGTCTTTTACTAAACAGTCGACGAAGCCTGGTTGGATATTTCGGTTATTTCCTGATTAAACTGATATGGATAAAAGTATTAAAGCGCTAGAAATGTGACCACAGACAATTACCAACAGTGTAGAATTCTCCCGCGCGCGGCAAATTACAAATAATGACATTTGTGCTACACAAGTTTGGCGGCTTGGACAACTCGGGCGTGTATTTCTCCACCTACCAGCCCCCTCTCACCGACGCCATGGGCCCGCCCCCTGTCACTCAGGAATTCGTGGGCGTGGCTAAACCGGAGCAGTGGGCGGTGCCAGATTTTCTGGGCTGGGACGGTAAGTTTTCGCGCCTGCGTACTACTTGCCTAGATCTTCTGCGGGTAGTTAGTGAATGACGCTGTTCTCCATAATTATTAGGGCGGGCAATTGGAACATTTTGATGTACCGGTATATGGATCGGATTCGGGTCCCATGTACCGCTTCCCGGTATCGGTTCCGGTGTCGGTTCCGGTGTGTAATAGTGTTACATAGTTCTAACTGAGAGTCCACTGAGAGAAGTCCAGGTTCAAACACGATGAAATTGGTGGCCACAGACATCCCAGCAGACAGCGGTTTAAAAAAAAAAAAAAGCAGCAAAACATGAATTGTTCATTGTACAGCGATTTGGGAATGTGAACAGCTTTGTTAAGGGAAAAAAAACAACCCGAGACTGAGTGATTGGGAATAGACAAATAAACGAAGGAAAAAAGTGTATCTGTTCCATGGCTTCTGTTAGTTCTTGAATGTACTGGTTGGGTCGGTGTGTGTATAGTGTGACAGGCTGAGACAGGAGTCCATGTCTCCCCGCCATGTCTCTGTGGTTGCATATAAAATTGTTGGACTTAAGTCTTGACACCCCCCCCCCCTTTCCATAATATAGTCTTTGATACATGTGTAGTGCTGACGTTAGAGGCTAAGTATCGAACTCAGAAACCTCTGGGTGTGGTAGGGGGGTAGACTCGGGGTAGAACATCGGCTTCCGACGCAGGAGGTCGGTGGTTCGAGCCCTGGCGATTTTGCCTCCTACTGGTTGGGTCGGTGTCAGTTTAATGTGACCAGCTTCTCCCCGCGTTGTCTCTGTGTGGTGGCATGTGAAATAGTCAGACGTCCGTCTTGGGGCTCGTCCACAATATAGCCTATTTAGTGCTGATGTTGGACGTTAAAACACATTCAAAGAGAAAAATAAAAAGGTAAGGTTTGAAGTACAATCGTTTTTAACCACATCCTTCATATGACTACATTTAGGCCTAGAAGGACACGTCTTAACCCTTTGTTCTAGAGGGACATGTCTTAACCCTTTGTTCTAGAAGGACATGTCTTAACCCTTTGCTCTAAAAGGACATGTCTTAACCCTTTGTTCTAGAACGACATGTTTAACCCTTTGTTCTAAAGGGACATGTCTTAACTCTTTGTTCAAGAAGAACATGTCTTAATCCTTTGATCTAAAGGGACATGTCTTAACCCTTTGTTCTAGAAGGACATGTTTTAACCCTTTGCTATAGAGGGACACGTTTTAACCCTTTGTCCTAGAACACGTCTTAACCCTTTGTTCCTAGGGACATGTCTAAACCCTTTGTTCCTAGGGACATGTCTTAACCCTTTGTTCCTAGGGACATGTCTTAACCCTTTGTTCTAGAGGGACCCGTCTTAACCCATTTCTCTAGATGGACAACTCTTAACCCTTTGTTCTATACGGACATGTCTTAACCCTTTGTTCTGGAGGGACATCTCTTAACCCTCTGTTATAGAAGAACATGTCTTAACCCTTTGTTCTAGAGAGACACGTTTTAACCCTTTGTTCTAGAGGGACTCGTCTTAACCCTTTGCTCTAGACGGACCCGTCTTAACCCTTTGTTCTAGACGGACCCGTCTTAACCCTTTGCTCTATAGGCACATCTCTTAACCCTCTGAATCTTCTCTTTCTCCAGGTAAGCGTGACATCGACGGTCGCCTAGCAACGGCCCAGACGGCGCTGATGGTTCAGGAGGAGACAATCCGGCGCAAGGAGCGCGAGAGGAAGGCGCTGTCTGACAAAGTTAGCGCCCTTGAGCGCTCCGTCGCCTCGCTCGAGTCGGAGAAGCGACAGCTCCAGGTATGTGTGTGTCAAGGTCATGGCGCTATTAATAAACTTTTTTTTTTTTTTAATGTAATTATGATCATGGCGAGGCTTTCTGAAAATAACATACAAATTATTGTTATAATCATGGCATCTTTGCATTAAGATTCAAAATGAGATTACCAAAGTAATTGTTTTCATTTCAGAATTGCTATGAATATATTTAAAGGTTCCGTATAATAATAAAAGCGTTTTTTTTTTTTTTCAAGAAACTTTAAAATTATGGGATAGAGCAGACTTATGCCACTTTGCGCCTGTAAATATTTCATTGCTGCGTATTTCCCAACTGAGTTGTTTCTTTTTTCGTTTGGTAACTGAAACCTAGGAGTTCTTAATAAAGGAGAGTGCTTTGCCGTCTGCTTTATTTAATCAGAGATTTTGTTTAATTTTATGTGTTGTTATTCTTCATACTCTCTGAATATATTTAGACATTGGAGACGTTATACTGTTCATGCTATTTGCTTGCTTTGAGACTTAAGGTTCCACTATTTGTGTACTTTGAAACTTAGGAGACGACAAACTAAACAATTTTATATATATATATATTTTTTTTTTTAAATATTCCCTCCCAGGAGAAGGCGGCCAAGCTGAAGCAGAGCGAGTCCAAGCTGGAGGAGGACAAGAAGCAGCTGCGCGTGAGTCTGGACGACGCCGAGAACCGGTGCACCAAGGTGGAGCTGTCTCGCCGCGCCCTCGACGGAGAGCTGCAGAGGACTCGCCTGGCCATGAACGACCGCGAGACGGAGAACCAGGTTTGTTGGGTGGTTGGGTGGTTGGTTGGGTGGTTAGTTTGTTAACTAGGTTGGTTGGTTTGATGGGTGGGTGGGTGGTTAACTGGGTCGGTGGGTTGGTTCGTTAACTAGGTTGGTTGGTTGGTGAACTAGGTTGGTTAACAAGGTTGGTTAACCAGGTCGGTTGGTTGGTTAACTATATAGGTTGGATGGTTTGTCGGTTAGTTAACTAGGTTGGTTGGTTGGTTTGTTGGTTGTTTAACCAGGTTGGTTGGTTGATTGCTTGGTTGGTTGGTTGGTTGGTTAACCCGGTCGGTTGGTTGGTTAACTATATAGGTTGGATGGTTTGTTGGTTGGTTAGTTGGTTTTGGTTTGTTGGTTGGTTGGTTAACCAGGTCGGTTGGTTGGTTTGTTGGTTGGGTGGTTAACTAGTTTGGTTGGTTGGTCGGGTGGGTTGTTAACTAGTTTGATTGGTTGGTTGTTTTGTGATTGTTTGGGTGGTTAACCAGGTAGGTTTTTTGGTTGGTTTGTTGGTTAACCAGGTTGGTTGGTTGGTTGGTTGGGTGGTTAACTAGGTTGGTTGGTTGGCTGGTTGGTTGGTTAACTATGTCGGTTGGTTTGTTGGTTGGTTGGTTGGTTGGTTGGTTTTGGTTTGTTGGTTGGTTGGTTAACCAGGTCGATTGGTTGGTTTGTTGGTTGGCTGGTTAACTAGTTTGGTTGGTTGGTCGGGTGGGTTGTTAACTAGTTTGATTGGTTGGTTGTTTTGTGATTGTTTGGGTGGTTAACCAGGTAGGTTTTTTGGTTGGTTTGTTGGTTAACCAGGTTGGTTGGTTCTGGTTGGTTGGGTGGTTAACTAGGTTGGTTGGTTGGTTGGTTGGTTGGTTAACTAGGTCGGTTGGTTTGTTGGTTGGTTGGTTGGTTAGTTGGTTTTGGTTTGTTGGTTGGTTGGTTAACCAGGTCGATTGGTTGGTTTGTTGGTTGGCTGGTTAACTAGTTTGGTTGGTTGGTCGGGTGGGTTGTTAACTAGTTTGATTGGTTGGTTGTTTTGTGATTGTTTGGGTGGTTAACCAGGTAGGTTTTTTGGTTGGTTTGTTGGTTAACCAGGTTGGTTGGTTCTGGTTGGTTGGGTGGTTAACTAGGTTGGTTGGTTGGCTGGTTGGTTGGTTAACTATGTCGGTTGGTTTGTTGGTTGGTTGGTTGGTTAGTTGGTTTTGGTTTGTTGGTTGGTTGGTTAACCAGGTCGGTTGGTTGGTTTGTTAGTTGGTTGGTTAACTAGGTTGGTTGGTTGGTTGGTTAACTAGGTTGGTTGGTTTGTTGGTTGGTTGGATGGTTAACCAGGTTGGTTGGTTGGTTAATCAGGTTGGTTGGTTAACTAGGTTGGTTGGTTGGTGAATGGTTGGTTCGTTAACTTGGTTGGTTGGTTGGTTGGTTTGTTGGTTGGTGAACTAGGTTGATTGATTGGTTGGTTCTGTTTAGTTGGTTGGTTTGGTTGGTTGGTTGGTTGGTTGGTTGGTTGGTTAACTAGGTCGGTTGGTTGGTTAACTAGATCGGTTGGTTGGTTCTGGTTTGTTGGTTGGTTAACCAGGTTGGTTGGTTGGTTGGTTGGTTGATTAGTTAACCAGGTCGGTTGGTTGGGTTGTTGGTTGGTGAATCAGGTAGGTTTGTTCGTTTATAGGTTTGTCGGTTGGTTTTTCAGTACATGTACAAGAGCAGATCAATGGGCGCAATATGTGTGCGTCGTGATGGGGAAATATTAATTAACATTGAGGATCTTCTTATACTTTTTTTTGGGCGTGCGATGGCCCAGGCGAAGCACATCGGATTCAGACCCAAAAGGTTCGAGTTCGAGCCCTGGCAATATCACTCCCTACTGATTGGGTCCGTGTCAGTTTAATGTGACCAGCTGAGACAGAAGTCATGGTATCCCCGACCTGTGTCGTGTGTGGCAGCATATAAAAATGTTTGAGGGTGTCATTTTTAATGTGATGAGGGCAGAGATTGATTTATTGTAATTGGTAGTAAAGATTGACTGTGTGAAGTCAGACTTCAGAGTCCGGACTGTAAAATACACATAACTTACAATCTTATTAATGCCATCTTGCAGTTGGTGTACTGGGTCCAGGGTAGCAGTGTTGATGTATATCCGCAGTTTCTCTACAGGCATGAGGTATTCAGTCTACCCACTGGACCAACCCATGTACCTTTTCGCCCGTTTACATCGGCTTTTTTTTTACCAGCAACCCACCCCTGCACAAATACTAGTCAGTTTGTTGGTAGTTTTTTTTTTGTTTTTTTTTAAGCACAACCTTTCCTGGCTATATGTTGTCATTTGTCAATTCAGTGGTTTTGACAACTCAGATCATTAGATCACTAAATTTTTGGTTGAAATTGATGGTGTTATACTTCAATCCTGCAAGCCCTGAACCCTACCCTCTGTACTAGTTACTTCTACTACTGTTCTGATGCCTTGTTTCTTTGTTAGGTCAGTAATAGATCTTTCTATTTCAGGGAAGATGGTGGGGTGGGGTGGAGGGTGGGGTTAGAGTGCTAAGTTCACATACACATCGCTTTACCTAAAAGAAGCTCAAAGATGTTTATGATATTAAAAAAAACGAGATCAGCAAGAGTTTACCCTTATATTAAATTACATAACTCCCGCACTATACAGTAACACTAATAAACATTGAAAGGCATTCATTCTTTTAACTGAAAGTATGGGGAAAATTGATAGGGCTTTCTTTGAGAACATTCGAATTATAATGCATAATTTATTATTCTAAAAAAAAAAAAAATAGAAAAAAAAGAAATCGGAAGAGTATAAAGTTATTTTTCGTTGCTACTCATTTTCTTAATCCCTTAAATTCGATTTGATTTTTTACAGTTACCCCCCTTTTTGCACAAGGGAAGTTATCATAAACATCGACCACTATAAATTTTATAAGTTATTCCCCTTGTCGTCATATTCAGGAATGTTCGTCAATTATACCGTGACATAGATTTCTTGCAGCAAATAGCTATTTTCCCGTTGATAATAATAATAAAAATAATAATAATAATAATAATAATAATAATAATAATAATAATAATAATAATAATAATAATAATAGTAATCGAGCGCCATATCCAAGAATTTCAGCTTATATGGTGCTCTTTAGACATTAACATCTCATTTTAAAAAGAAAATATGACAGTGACATAGATAATAATGTATGTCATAACAGTATAAAGAAATTTAGCTACGCGGTCGAACAAATGTGTTTTAACAGTTTAGAGAATTACATAATTAGTAACTAAACTTGATTTCAAAGCTTCGTGAATCATCAAAGATCCCTAGACTCAAGTTTCGTGGTAAAAAGTTATAGAAATTTCAACCGTGCCCTTCCCATAGGGTAGGTGCCCAAGTTATCTCAGATAGATTTATCAGACATTGTTTATTGTTCACCAACCACATAGATGATTAAAATTGATATTTGTGTCAATCAATTTGAATTTTTTTATTGATTGAATTTCATAATGTTATACCTGAACCTTTTTCCCAGTAACCTGGTACATGTACAAATGTAGTGCGGGTTGATACGCTCTTGTGCATTTTGTATTGATCTGCACACTTTCCATTTAAAAATAAGAAATATCAAAGCTTTTACCTTTTCAAATTTTTGTAAATTCCTCCAAAATAATGTGCACACAAGGAATAGGCCTAAGTAAAATCATGAGGTGGGAAAAGTTAATTACACAAACTGTCTTTGACTATATAAGACTCAAATTTTGTTTTGGAGCTAAACATATTTTAATTTAGGAAAAGTTTCTTCAAATAACTGATTATGTAGTTGTTAGTCTAATTGCATAAACAAACAAGTTTTCTTATAAGCTATATTTAAACTTCCAGTCTGAAAGCTTGGGGAAATGAGGTAAAGAAAGGGGGTGGGAGGTTCGAATATCAGGATCCCAATGGGTAGGTAACCAATACCAAATCGCACCCTTCACCGGGCACAATTTATTTTCTGTATTTTACCTCCTACTCAGATTAGCTCAGTGTCAGTTTAATGTAACTGGCTGACACAGGAGTCTCGCCACCCTTTCAACTGTCTCTTTGTTCTCTGTGAGGCTGTTCTCTATAGAGGGAGGGAGAGAATTCTCTCCCTCTCTCCGGGTTTAACGTCTCCTAGTTTCCCCTGGGGGATCCTATACAGCGACAGGCGGCGTTGACAGAAGACAAAAGATCAAGAGGAAGGCAAGACATGATAGATCCTATGCTTGTTCATTCTATTACTACGAGGCTGGTCCTCTTATGTGTGGGGATATATAATTCTCTGTGAGGCTGTAGTAAACTTTATTTTTTATACCAGATTTTAGGAGAGTAGAGCGTAGTGGTCTAGCAGTATAACCATGCTCGCTTGAAGTGGCAAGGCGATTTGGTGCCGCTGTATCTATAAGTCGAGGGTTCTAATCCCACAAATTGCAATCATTGTTCAGACATTTTCATTAAACATTAAATCATTACCTCTACCACTGTGGAAAAATACCTAAAAAAAAAAAAAAAAAAAAATTCCAGATCTACTCATCATCTATACCAACCTGTTTTAATAGATGTACCCTCTCTGTGTCCACCCAGGTCCTACAAGAGCGCGTGGAGAGCCTGTCCAAGCAGATAGTGGACCTGGAGTCGCGCTCTCAGAGCTTGCAGCTGACCATCGACCGACTTAACACCAACCTGGCCAAGACTGAGGAGGAGGGCCACCAGTCCAAGGATAAGGTATGCATATATATATATATATGTTTCTGTCTTTCTCACTCTCTCTCTCTCTCCCTCTCTCTCTCTCTGTGACTGAAAGCTGTGAGAGCCTATTCTTGTCTCAATGTTTCAAATTCTCCCAGGATGTCCTTCTAACAAAAACTCAACCTATCCTCCACTCCACCACTCTTGACCTTCTCTAACATTTGAGCTAGTTTGCCCACCCTTCAACAAACACTGCCTTAGGATAATCTTTTAACAAAACTCATTTCTCCACCACCTCCCAGCTTGTTAGCTTGTTACGGCTTTGTCCATCCACTGCAGGGTGTAGCCCTTGAATCACATTTCCATCTTTCCAGCTAGTCCTGTACATATCTTGATTTTTATCAATTTCTCAATTTTCTCTTAGAATGACCTTTTTGCTTAAACTCCACCACTCCACAGGTGCAAGCCCTGAACCTCTCCCTGTCGGACAGCAACGCGCTCATCAACGAACTGGAGGAGACGGTGGCCAAACTACAGAGAGGGTTGACGGCTAGTGAGCACGACCGCAGGGTCCTGCAGGAGAGGCTGGACTCTACCAGGTGGGAATCTCTCTCCCTCTCTCTCAATCTCGCTCTCTGTCTCTCTCTCTCTCTCTCGAGAGAAAGAGAGAGAGACACACACACACACAGATAGAGAGCAAGAGAGGAAGGGAGGGAGGGAAAGAGAGAGAGAGAAGGATAGAGAGAAAGAGAGAGATATGGAATAAGAGAAAGAAAGAGAAGGAGAGAGAGAGAAACAGAGAGATATGGAATGAGAGAAAGAAATAGAAGGAGAGAAAGAAAGAGAGAGAGAGAGAGAGAGAGAGAGAGAGAGACAGAGAGCGAGATTGAGAGAGAGGGAGAGAGATTCCCACCTGGTAGAGTCCAGCCTCTCCTGCAGGACCCTGCGGTCGTGCTCACTAGCGGTCAGCCCTCTCTGTAGTTTCTCTCTCTCTCTCTCTTTCTCCCTCTCTATTATTATCTCGAATTGTCAATTACTCCTAGAACGATCTCTTAACAAAACTCCACCACTCCACCACTCCACCACTCGACAGGTGCAAGCCCTGAACCTGTCCCTGTCGGACAGCAACGCGCTCATCAACGAACTGTCTCTCTGTCTCTCTCTCTCTCCCCCTCTCTTACTCTTTCTCTCTCTTCTCTCTCTCTCTCTCTCTCTCTCTCTCTCTCTCTATTATTATCTCAAATTGTATCAATTCCTCCTAGAACAATCTTCTTAACTCAACTCCACCACTCCACCACTCCACGACTCCACAGGTGCAAGCCCTGAACCTGTCCCTGTCTGACAGCAACGCGCTCATCAACGAACTGGAGGAGACGGTGGCCAAACTACAGAGGGGGCTGACAGCCAGTGAGCATGACCGCAGGGTACTGCAGGAGAGGCTGGACTCTACCAGGTGGGAATATCTCTCTCTCTCTCTCTTTCTCTTTGTGTCTCTCCTTCCCTTTCTCTTTCCCTCTCTCTCGCTCTTCCTCCCCCTCTCTCTCCATCTCTCTCTTTCTCTCTCTCCAAATCATACTGAGTACTAAGCGCATGTTCGCTGTTGTTGAATCAAGTGAGCTGCACTGTCTCAGATCTATATCTCTCCGCCCCTCGTGACAGACAAGCGCTGACAGACATGAAGAAGCAGAACCACGTGCTGATGGAACGCCTGCAGGCCGTCCAGGGAGACATGGCCAACACCGAGGTCCGCTGCTCCGAGGTCGAAGGTCAGCTCCGCCAGTCCAACCACGTGAGTCGAAAGCGATATAAGTGAAATTACCTTTGTTGTTATTGTTATTAATTTACGTGAGTAGAGGTGTTCGCAACAATATGCAAACTGAAAGGGTAGACAGTTGGAGGGATTCAGTGGGTATCGGTATAGTCGGGCAGAGGAATAACGAGGAGAATTGGGGGGGATATATAGATAGATCACAGCGAGATGGAGAGGGACTTAAATGAAAACGGTTTATGCATACAAGTCATTGGTGTAGAGTAAGAGTCGAAAGCGCAATATAAGTGAAATTTATTGGTGTTGTTATTGTTGTTTTTATTGTTATTATTATAATTATTACTAGTTGAGGGATTGTAGTATGCACAAAGCTGAAGGACTACAGATGAATTTGAAATATGCTATTATTTCTACATAAATATTTTATTTAACATATTTCATTTAATTTTATTTTATTTCTTTTTTTATAACTATTATTATCCTTTAAGTCTTAAGTTGATATTTTTATATCATCTACATGAGCAGTTTCAAACCAAATGTTAAAACCAAGTATGGACAATTAATCTTTTAAAATAATTATGATGTCAGTCAGCACAACAAGAATAACGATTACACCAATCACTTCTTGTATAGTTAAGAAATATCAATTAACTCTGCGATATATACACAATTTAACAAAAAATTTTGTTTCCTGCTTCTCTTTCATGCGTATGTGTTTGTGTGTCTATATCCTTGTCTGTATATCTGTGCGTCATTGTGTGTGTGTGTCTGTATGTTTGTCTGTATGTCTGTCTGTGCGTCTGTGTGTGTGTGTATCTGTATGTCTGTGTGTGTATGTCTATATTTGTGTCTGTATGTCTGTGTGTGTGTGTCTGTCTGTATCTGTATGTACGTCTGTGTGTGTGTGTGTGTGTGTGTGTCTGTCTGTCTGTCTGTGTACATCTGTGCGTCTGTGAATTTTCTGCCGCCAGCTTCTGGAGCAACGGAAGGAGAGCGAGAACGAGATGGCACAGCGGCTGCAGAAAGTCTGCGCAGACAAACAAGCCCTGCAGGT
>RQTK01000430.1:221015-233239 GCA_003991915.1 Elysia chlorotica
TTCTTCTTCTTCTTCTTCTTCTTCTTCTTCTTCTTCTTCTTCTTCTTCTTCTTCTCCTTCGTCTTCTTCTTCTTCTTCTTCTTCTTCTTCTTCTTCTTCTTCTTCTTCTTCTTCTTATTATTATTATTATTATTATTATTATTATTATTATTATCATTATTATCATCATTACTATTATTATTATCATCACCATCATCATCATCACTACCATCATCCACCCCCGGCCAGGTGGAGCGTGAGAAGCTCCAGACGGAGGAGATTGCCCACAAGACGCTGTATGATCGCGACAATGTTGACCGCACGCTCGGACGTCTGGAGGAGGACAACCTGATTCTGCAGCGGTCACTACAGGACCTGCAGGCCCAGCTGGCCGAGGCGGAGCAGACGCACGCTCAGAGGTAGGTCTGGTCTGGCTGTTTAGTGTGTCTATTTAATGTGTTTGTTTGTTGTTTAACATGTGTGTGTGTGTGTGTGTCTAGTTTATTAAGACTGTCTGTCTCTTTGTTAAGTTTGTTTAGTCTGTCTGTCTGGCTTATCTGCTTAGTGTCTGTCAGTCTGTTTGTCTGTTTTGTTTAGTGTGTCTGTTTGTCTGTCTACTCCGTCTGTCTGTATAGTGTTTCTGTCTGGTGTGCCTGTCTGTCTGTTTAGTGTGTCTATCTTGTTTGTTTAGTCTATCTATCTGTTTGTCTTGTTTGTTTAGTCTATTTATCTGTTTGTCTTGTTTGTTTAGTCTGTCAGGGACTTGGTTGATCACAATTAACTGACAATACGCAGACCAGCTGTGTGGGTACCTTCTTCAAAGTTCAGATTCCATATGAACTCTTGACCAATAAAACTAAAAACAGTCTCCCAGTTTTGACAGTACTGATGAAAGGGACAAAAACAGTCTGTTTTGGTGTGACCCTTTAGAAAATTTTTTTTTACTATGAATTTGATATTGTTCAATAGTTTATGCACTGCAGTGCAGGAGAAATGTAAATAATTTTTTTAAACCTGTTGTTAAAATTTCCTTACAAACCATCCCAGGCTGTGTTCCCGAGGTAAGATAACTAAGACTCTAGACCATCACCTCGCGCTATGTGGTTCCATGCCCTTGCATATTTTTGTCCCGTATTCTAAGATACATATTACTGCTGAATCACAGAAAAACAATCTACTTGGACAAGGTAAATTTCACGCTACTCACAATAAAGGAAAAACAATTTTTTTTACATTTCAATTGATTTTGCTTCACAATCTTCTCAAACGCCGTCAATTTTTTGATTATTTTGTTATCACAAGAAGGGAAAAGATATATCTCGATGCATTGCAATAGTTTCAGTTGATGTCTTAGTTCTTTGTCTAGTTTTGCTTTCAGTTCCAGTACATTTGCTTTTGTTACAAAAATCACCTGTAAGTTGTTCTTTTTCACCATGAATTACGCAGATGTAAAAAGCATCAATGTGTTCTAGACATGGATTGTCACTTTTTGTCTGGTTTTTTTCCTCTAATTTGGAGTCACAACACGATGAACCTACAGTAATGTATGCCTTCCCACCTGTTCTCTATTTTTGTTCTCTGTACTTTAACCCTTTCTTTACAGGCGGGACTTAGAAGTCCCACTATTTTAAAATACCAATAACACCGTCAAAATTTGGTTTACGGTGATTTACATAAATGCAGCCTCCCAAATTCTCCATTTTTTGAGCCATCAGAAACTCGAGCAGTCGGTTTTTAGTAATGAAATTTCAGTAAGTGGTATACTGCGAAAATCAGTCCAACAATTTTGCAACAGGATTTTCGGAAAATTGTCATTTTTCTCATAAATTCCTCTAATTCTTTGTAATCTACAAAAAGGCACATCATGAAAAAGAATAAAGGTAGTAGGATGAAATTTGGAACACTTCCGTAAAGGCGCTCTTGCTCCCAAAGACATCAATTTTTTTTAAAACCTTCAATTTTGAAGGTTTTTGGTAAAAAAATGGTTAATATAAGGGCGGATAGTAACTTATTACTTTAGTTCTGGTTCTGACCAAATGGTCCTGTTGGAACAAGTTAACATCACCATGAATCGAACTAAAACGATTGTATATTGGCATTGTCGGACATTATCCAAAGACAGGAACAAATTTAGCTTTAAAACTTAAGTAACATATGCCTTTGTTTTAAAAATTAATAATTTTAAACCTGAAACAGAGATAATAATAATATTGGTAGAATACAAAAATAATTCATTCATACCAGATTATGATTTTGCATACATAATTAAGCTAGGCGGTTGAACAAATGCTTGTCTCCCCTTTCTCTAGTTTAATTGACCTGATCACTCAGCACGAAACGAAGATGAAGCTGAAACTACTGACATGTTAAAATTTTAAACACAACAAAGGGACACAACATCACGCAATACCCTTATTCCTTATATTTTTAGTAGAGCCCTCCTTACTCACTTATCTCCCCCTGCTCAAGGTTAATTGACTTGACGGAACAAAGATGAAAAATTGAACTACCAATATGTTAAATATTTCACACAATAAAGGGACATAACTTTGACCAATACCCTGACTACTTTTATTCTTAGTAAAACCATCCTTGCTCGTCTCCCCTTGCTATAGGTTAATTAACCTGATCAATCAGCACAGAATGAAAATGAAGATGGAACTACCAACATATTAAAATTTCACACAATAAAGGGACATAACTTCAGACAGTTAGTCGAGCCCCTCCTTACTGACTTATCTCCCTTGCTCTAGGTTAATTGACTTGACCATTCATCACGGAACAAACATGAAGATGGATCTACCAACATGTTGAAATCCCAAACACAACTAAGGGACATAACCCTCATTTCTCTTATTCAAGTCGAGGCGTCCTTACAAATTATCTCCCTTTGCTCCAGGCTGATTGACCTGACCACCCGGCACCGCGCCGAGACGGAGATGGAGACGGAGCGACTTCGCAGCGCCCAGCAGCAGGCGGAGAGGCTGCTCGACAAATGCTTGCCTCCCCTTGCTCTCGTTTAATTGACCTGCCACTCAGCACGGAACGAAGATGAAGCTGGAACTACTGACATGTTAAAATTTCACACAACAAAGGGACATAACTTTAGCCAATTAGTAGAGCCCTCCTTACTGACTTATCTCCCCTGCTCTAGGTTAATTGACTTGACGTAACGAAGATGAAAATGGAACTACCAACATGTTAAAAATTTTACACAACAAAGGGACATAACTTCAGCCGACTTAGTAGAGCCCTCCTTACTCTCTTGTTCTTAGTGGATCCCTCCTTACTGACTTATCTCCCTTGCTCTAGGTTAATTGACTTGACCATTCATCACGGAACAAACATGAAGATAAAACTACCAAATGTTAAAATTTCAGACACAACTAAGGGACATAACCCTCATTTCTCTTATTCTTAGTCGAGCCCGCCTTACTCACTTGTCTCCCCTTGCTCCAGGTTAATTGACTTGACGGAACGAAGATGAAGATGGAACTACCGACATAATTAAAATTTCATACACAAAGGGACACAGCTACAACCGATGTCCACGTTTGTTGTATTCTTAGTCGATCAAGCCCTCCTTACTCACTTGTCTCCCCTTGCTTTAGGTTAAAATTTCACGCAACAAAGGGACATAACTTTAGCCAATTAGTCAGCCCTCCTTACTCGATTATCTCCCCTTGCTCCAGGTTAATTGACTTGATGGAACTACCAACATGTTAAAATTTCACACAACAAAGGGACAAAACTTTAGCCAATAAGTCCAGCCCTTCTTACTCACTTGTCTCCCCTTGCTCTAGGTTAATTGACTTGACGGAACGAAGATGAAAATGGAACTACCATGTTAAAATTTCACACAACAAAGGGACATAACTTTAGCCAATTAGTCGAGCCCTCCTTACTCACTTATCTCCCCTGCTCTAGGTTAATTGACTTGATGGAACTACCAACATGTTAAAATTTCACACAATAAAGGGACAAAACTTTAGCCAATTAGTACAGCCCTCCTTTCTCAATTGTCTCCCCTGCTCTAGGTTAATTGACTTGATGGAACTACCAACATGTTAAAAATTTTACACAACAAAGGGACATAACTTCAGCCGATACCCTTATACCTCTTGTTCTTAGTGGATCCCTCCTTACTCACTTATCTCCCCTGCTTTAGGTTGATTGACTTGACCATTCATCACAGAACAAACATGAAGATAAAACTACCGAAATGTTAAAATTCCAAACACAACTAAGGGACATAACTTCAGCCAATACTCTTATTCCTCTTATTCTTAATTAGAGCCCTCCTTACTCAATTATCTCCCCTGCTACAGGTTAATTTACCTGACCACGCAGCACAGAATAAAGATGAAGATGGAACTCTTAACTACTAATTTGTTGAAATTCTAATTTGTTGAAATTTCAAAGACAACTAAGGGACATAACCCTCATGTGATTTCATACAGCCAAGGGACATAACTTTAGCCAATTAGTCGAGCCCTCCTTACTCACTTGTCTCCCCTTGCTCCAGGCTGATTGACCTGACCACCCGGCACCGCGCCGAGACGGAGATGGAGACGGAGCGACTTCGCAGCGCCCAGCAGCAGGCGGAGAGACTGCTCGAGGCCAGGGAGCTCGCGCACCGCCAGAAGGTCAAGGGCCTTGAGGAGCAGGTGAGGGGGCGGATCTCTATAGGGTTTAACGTCTCCAAGGATAACGTCTCCAAGGTTACTCTAGGGAGTCTTATACGGCGTCGGGTGCCAAGACTTATGTCTGACACATGGCGGGAATACAATTACTCCTGCCACAGCCGGTCACATTAAATTGACACCGAAACAACCAGTTAACAGTTGAGGGGATCTATCTCTATGCCATAATTTTACTCGGAGGTTATGTTACAAATTTATGCCTACTGAGGGCGACAGTGAAGTCTAGTCAACCATGGTTCAGTTATAGAAAAGGCAATACTGGTTAATGTAAATCTAGCAGTATTTATTTTCTAGTAAAATAACTCTACCATTTGAGCCAGTTGATAATCTGATGACAATTTTGCCTCGTGGCCTTTTAAGGGCTAACCCTTTCCAATTTCAAGACTTAAGGGTTATTCCATGTGTGCTGTCTATTTAGAAATTTCTTTTTAATTTGTAAAAAATAAAGCTTCGATTGGTATCGTTTTGCAACGGAAGGTGTGCAGATAAATAAAAATAGGTGCTAGCACATAGGCATACCAATACTCACAGTATGTGTGTGGCTTGATTGGAAAATGTGAATGAATTGAGGGGAGATTTTTACAAGCTTATTTACACAACGGAGGCACATCGCATGCATGTAAGCAGTAAAATAATCTATATCAGTTCAAAAGATAATCATAATTCATATTATGAATTTGGGGAAAACATTGACAATAGTGAGATTTCAATGAGCATTGCTCTGGCAAAATACTGTGATTCTGTTCAATTAAAACCTTCAAACTTTTCTCTCCCACCCCCACCAGAACTCGCTCAATTCAAAAGATATGAATTTGGGAAAAACCCAAACAATAGTGTGATTTTAATTAGCATTGCTCTGACAAAATACAGTGAATATGTTGAACTAAAAACTTAAAAACACTATTAAATATAACATAGGAAATGCTATCCAAACATAGGCCATATCGTAACTTTAGAATAACAAGGTTCTTTCTGTCTTCTTTATCTCTTTTGAAATAGAACATTGTTGTTTTTCTGTCTTCTTTATCTCTTTTGAAATAGAATCGTTGTTTTTCTGTCTTCTTTATCTCTTCTGAAATAGAACATTGTTGTTTTTCTGTCTTCTTTATCTCTTTTGAAATAAAGAGCGCAAGCTCAGAGGCTACTGGACTAATAACAACAACAACAACAACAACATCTCTTTTGAAATAGAATCGTTGTTTTTCTGTCTTCTTTATCTCTTCTGAAATAGAACATTGTTGTTCTCAAGTCATGATAGGCTTTGGGGTTATACTCAGCTTTAAAAGAGGCTGTATGGGTTACTGTAAATATAGGTGTTGGCACAAGAGCGTATTAATACTCACAGTATGTGTGTGGCTTGATTTTGATTGGAAAAGGTAAATGGGATGAGGGGAGGTAATCACAAGCCTATTAACTCAACAGAGTCACATCATGTGTTATGTAAAAGGTGAAACAGACATTTTATTTCAAAGACAAAAAGCTGAAGTTTTTAAATCTACAAAAAATTTTATTTGATCTTTATTGGTTTGAAAGATATGAATTTGGAAAAACCTTAACAATAAAGTGATTTTAATTAGCAATAGCATTGCTCTTGCGAATTCCTGTCATTTCTGTTGAATTAAAACCTTCAAACTTTCCTCTCCCACCTCCACCCCGTACCAGAACTCGCTGTTGAAAGACCAGATCGGATACGAGCTGCGCAAGCGCCAGCAGTACATCTCCCAGTCGGCCCGCGCGGGCGAGGACATCCGAGACCTGCGATCCGTCCTGGATCACTCGCTCACCGCCGTGATCCGCGACCCGAACCTAGACCCGATTCTGCTGGAGCAGGAGTCGAAGCGCCTGGACGAGAGCTTGGGATATTCCCGGGTCGGGGGAGGGGGTTTGACCCCTCGACGCAGCGCTAGGTCGCCCGGCCGAAGCCCCGGGAGGTCGGGGGTCATCGGGTACGGGTCGTCGTCGTCCCCGCAGTTCCGATCGAACCGAAGTCCGATCCTCAGGCGGAAGATTATTAAGAATTAACCGGAGCTTGTTTCGCGCTTGTGAGACAAAGTTATAGTTATGGTTTATGGTTTATGATTTTTTGGGGGGCGCCATTTGGAGGAGTTATTTATTAATTTTTATTTTTAGATCGGCGTGTAAGGTTTTTTACACGAGGTGGTTGTAAACATGTGATAACATTTAAGAGTTTTTTTTTATTTTTGCTGCATGCAACGTTTTCAACACTTTTGTAGAATCTAATGAAATCTTGATTTGATTTACTATTCTATTTTTTTTTTTCTTTCCTTTACTGAAACTTACCATATCCACACCCTTTGCGGTTTTTTTTTGTTTTTTTTTTCTTAATCTGTAACCAAATATTATACTACATTACTACATACATGTATGTACATGCGAAAAGGTTGTTGTGAAACTTAAGAAAATGTCAACGACTGTTTTTTGTTCTGTTTTTTTTAGAATATGCGACATCTGTGATAAATTCTGTTACTCGGTTAGGAAGGCTGGTTGTTTTTAACTGTGATTCTAGATGTGAGATGAAGCTTACTTTCAGTGCCAGATATATACATAAAGTTCTATACTTGATCAAGGATATTTCCAACCACTACTTGTTGTTCCAATCAGATTATTTTGAATATATGCAAGCAGAAATATACCAACAAAACTTTTATTCCTACTCTGATATAGTAACTGCTACTTTAATTACGAATCAGCCGTAATCATTTTCTGCTACTGCACTCAACATTATTTTGATCTTTTTTAGGATCTGTGTTTGAATAATCAATTTCTACCACAATTTCTATGCAGATACTGCAGTCAAGATTTTTTTAATCTTTTTTTTTAGGATCTGTGTTTGAACAGTTTTTTGTATGCACAATATACATAATTATCAATACCTACATTGTTCACCATATTTCAGTGAAGCATGTAGGTTGTAGATTTTGAGTTTGAGTTGCAGATCTATGTGTTGAGTCGTTGCTGTAGATTTTAGCCTCAGGTGTGAACGTATTGTTGCCCCTCGTCTTGCAAAGGTTGTGTCATTTTTGCCAACGTATAGGTCATGTAAAAAATTCTTTGCGTCATATAAACAACTTTTTTTTTTTGTCACAGTAGCATTTGAAGTGTGACTGATACTTTGGAAAGCTTAAGAATTGAAGCAAAAGGTCCTTTTTAAAATTATTTTTTTTTATAAACTTACCGATATATATCTATCTATCTATGTTCTGTTTTGTTCTTAAATTTTTTCTTCTTGGAATAATTATGCATGTTCCGATGTAAGTATTATAATAAATTTACATATCTTAGCTTTTAGTCAAGTGTACCACATAATACATCCGTCCACTTTGTTATTCTACTTAAACTACAATTTGCTTGTTCTTGTAAATGATAGAAGTATTTAGGAAGGAAAAGATTCTGAGGCTGAAGATGTTTTTGGTAGATCTACATTTAAATACCAGAATCTGCGTAGATCGTTTTTGAGTCCCAGTTTTTTCCTGATTTCTAAATAGTTGTTTTTTTCCAACCACATAATATGTATTTACTTTTTGATAAATTATATCGCTTTCCCGACTTTTTTCCTTTTTTTAGCTCCAATTTGTTTTTCAAATTTCCGATGATAATTCAACTTCAAGATTTTTGTACAGGGACCAATTTTTTTTTTTTGTCCCAATTTTTGTACACACTAGAGTTGTGCCTGTATATTTTGATGTAATTTTTCCCTGACTTAGATTAGAAACCCCAAGCGGAACATTTAATCTAATACATTTTTTCTTTTCTTTTATTTTCTTGCATACTCCTTTTTTGTAATACTATGTATTTCCCTTCAGCTTCTTTTGACTTTGTCTAGACCAATGCATTCTTCCACCACCACCCCCCCCTCCCTCCTCCAATAACTTAATTTCTTAAGGGCACTTTCATGTTTTTAAAATAACAAAGTGTCTCCCTTTTTCTCTGCTTACAAAACCTCAATCTGAGATCGGTCTAAAAAACATAATAACAAGTTTTTTTGTTTTTTTCCTACTTCCCTTTTGTTTTGACTGTGATAAACCCAAATTGTCTGTTCGCGCAATATTATGTGTATAATGGCAATAGAGCTTAGAGGCAATGCACTGTACCAAAGTTTTCCGTCTTAAAGTCGAGACCCGTCCCCAAATTGTTGCAAATTATATCCTACCCTAGAGTGATGAGCGTATATAAATTATGAATTATATATAATCCGTGTATCCGAATATTACCGCCACAATTTTTATAAGGAATATCCGCGCTTTGAGTAATTCTATAAAAAAAAATTTTTTAAACCTAATAATTCTGCATGCATTTTTCCGTCAGTCTGTGTGTATGTGCTTCCAGCACGATAATGAGTAGAACAACAACAACAACAACCTGTCCAGAAAGTCTATAGACCAAAAAGTTTTGTAGATTACGCCTATCGGATAACATTCCACTATTAATTTATGCAATGTTTTTTGTGTGTTAACTATAATTCTAGCATTCTTGTAGCCAAAATAAAATAATACTGTAATAATAACCAGCAATACCAAATAACTTTACCGATCATACAACAGGTATGAACGTTCTCTGGTTTGACCATCTTCACAGGATGGAATGTTTTTGGGATGTTTTCGGAAAACCCCCATGTCCATTCCTGGTGTTTTCGACCAGGCGCACAACGAATAACCCAGTTACTGATCCACGGGTGATATGCTATGCTGCAAACTTAACCGTCCAGTAGGAAATTTATTTTTTTTTATTTTTTTCTTACATTAATTTTTTTTTTTTTTTAAGTTTTCAGAGCTACGGTTGTCGAGAATAAAGTGTGTTAACTAACAGCTGCTGGTGTTGTGTTGTTACTTGCAGGCTTTTTATTACTCAATAGTTTGTTGTTTTGTTGTTTAGTTTGTAGTTGTGCTGTTTTTTTTTACTCGTTACTTTGTTGTTCTATTTTTTAATTTATATTTGTGCTGTTTTTGTTACTCATAACTTTGTTGTTCTGTTTTTTAATTTATATTTGTGCTGTTTTTGTTACTCATAACTTTTTATTATTATTATTATTATTATTATTATTATTATTATTATCATATTATTAATATTTTTATTATATACATTGTATTTACTAAAAAAAGACTTAAATTCATAACCATTCTTTTAAAAGAATTCCATTATGACTATGAGTATCAACAAACCTGTAAATAACAAAAACAGCACAACTATATATTATTTATGACATCAACAGAACAACAAACCTATGAGTAACAAAAACAGCAAAAATATAAACTAAACAAGAGAACAACAATATGAGTATCAAAAACAGCACAAATGTAAATCAGAAAACAAAACAACAAAGTTATGAGTAACAAAAACAGCAATGATGATTAATAAAGTGCATTATTTATATAGCACTCAATAATCTACAGTCTCTGGTGAAACTGAATATGACAGCAAACTGAGACTGGACACAAAGCAGTGGTCAGAAACCCGAGTCCCCTGTTTGTTCCTGTTCTGTATTGTGAATGAGATTTTGCAAAAAAGTTGTTCCAAATGTCAGAAAACGTGAAAGATAATCAACGAGCAGAAAGGTCATGCAGTCATTCCGCAGTAGATCTATAATTCCACGTTCACGGCCTTTTTAAAAGATTAAAGGGTAGAATGCACAAACAAGACGTAGTTTAAGTCTTGTCGTAACAATATAAGAATGAGAGGGCTTACGAGGAGAAGAAAGATGATAAACAAGCAGAAAGGTTATCAAGTAGGCCTAATTTTGCTGTAGATCTATATTTTCCACTTCATGGCCTTTTTAAAAGACTAGGGTAGAATGCACAAACAAGACGTAGATTATGTTTTGTCGTAACAATATAAGAATAAGAAGGCTTACGAGGAGACGTGAAAGATGATAAACAGGCAGAAATGTCATAAAGTAATTTTGCTGTAGATCTATAATTCCACGTTCCACTTTTCAAAAGACTAGGGATATAATGCACAAACAAGACGTAACTTACGTCGGAACAATATAAGAATAAGAAGGCTTAAAAGAATAAGAGGAGACGTAAGTTACGTCTTGTTTGTGCATTCTACCCTAGAATAGACCGCACCAACTAACTCATGGCCTTTTTAAAAGACTAAAGGGTAGAATGCACAGACAAGACGTAGCTTACGTCTCGTCGTCCTAACAATATAAGAATAAAAAGGCTTATAAGAATAAGAGGAGACGTAAGCTACGTCTTGTTTGTGCATTTTACCCTAGAATAGACCGCACCAACTAACTCGTGGCCTTTTTAAAAGACTAAAGGGTAGAACGCACAGACAAGACGTAGCTTATGTTTTGTCGTCCTAACAATATAAGAATAAGAAGGCTTATAAGAATAAGAGGTCGAGAAGACGTAAGCTACGTCATGTTTGTGCATTCTACCCTAGATTAGACCGAACTAATTAGCTTTAGTCAACCGTCTTGCTTGGTAAGCTAACTTGAACCTTGAACAGATTTCACATCTTCTATCTAAGTACACTAAGTTTTAGTGTTGGTGAATTCGCATTTTTAATGGTATGGTTCTAGCAGTAATTAATATTCATCTTTTGTTAACAACCGTTACCAACTCCGTAACTATCCGCAATTATGCTAAAAAAATTATACATGCATGGCCTTGAAGAAAATTCATAATAAGTTTCGGCTAATATAATATGTATGGTCAGATCATCTGCGATAACTTAATACTAGTAGCCTACTATAGTAGAGAAAAATGTGTATATTTTTTGTTTGCAAGTGAATTGAATTTGTCGCTTATCGTCCAAGGTCAGCATTATATATCCTATATTTTGGACAGGTCCCAGCACTAATGTGTGACAAATTTACGTGCTGCCACACAGAGACAGTGCAGAGGTACCTGGACTTCTGTTTCAGCCGGTCACATTATGCTGACACCGATACAACCAACAGGGGACGAAATTGGACAAACAAATAGTTAATCGGTCGTGGGATTTGAACCGAGGACCTCCTGATTGCGAGACCAACGCTCTTCAACCTGCGCCAGTGCGCCCCCTTTTTTAAACGGAAATAATTATTTAAGAGTAAAGTCTTATTATGTTGAACCGGTCTCTCAATAAGTGGAATATTTTAAGTTTCTTGGTTTATCAGAACGAAGTCGATTGATTTATCGCAAAAAAAAATTACATGCTGTACCAGAAAAAAATCATTTGCTCTCTCAGAAAAAGTCATTTGCTATCTCAGAAAAAAAATCATTTGCTGTCTCAGAAAGAAAGCACTTGCTCTCTCAAAAAGAAAATCACTTGGACTTTCAGAAAGAAACCACTATAGAACGATGCTAATCTTGCTGAATGAAGGCCTGTCCACCATGTTATTATGGTAACCGGAATCTAAGCTTATTTTAAACTTATCGATTCTGCTGGTAGAGAGAGAGAGAGAGAGAGAGAGAGAGAGACAGAGAGATAGAGAGAGAGAGGGAGAGAGAGACAGAGAGAGAGGCAGAGAGACAGAGAGTCAGGGAGAGAGACAGAGACAGAGACAGAGAGACAGAGAGTCAGGGAGAGAGA
>RQTK01000430.1:239997-242497 GCA_003991915.1 Elysia chlorotica
TCTCTCTCTCTCTCTCTCTCTCCCTCTCTCTCTCTCTCTCTCTCTCTCTCTCTCGACATATTTATCAATTTGCTTTTCTATTTCTCTGTATGTGTTCTTCTTCTTTTTTATCATCTTTTGTTTCCACTTCTTTCTTCGAATAGCCTATAATTATAGTTCGACGTTCTGACGTTAGACACTAAGCTACAAACTCAAACTCTTCTTTCCTTTTCTTCAGCATCTCCCTTCTTCCCTGACACCCCCCCCCCCCCCCCCCCCCCCCCCCCCAGAACGCAGATGACGAAGACCTGGCTATCTGCTGATGGGAGGGAGGAGGGAGGGACGGATTTATTTCTTAGGGCTATATCTCCCCCATGACAACTAACACACGAACTGCCCTCTGTTTTGGGCTAGAGGGTCGTATTAGTATTACTTGCAAGTACAACATTGTGGTAGGTATAGTAGGCAACAACTCGCCGTAAGCCTTTTTATTCGCATATTTGCAAACGTTCAATGGAGGCACAGTATTTTGACACAAATGCTTATTAAAACGCAATATTTTGAGGGGTTTTAAGGAAAATCTTACCTTCAAATCCAATAAATATGGAATAACATATTCTAAACATTAATGTGAAAACGTTAGCTTTGTATCTTCCACACAATGCTTATTTCACTGCATACAATGTACTCGATGTAACACCGTTGAGTTAAGACGTGTAGTAAACTTACTACGACGATGTTGTAATTACGATCTTAGATGTAGATCTACATGGAGGGACTAATGTGGGATCCGCCCATGACCTTACCACCTCACGGTCATCGTGAAAAATGAAGTCAGAGATTTGCGTTATTGTTCCTAAGGTGACCAGGGAGATCCAAGTTCAAGATGGACAGTGTAGGTTTAATTTAGATGTTAATGTGAAAAGAAGGAGTATATAAACATCACAAGGCAATTGAGGTAAATGATAGGTCTAATTTAGATGTTATTATGAAAAAAAGGAATATATACACTAGGTAACTGAGGTAGATGATAGTTCTAATTTAGATGTTGTTATGATAAAAAAAGAAATATATGTTATAATATATCACAACGCAACTGAGGTAAATGATAGGTCTAATTTAGATGATGTTGTGAAAAAAGGAGTATATTATATACATTACAAGTTAACTGAGGTAAATGATAGGTCTAATTTAGATGTTGTTGTGAAAAAAGGAGTATACATACACCATAAGGCAACTGAAGTAAATGAAAGGTCTAATTTAGATGTTATTATGAGAGAAAAAGAATTATATACAACTAGGTAACTGAGGTAAATGATAGGTCCAATTTAGATGTTGACGTGAAAAAAAGGAATATATATATACACCACAAGGCAACTGAGGTAAATGTGATGAAAACACAACTAAAATGATAAAAGTAGGCTACATAACATTATAAATGGTTCACCTTACTTGCATCAACAGACGAGCTAATTTAGATGTTAAGACGAGGTGTTACCTATGGTTTGTTTTTGACGGGAGTACTATATTCTTCGATAAACTCAAGTCCGTAGCGGAGTCTATTTCAATTTCAAAGTACTTGGATTAAAGGTAAGTTTTAACAGAATATCTTTACTGACATGCGCTGTTATTAAGATATCTCAAGATGACATTAAAAAGGTTCTACAACATTTTTTGTGCTTTTGAGAAGAACGCAATGAAAAGTTTGGACTATAATAGATTTATGACTATGATTTATGTTATTAATTTGTAGAGTTTATTTCATAACAAGGTTGTCAATTTCTACAGTTTTTGTTTTCATGATTCTTTTGTACAGATAGAACCTTTTCATTCTGTCATCTCCAATTTTACCAAAAGTGAAGATAGGACTTTTTTAATGTCACGTCTGGATATGTATTTGCGTAGGAGCTTTGCAAGACACAATATCCATCCAAACCTTCCAAAGATCACATAAGAAGACTATTGTAGTAAGGGGTAACAGTGTGTGTGTGTGTGCATGTGCGTTTTGTTGCTGTTGTTTAGCGTCCAACGTGAGCACTATATAGGCAATATTGTGGACGGGCCCCAAGACTAATGTTTGAAACGTTTACGTGCTGCACAAATTGGCAAACTGGTTATGACACAACAACAACAAAAAAGCACTGCGACCATAAATCTGTTATTTTTCAAACTTTTGATTGCTTTCTTCCCAAAAGTGGATATCATTATTTAAATGTTTTATGTTCTATGTCTACTCATCAAAGATTCTCGAATTGATCTCTCTACTACTTTCTTTAACATATCATCAACAATGAAAATGCTATAGATTTACTATGCCTAGTCACTAGAGACTCTCACATTGATATAACTACTACTTTAACTGTTTATTTTTCGTTTATATTGTCAAGTTTTGTATGGTTATCTCACTACATTATCGAGAAGTTTAAACCTTTATGTTTGTAAAACGATATATAGCAAGACATTTGGTTTGAGTGCACACTTTATGTTTTTATTTAAATTTTATATGAAGACTGCTATTAAA
>RQTK01000430.1:247497-250680 GCA_003991915.1 Elysia chlorotica
TATAATCTAGATATAGAAAACTCACTAGAGTTTCTAGAGATATAGATTACAGGTCTGTAGTTAATGTTTATGTAGTTTATTCAATCGTGATACTTAGACCTTAAGGTAGAATTAAGATCTAGATTAGATCTAAATAATTATTATAGATTCTAGTAGGCCTAGTTGTTTTCCGATGGATACGAAACTTCCGCTGAGAGGGCCTGGCTCCACGGACATACATCCCTGGTGAGTAACATTTTAGAGTTGGAATCTTCTGGTGGTAGAACTTGCATACCTGGGGTTAGCCTGGTGCTAGAAAACCCAAACCAGCAGAGATTGGTGTTACAGAACCAGGCGTTAGTGTTTGATGGAAACTGAATATCTAGAGTTAGTTCTATAGAATATGGGATCAATGCAATAAAAATTGGGGTTATTGATATAGAGCAAGGGTTGGTGCTAAGTAGAGATTGGTGTTCTAGAACCAGGCGTTAGTGTTTGATAGAATCTGCGAATATCTGGGGTTACTACTAGAAAAACCAACCCTGAGCTTGGTGCTATAGAACCAGGCGTTAATGTAAGAATGTGAAAACCTCGAGTTAGTGCAATAGAATATGGGATCGGTGTAATAAAAATTGGGGTTATTGCTATAGAACAAGGGGATAGTGTTAGATTGAACCTCAATACCTAGAGTTAAACCTATAGAATCTGGGATCGGTGCAATAGAACCTTGGGCTAATGCTATAGAACACGGGTTTGGTGCTATTAATCATGGGGTTGATGATGTAGAACCTGAGATACGTGTTATAGAAACGGTGCTATGGAACAAGGATTTGGAGATATAAATCATAGGGTTTGTGCTATAGAACTTGGAGTTAGTGCTATAGAAACGGGTCTATAAAACAAGGATTTGGTGCAAAAATCCTTGGATTGGTGCCATAGAACAATGATTTAGTGCCATAAAATCTAGTTCTAAGGAATTTGAGGTTTATGGTAAAACCTACACAACTGACGTGAGTGTTAAACAACATGGGGTCTGTTCTAGAATATATGCATAAGTGAAGTTGGTGCCAGAACATTGACACCTGGGGCTTGTGTTATAACACCTGGATAGGCCTACCTGGAATTGATGCTAGAACTCGGATGCCTGGGATTTTGGGATTTAAGAGTTCTGTTTTTTTTTTTTTTTTTTTTTAGTTGTTTTTTTACTGTGCCATCTGACATAGGCATACTTTCTCTCACCGCTTCTCATGCCGTTATTGGAACAAACCATGTCCACCAGCCTCCGATAAATCCTGCAATTATTATTCTCATTTCGTGCGATAGAAACCCAGTTAAGAAAGCATAGCGTGCGTTCAGTACATACTTATTGACTCTACTGTCCTCATTATCACTAGTGGGGTCAGTTCGTAGATAGCCAATGTCACTGTCAGTCCTATTATTGTTGCAGGTGGTATCTAACCCCCCCCCCCCAGACACACACACATACACACTCACACATTGAAAATGGCAGAGCTCGGTGTTAAAATGATTCCCCTTTGTATTGTAAACTTTATATGGACTCTTTGTACTACCATGCACTGAAACATGAAAGAGACATTTAATGATGATAAGGGACACGGTAGTGCTTGTGTTAAGAAGGATACATTCATTGAAAAGAGAAGAAACTAAAAAAAAAATAAAGGCCTGAAAATTTACAATAATGATATTGATAATAACAACAGCAATAATAATAATAATAAATTATTATTATTATTATTATTATTATTAATAAGTAAATACTTTAGGTTTATAGGCGCCATCATAGCCTGCATTTAAAGACTGATAGTAACACCTTTTTCTCTTTATAATGCACAACCTTATATCGAATAGGGACAAAACATTTTAAATATTCATTGTGAGCATGATGAAGCCTATATCTTAAATGGGACTTAACATCAACCTAAGAGGGATTAAACATCTTTTTAAGTAGGAACTTATCATCAAACAAAGGGAGGTTAAATACCAATTCAAGAAAGGCTACAAAGGGAGGTTAAATACCAATCCAAGAGAGGCTAAACATCATTCAAATACGACTTAACAAAAATATTAGGGAGTTAACATCAACCTAAGAAGGACTTAGCATAAAAAAATCAATATGATCTTTAAGTCAAAGGTCCATAACATTAACGTCGCGTTACTCGTGTTAAGAGTACAAAAAGAAGAAATAACAATTATTGATTAAAGGTTAGCAACAATGCTGATTATGATGGTGTCTCTCTGTCTGTCTCTATATCTTTATTGTCTGTATGTCTTACTGTACTTTATATCTTTATTTTCTGTCCCTCGGTCTGTCTTTATGTCTTTATTGTCTGTATACATGTCTGTCTGTCTGTCTGCCCGTCTGTCTCTCTCATCCTTTCTTTCTCTATGTTTCTCTTTGTTCTCTGTATGACTGTGTCACTGTCTCTCTATCTTAGCTACCCCCCTCCCAGAACTGCAATTGTGATCTACGTGTGTCTATTGTGTGTTGTGTGTTGTGTGTTGCTGCGCTGATCTCTCAGAGTTCACACTGTGTTGGTGTGTAACGCCCGTGTTATATGGGGGGAATCTACCATGCAGATCAACAGTCAGGGCACTTTAGATCCAGTGACTGACTACACAGGCATTCAAACCCCCCAGTAAATAGTCATTGTCTCAGTCGAGTTAGTTGGGTGATTTACTAGAATCCTTATGAGACCTCTCATTAAGGCTAATGCTAGGATCATCTTTGGCCTTCTCCTAGATAAGATTCTTAGACTTGATCACAACTTGATGCATATTAAATGACGCCTATGATCTAGCCCACTCTCACTCTCTCGGTGTCTCTCTCTCTTCCTCCCCCCCCCTCCCCATCTCTCTCTCTCTTTCTCTCTCTCTCTCTCCCTCTCTCTCTTCCTCCCTCTAATAACAATTATTGATTAAATGGTAGCAATAATGTTGGTTATGATGCTGTCTCTCTGTCTGTCCCTATATCTGTATTGTCTGTCTGTCTTTCTGTACTTGATATCTTTATTTTATGCCCGTCTGTCTGTCTTTATATCTTTATTGTCTGTCTGTCTGTCTCTCTCTATATCTTTATTGTCTGTCTCTCTCATTCTTTCTTTCTATATTTTTCTCTCTGTTCTCTCTCTCTCTCTCTCTCTCTCTCTCTCTCTCCACCCCTCTCCCAGAACTGCAATCGCCATA
>RQTK01000430.1:273044-280544 GCA_003991915.1 Elysia chlorotica
CCCTCTCTCTCTCTCTCTCTCTCTCTCTCCCTCTCTTGGCATCCCTGCCCTGTCTCGTGTGAGGCATAACCGGCAGCACATAAAATTGTCAGACGTCAGTCTTGGGACCCGTCTACAATATAGTCTATACAGTGCTGATGTTGGACGTTAAACCAACTCAACTTAACTCTCTGGGTTGATCGTATGCCATAACTTCCGTAAGCGACCCTATACCGCGAACATATCACGCCTCTTGGACATGGAGATTTTTCTGAACGCTCATTGGCTCCGTAAATCTAGACTAGAAACTCCCGGATAAGATCGACCAATCACAGTCTATGCTATACCTACCTAGCCAACGATGCGCAATCAAAAAACCACCAGAGCCATCGCAAATGGATAAAAAGGAGTATGCACAAACGTCTAATCACATCTCTCTCCTAGATTTCCGGAGCCAATGAGCGTTTAAAAACCCACCGAGCCATCGAGGGTCACGATTACGTCAACCACTAACCATCGTGTATATCGCAATATCTTTAACAGTTCTGTCAAAAACATGGCCATAGCATCAACGCCACCTGGACCTAGACCTGGGCTCTGGTTGTTTGTTACACTTCTCCAGGTTTCTTGCCTAATCGGTGCCAACTCCAAAGCATCTGGTTATCCCTGGACATATGCATCTTTAGTTCAGGCGTCATAGTTCTTCTGTACTTTACATACTAACACTGTAACAGAGCATTTGTAATTAGGGGATTCTATAGCGAGAACAAATACGATTGGTGAGGGAATAATTATAATAATGCACTGGCCTCCAATCATAGCTCTAGTCTAGATTTACGGAGCCAATGAGTTGATTGCGCATCGTTGGCTAGGTAGGTATAGCATAGACTGTGATTGGTCGATCTTATCCGGGAGTTCTGATCGCTCATTGGCTCGGTAGGTGTAACAAAGAGCTGTGATTGGTCGAACTTATCCGGGAGTTCTAATCGCTCATTGGCTAGGTAGGTGTAACAAAGAGCTGTGATTGGTCGAACTTATCCGGGAGTTCTGATCGCTCATTGGCTAGGTAGGTGTAACAAAGAGCTGTGATTGGTCGAACTTATCCGGGAGTTCTGATCGCTCATTGGCTAGGTAGATGTAGCATAGAGCTGTGATTGGACGTTCTTACCCTGGGTTCTGATCGCTCATTGGATAGGTAGATGTGGCATAGAGCTGTGATTGGATGCCCTTATCTCTGGTTTCTGATCGCTCATTGGCTAGGTAGGTGTAGCCCGTACTCTTGGTTCGGATCGCTCATTGGTTAGGTAGGTGTAGCCCGTACTCTTGGTTCTGATCGCTCATTGGTTAGGTAGGTAGCTATGATTGGACGCCGGTGCATTATTATAATTGCTCCCTCACCAATCGTCTTTGTTTTCGCTATAGAATCCCCTAATTACAAAGGCTCTGTTACAGTGTTAGTATGTAAAGTGCAGAAGAACTGTGACGCCTGAACTAAAGATGCATATGTCCAGGGATAACCAGATGCTCTGGGGTTGGCACTGATTAGGCAAGAAACCTGGAGAAGTGTAACAAACAACCAGAGCCCAGGTCTAGGTCCAGGTGCGTTGGTGCCTATGGCCATGTTTTTGACAGAACTGTTAAAAGATCTTGCGATATGCACGATGGTAGTGGTTGACGTAATTATGACTTCGATGGCTCGGTGGATTTCTGATCGCTCATTGGCTAGATCGGTGTAGCATAGAACTGTGATTGGACGCGCTTACCCTGGGGTAGAACATCGTCTCTCGACGCAAAAAGTCCATGGTTCGAGCCCGGGCGGTTTCGCTCCCAACTGGTCAGTTTAATATGACTGGCTCAGACAGAAGTTTTGGTATCCCCACCCTGTCTCATAATTATGTGGCAGCACAGAAAATTGTCATACGTCAGTCGTGGGCTCCGTCCACAATATAGCCTATAAATTACTGATGTTGGACGTTTAATCAACTCAACTACAATTACTCCTTTATACCTATCGTTCTTGTTTTCGCGATGGATCTGTAAAACGCAAGGCCTCTGAAGATGGAGTGACGGAAACTGTGGAGGAAGTTTTAATAACAATCTCGATATGAGCATCTGCCTAGCAGTTAGCACTAGCTAATAAACAAGCCCATTTCATAAGTTTCCATTTTAGCTCTATTCCATAAACATACAGCCATTAACACATTGCCTTACGAAACTAAAGGTGATCTGTTGTTGTTTTTTTTAAATGTAGAAACAAAATTCTGACCTTGGAGGTCGTGTTGATGGTTATGTGGTGTTATGAAAAAAACAGCCATCATCCCAACCTTTCACACACACACACACACACACACACACACACACTCACACACCTACACATCTACACACCTACACACATACATAGGCCTACACACATACACCGAAATAAACCCACAAAAACAAACCCAGCTAAAAAAAAAAATAACATCAGTAACAACTAGCAATAAAATATTCGCGTCCTTCATAGATGATATCTGTTAGAGGAAATTAAAAAAATGTCCCCAAAAATGATTGGTTGTTTCCTGTAGTTTGGTCGATGTCAGTCAAAGGAATCCAAGTCTCCTCGCACTGTCGTGTCTGGCAGCATGTAAAATTCTCAGAAGTCAGCCTTGGGCCCGTCCACAATATAGCTTATATAGTGCTGAAGTTGGACGTTGAATTCACTCAAACCAACCAACACTTACAATCTGTCAAGGGGACAAAACACCTCAATGTAATGTCCAGTGATCTAGACCTTCATCTAGATACCCTCAGCAACCGACAGGCAATGTTGACCCCCAGGTCCATCTGATATCGCTGGTCGATCATAAAACTTGACCTGTAGGACTCAGAAGCGGGGTTCGGGGCTCGGTGGTCCTAGGATAGAAGGTAGTAGTAGTAGTAGTAGTAGTAGTAGTTGAGTTGGTTTAACTTTCAACATTAGCACTAAATAGGTTGTACTGTGGAGGGGATCTAAAACGGACGTCTGACAATTCTATGTGCTGCCACTCATGAGACAGGATGGGAATACCATGACTGCTGTCTTAGCCTATCATCTCAGTTCAGTAATGACCAAGTTTCCTTACAAGTTTAATGTCTCCTAAGTCCAGAAAAATCCTTTACAGCGACGAGTGACAGGCTTGAAAATTATGTACGTTACTGCTAAGTATTCGCTATTTTCTCTCACCGCTTTCCAAGTCTACGCTGGGCTAGTTTTACAAATCTGGCTTTATTTGCATGGTAACCCGTTTATAAAAAAAAGAAAAAAAAATCGCAGAAGAAGAAAGAAAACAATAAGACAACTAAACATTTAATATTACTTAATGTGAAGATAGAAGGTGGTGAAATAAAAAAAAACACCAAAAAACAACAAAATATATGAACAAGAACAAATAGTTACTGAGCCGTAACTAGGAGAGATAGTTATTTAGGCGTTATCAACCCATTTTGCCGGCTTTACTTCAGCGAGTTATTAATAAATTTGCTCACAGTGTATCTATCAGCGCCATTACCATAATTATAATATTGTATCTTCAGTCAAGCCTTACTTAGACAGTGAAGAGTTTGCGATCTATCCTGTGTTAAGAGATGACATAATCAAGCCCTCCAAGGCATAGAGTTGTGTGTTGTTTGTTGTTTCTTGATTTGGTTTAACGTCCAACATCAGCACTATTTAGGCTATATTGTGGAAGGGCCCCAAGACTGAAGTCTGACAATTTTATGTGCTGCCACACACGAGACAAGGCGGGGATGCCATGACTCCTGTCTCAGCCGATCACATTAAACTGACACCGACCCAAACAGTAGGGAGCGAAATTGCCAGGACTCGAACCACGGACCTTTTTGCGTTGGAAGCCGACGTTCTATCCCAGGGCCACCCCAGGGTCACCGCGCCCCCCCAGGCATAGAGTTTTCTGATCGTGTACCATACTGGCTTCGGAAGTTTAGGATGTATATTCATGAGCTATGGTTTGAATGGATGGCGACGTCAGTACTAATTCCCTTATATCACTCGTCTCCGTTTTCCATATAGGCCGTGTTTGCGCAAGACCTCTGCTGAGAGAGAATGACGTCAGACTAGCGTATTATTATATAAAGAAAATTAGTCAACCACAGATGACTTTAATAATATTGGTCTTACTTCCTTCACTGAGTTTCAGTTTTTCGTTAGTAGAAAATTAATATGAGCCATGTAGGTTAACCCCAGTGTCCCTCTCCACTTTGCCTCTATCTCTCTGCATCTCTCTGTATCTCTGTGTGTCTCTCTCAACGTCCCTCTCTCTTTTATCTTTATGTTCTCATCTAACTGTATTCTCTCTCTCTCTCTCTCTCTCTCTCTCTCTCTCTCTCTGTCTCTGCTTGTTAGTCGGATTGTGCCGATTGTTTACACACACATAAAGATACAACCATCACGTGATTTTGTTTACGTTTTCTGAGAGAAACCGGTCTCATTAAACTGACACCGACCAAACCAGTATGGGGCGAAATCGCCAAGACTCGAACCCGGACCTTTTTTTGCGTCGGAAGCCGATGTTCTACCCCAGGACCACCGCGCCCCCTGACAGAGGAGCTAGCTTGACGCGAGCTCATTCTATTTTCTTTTATTGAAATTTAAGCGTTTGGTAAATTAATATTCTGACAGGGTTTTTTTTTTTTTTACTAAGGTTTAAATAAGGAAACAAGTGCCTTGATTATTTGAACTCACGTACACAAAATCCTCGCCTTAAAATACAGTATATCACCAGGATTATTTCACACTGTTTGGTATATTAATGTACATGTTTTTTTTTCCGGTCACAAGATTAGTTCATTTCCACCATCGTAAGCGGCGCATAGACCAGAAAAATCCATCGTTGGATCTAGATCTAACTGGTTTGCGTTAATATTGGGCAGATATTTTTATATTCAATTTCTTTGTCGAGATGTACGTGCCTTTGCGTTTGTGTCTAAGTGTGTCTGTTTTATGGATATTTTTCTGTCTCTGAATCCCTCTCTCTGTCTGTGTATCTGATTCTGTCTTTCTCCCTCTCTCTGTATGTGTCTATGTCTCTGTCTTTCTCCCTCTCTCTGTATGTGTCTATGTCTCTGTCTTTCTCCCTCTCTCTGTCTATGTCTGTCTTTCTTCCTCTCTCTGTCTGTGTTCGTGTATTTGTCTCTCCCCTCTCTCTCCGTCTCTGTATCCGTCTTTCTCCCTCTCTCTGTCTGTGTCAGTGTCTTTGTCTCTCTGTCACTCTGTCTTTCTCCCTCTCTCTGTCTGTACCTGTCTCTCTTCCTCTCTCTGTCTCTGCCTCACTCCCTCTCTATCTCTCTCTCTCTCTCTCTCTCTCTCTCTCTTTCTCCTCCTCTCTATCTCTCTCTCTCCCTCTGCTTCAACTCATCAAATCTCCCACCATTCTAGAATCTCTCTCTCTCTCTCTCTCTCTCTCTCTCTCTCTCTCTCTATTTATCTATCTATCTCTCTCTCCTTCCACGCATTCTTCGCCCATCTAATTAGAGAGCGTAAAATAGTAAGAGATTTCACGTGCAGGAATTGACGTAATGTGTGGGTCAGAATGAGTAAGTTTGTAGCTTTCTTCTTCAACTCTTAGTCAATGCGTTTACTGCCGATATTCTTTCCCTGCGTATTGCAATAAAGAAATAGAGTGAGCACACATTACGCTACATCATTAGTACATGTATATCCACATAGCAACAGTACCATGAGCCATAATTTTATAGATATATATGCTGTGAGCTCAACTTGACCTATGAAACGTATCACTAACATTCAGGTCTGTGGTATTTTGGTCTGCGTGTTAGTTACCAGTTGGTTTAACGACCAACACCAGCACTGTATATACTATAGCCTATTGTGTACGGGCCCCAAGACTGATAGTTGAGTTGAGTTGGTTTTAACGTCCAACATTAACAATATATAGGCTATATTGTGGACGGGCCCCAAGACTGATAGTTGAGTTGAGTTGAGTTGGTGTAACGTCCAACATCAGCACTATATAGGCTATATTGTGGACGGGCCCCAAGACTGATAGTTGAGTTGAGACGAGTTGGTTTTGACGTCCAACATTAACAATATATAGGCTATATTGTGGACGGGCTTCAAGACTGATAGTTGATTTGAGTTGAGTTGGTTTAACGTCCAACATCAGCACAATATAGGCTATATTGTGGACGGGCCCCAAGACTGATAGTTGAGTTGAGTTGAGTTGGTTTAACGTCCAACATCAGCACTATATGGGCTATATTGTGGACGGGCCCCAAGACTGATAGTTGAGTTGTAGTTGAGTTGGTGTAACGTCCAACATCAGCACTATATAGGCTATATTGTGGACGGGCTTCAAGACTGGCGTTTTTTGGTCTGGGGGAACCAACAGGCATAAGTGGTAGAGCGTTTAACACCTAATCGGAAAGTCCGTGGATCGAAACCCATAATCGTGCAATGTCGGATTTCGTTTGCCCTCTTTACTGGTTGGGTCGGTGTCAATATAATGTGACCAACTGAGACAATAGTCATGGTATCCTCGCCCTGTCTCGTGTGTGGCAGCACATAAAATTGTCAGACGTCGATCTTGGGACCCGTCCGCAATATAGACTTTACAGTGCAGCTGATATTGGACGTTAAGCAACCAACCCAATCCAACTCAACTCGGGGATACTATGACTCCTGTCTCAGCCGATCACATAATAAAATACTGACATTGCGCCAACTACAGGAAAGAGCCAATCCTTTTTGTGACATATTTTTATTTCGTCAACAGATTTCATTTAAGTTGGACACGAATATTATATTGCTAGATTTTATCGTTGTTGCTTTTTGTTGTTGTTGTTGTTGTTGTTGTTGTTGTTGTTGTTGTCGTCGTCGTTAATCGTGTTGTTGTTTCTTGTTTTTGTTGGTTTAGTTGGTTTTGAGGGTTTTTTGTGTTGTGTGTAAGCGTGTATGTATGTGTGAGTGTGTGTGAGTGTGTGTCCGTCTGTGAAGATAAGGATGGTGTTTTTTTCATACTACATAACCATCAAACACGACCTCCAAGGTCAGAATTCCATTTATACATAAAAACAAAAACAGATCACCTTTAGTTTCGTAACGCGTACGGCAATGTGTTAATGGATTGTATGTTTATGGAATAGAGCTAAAATGGAAACTTATGAAATGGGTTTGTTTATTAGCTAGTGCTAACTGCTAGGCAGATGCTCATATCGAGATTATTATTCAACTTCCTCCACAATATCCGCCACGCTGTGGCCCTGGGGTAGAACGTCGGCTTCCGACGCAAAAGGTCCGTGGTTCGAGCCCTGGCGATATCGCTCCCTACTGGTTGGGTCGGTGGACGTTTAAGGTCACGGTATTCCCACCCTGTCTCGTGTGTATCCCTATCCCCGCACTGCCTTTTTTATGGCAGCACCCACTATTATCAGACAGTTAGTCTTGGGACCCGTCCACAATATAGCCTATATAGTCCTGATGTTGGAAGTTAACCCAACTCAACTACAACTACCTACTTAACTCAA
>RQTK01000430.1:285544-292878 GCA_003991915.1 Elysia chlorotica
CCCAGTTAATACCTATGATATTAAAAGGCCCGCCCAGTTAATACCTATGATATTCAAAGGCCTTCAAATACACTACGGTAATACCTAAAAGGTAACGATTACGTCGTCTGTATTCATCAATGTGGATCAAACATCTTTATTGACTCCCCATCTGTTTAGACAACCTACATAAGTTATTCTTTTTCTAGCTCTGTTTCTTTAAACCACCCAGTTAGTACCTATGATATTAAAAGGCCTACCCAGTTAATACCTATGATATTAAAAGGCCTTCAACTATACTCTGTTAATATCTAAAAGGTGACGATTACGTCGTCGGTATTCATCAGTGTTAATCGCAAGGCGACCGTTGTTGTCCAGCGAGCGAACTCATTATCGCTCTGGTCTGGGTGAGGGAGGAACCGAGGGTATCTCGGCGACCATCGTGCTGTCGTGCTGGCCTGACGGTCAGCAATTCATCTTGTGGTGGAAATCAGTAGATATTGTTCTATTGTTCTGATGATGATGGTATATGCTGCAGTGGGTGATTGTGGATTAATTTTTCCATTCAGTGCCTCTTTTATGCAGTCAAAAACACGACGTATATATATATGTATATATATTGTATGTCTAAGAGTCATGCATTGGGTGGGGTTGGGGGATGTGAGCCGTAGTTTGGGGGGGCGCTGTAGACTGTAGAGTAGAGTACATTGTATTATAGTTCTATTGCTTTCTGCTCATGATGGTAGATGCTGCAGTGGGTGTGGATTTGGGTGATTATGGGTTTGCATTCAGTGCCTCTTTTACGCAGTCAAAATCACGACGTATTTACATGTATATATATATATATATATATTTATTTATTGTACGTCTAAGCGCCATGCATGGGGTTTGGCGAAATAGGCATATTTGAGCCTTTGAGGGCGTACAATAGACATTGGCTAAACATCTTGTTGTCACGAAAAATCGGATGCACGGCATACGTTTATATTATGGCACGAAGAGGTTACATAGATACAGTGGGTGGGCGTGGATTTGGGTGATTGTAGATTTGCATTCAGTGCCTCTTTTAAGCAGTCAAAAACACGACGTATATATAATATTATATTGTATGTCTAAGCGCCATACATGGGGAATTTCGAAATCGGCGGATTTGAGCCTTTGAGGGCGTACAATGTATATGAGCTAAACATCTTGTTGTCACGAAAAATCGGATGCACGGCTTACGTTTATGCATTTGTGTATTATGGCACGAAGAGGTTACATAGATCTAGCCACGACTTGGAACAGAGATCTTGTGATGGCGGGTACCATTGTGACAACGGAGACGATTGCTTAGGGAGTCCGCACCTATAGCGTCCAATCATTACTTTGTACCACCAATTTTTTCGAACCCTCCTCTCCAAATAAACCCCGCACGGTATGATCAATAGTCACTTTATAAAAGTCGGAGGTGGGTCTCATGGGCAGAGCACACGACTTGTAAGAGGTAAGTTTTTAAGTCGAATCCTGGTTAGGCTGTCTTGCTTTGTACTGGTATGGTCCGTGAAGGTATTTATAATGTGGTGATCGAAACGATAGTGGGCTTTGTCTCTGAGTGGCATCATGAGAAACACAACTGTCATACTTTTGTCTTGGGACCCGCTTTAGGATACTTGTATGTATACATGTAGATGCGTCCATCTCACCCTACAACTTACCCCTCTTCGTGTGTGTTTTTTTTTAGCTCCTTTTTCTCTCTGTCTCTATCTCTGTCTGTCTGTCTGTCTATCTGTCAATCTGTCTGTCTGTCTATCGGTCTGTCTGTCTGTCTACCTGTCAATCTGTCTGTCTATCGGTCTTTTTGTCTGTCTGTCTGTCTATCTGTTTGTCTGTCTGTCTGTCCTATTTTCTGTTTCTCTCTCTCTCTCTCTTTCTCTCTCTCTCTCTCTCTCTCACTCTCTCTCTCTCTCACACACTCTCAAACAACACTCGCATGCAATAAATATCCTCTTCATTTCCGAACGCTAATACCATAGAAAAGACCTCTTTACAAACTGCACGATCAGCCGAATAACATAGATGTAGTAGTAGGCTTAATACAAACAATTTTGGGGTTTATACATGGACAAAGAAACGATTGGAAAGAACAATGGTTGAAAGGTAGTGGAGAAATAAGTGGACAGAGAGAGAGACGTAGGGCAAAATAAAGCAATTGAAAGAGATTATGGGGAATTTGAAAATAAATTGTATTGAGTGATAGAGAGGGCAAAAATTGAGAGTTAGATTGGGAAGGATTTGAGAGGAAGTAAAGACAAGAAAAGATTAGGGTAGAGAGGTTAAAAAATTTGAGACTGTGTAATGGCGGCGGCTGTTCGTTCTTCGCGGGCCGCGTCACGTGACCTCGCTGTAGGCCCCTGGGTTAAACAAAGAAGTAGAGAGACAAGGCAGAGAAATAGGAGAGCGGCAGAGAGATAGATGGATTGATAGAGAGAGAGACAGGGGGAGAGATGAACAGGCAGAAAGATGGAGAGAGAGAGAGAGAGAGAGAGTGAGAGAGAGAGAGAGAGAGATACAGACACCCACACAGAAAACGGACAGACGGATTATTTCACTCGCCCAACGGCAGACCAAAACCACGACCAGTATTATCAAGATTTGCATGTCATAATGAGAGAGGGGGAGGGAGAGAGAGAGTGAAATAGACAGAGGGGGAGAAAGAGAGAGGGAGGGAGGGAGAGAGAGACACACACACACACAGACAGACAAAACCACGACCACTATTATCAATATTTGCATGTCATAATGAGAGAGGGAGGGAGAGAGAGAGTGAAAGAGGCAGAGGGGGAGAAAGAGAGAGGGAGGGAGGGAGAGACACACACACAGACACACACACACACACACAGACAGCCAAAACCACGACCAGTATTATCAAGATTTGCATGTCATAATGAGAGAGGGAGGGAGAGAGAGAGAGAGAGTGAAAGAGACAGAGGGGGAGGAAGAGGGAGAGAGAGAAGAAGGTAGGGAGAGGGACAGAGAGATAACTGAGGGAAACTATTATTAAAATGTGCATGTCATAATGAGAGAGAGAGGGAGAGAGAGAGACACACACACACACACACACACACCATTATCAACATTTGCATGTCATATTGAGAGAGGGAGAGAGAGAGAAAGAGAGACCAAAAGAGAGAGAGAGAGAAAGAGAGAGAGAGAGAGAGAAAGAGAGACCAAAAGAGAGAGAGAGTAGAGAGAGAGAGAGAAAGAGAGAGAGAGACACACTATTATCCAAATTTACATATCATAATGAGTGAGGGGGAGAGAGAGGGGGAGAGAGAGAGAAAGACAGAGAGAGAGAAACAGAGAGAGAGAGACAGAGAGAGAAAGAAAGAAAGTGGAAGAGAGAGAGATTGAGATAAACAGAGAGAGGGAAACTATTATCCAAATTTGCATGTCATAATGCAGCTACGCCCAGTCTCTTCGCCCGCAGCGGCTCCAAAACTCATTATCTCTCTCTCTCTCTCTCTCTCTCTCTCCCTTCCCCTACCCCTCTTTCACACAAACCCACAACCCACACAAAATCCAAAAACGCTATAACCAAAAACAAAACAAAAAACAAATTATTTCATTTATCGAACTATACCCGAGAGAACAATATTAAAAAACGGGAACACAAAAAGAAAGAGAAAGAAAGAAACGAAACGAAACAAGAGGAGAACAAGGCCGAGTCGCTGATCCTTCGCTTCATCTCTGCTAATGAAATTGTAATGAGTTTTGGAGCCGCTGCGGGCAAAGAGACTGGGCGTAGCTGCATTATGACATGCAAATTTGGATAATAGTTTCCCTCTATCTGTTTCTTTCTCTCTCTCTCTCTCTGTTTATCTCTCTATTTCTAACTCTCTCTATCTCTCTCTCACTCTCTCTTTCTGTCTCTCATTATGACATGCACATTTGGATAATAGTTTCCCTCTCTCTCTCTCTCTATCTGTCTATCTCTTTCTAACTCTCTCTCTATCTCTCTCTCTTTCTCTCTTTCTGTCTCTCATTATGACATGCACATTTGGATAATAGTTTCCCTCCCTCTCTGTTTATCTCTATCTCTCTCTCTTTCTTTTGGTCTCTCTTTCTCTTTCTCTTTCTCTCTCTCTTTCTGTCTCTCATTATGACAAGCAAATTTTGATAATAGTGTTTGTGTGTGTCTTTCTCTGTCTCTCTCTCTGTCTCTCTCTCTCTTGCTATCTCTCTCTTTTGGTCTCTCTTTCTCTCTCTCTCTCCCTCTCTCAATATGACATGCAAATCTGGATAATGGTGTCTCTCTCTCTCTCTCTCTCTCTCTCTCTCTCCCTCTCCGTCTCTCTCTCCTTCTCCCACTTTCATTATAACATGCAAATCTTAATAATAGTATCTTTCGCTCCCTCCCCCTCCCTCTCTCTCTCCTGTCTCTCTGTTTCTCCCCCCTCTTTCTCTCTCTATCTTTAACTCTCTCTACCTTTCTCTCTCTCTCTTTCCCTCCCCCCCTCTCTCTCTCTCTCTGTATCTCTCTCTCTCTCTCTCTCTCTCTCTCTCATTATCACATGCAAATCTTGATAATAGTGTTCGTGGTTGTGGCCTGTCGTAGGGCGAGTGAAATAATCCGTCTGTCCGTTTTTCCGTTTTCTGTGTGTGTCTGTACATATCTGTATCTCTCTGTTTCTCTCTCTCTCTCTCTCTCTCTCTCTCTCTATCTCTATCTATCTCTCTCTCCATCTTTCTGCCTCTTAATCTCTCTCCCTGTCTCTCTCTCTATCAATCTATCTATCTCTCTTTCGCTCTCCTTCTCTCTGTGTATTGTCTTCCTCCTTTCATAAACCTTACAACTCTTTTTTTTACCCCCTCTCTCTCTCTCTCTCTCTCTCTCTCTCTTTCCTTCTCTTTCTAGAAAACCAACGAAGAGATCATTAAATTAAAAACACTAGCATGTCAGGCGAGTGATGAAGGAGAGAGAGAAAGAGAGGGAGAGAGAGAGAGAGAGAGAGAGAGAGAGAGAGAGAGAGAGAGAGAGGAGAGAAAAAAAAAGAATTACTTTCTGAAAACCCGGAGAAGAGATCATTGAATTTAAAACACAAGCATGCCGAGCGAACGACGAGGGAATTCGCTCAGGTCCCTCAATGTCTTCGATTTTTGTGTCCAGGACTCCTGAGATTGAGGTTGTAATGTGAGATCTGTGTGTTAAAACATCATTGTCTGTATTCTCTGGCCGACCGTCTTTTAAGGGTTAATAGTGATTGTATAAAGACTGTAATAGGTGATTGTATAAAGACTGTAATAGATGATTGTATAAAGACTGTAATAGATGATTGTATAAAGACTGGTGGGGGTCTTATAACTGTCTCGTCAGGTTGTCTCTTAAATATGCGAACTGGGTTGTCTGTGTGTTAAAACATCATTCTCTGTATTCTCTCTCCGCCCGTCTTTTAAGGGTTAATACATGATTGTTTAAAGACTGGTGGTGGTCTTGTTACTACCTCGGCGGGTTGTCTCTATATTTTAAGAACTGGGAGACTGTATTAAAATATCATTCTCTGTATTCTCTCTGGCCGACCGTTTTTCAAGGGTTAATACAATCATGATTGTAAAAAGGCTGGTGGGGGTCTTTTAAACCTCATCTTGTTGTCTCTAAGTTTTAAGAACTGGGGCACCATTCTCTCTCAGCCCGTCTTGTAAGGGTTAATACATGATTGTATAAAGACTGTAATAGATGATTGTTTAATGGGTGGTGGTGGTCTTAAATTTTCTTTGCCAAGTTATCTCTTAAATTTTGAGAACTGGGATGTATGTGTATTAAAACGTCATTTTCAGTATTTCTCTCTGTCCACCCGTCTTATAAGGGTTAATACGTGATTATATAAGGATTGGTGGGGATCTTTCAAAACCTCACCAGCTTGTTTCTAAGTTTTGAGTATTGGGGTGTCTGTGTATTAAAACAACATTTTATGCCCGCCTGTCTTTTAAGGGTTAATACATGATTTTAAAAAGACTGGTGGGTGTCTTTTAAAACCGCGACAGGTTGTCTCTAAGTTTTGAGAACTGGGAGACTGTATATTAAAATATTTCCCCTGTATAGTCTACCTGTCCGTCTTAGAAGGGTTAATACATGGTTGTAAAGGGATTGGTGGTGGGTTTTTTTTAAACTGCCTTGCCAGGTTGTCTCTTAAGTATTGAAAACTGTCCGTCTGTTTTGCAGGGTTAATACGTGATTGTATAAAGACTGGTGGCGGTCTTTTAAAACCTCACCAGCTTGTCTCTAAGTTTTGAGAAATGGGATGTCTGTGTATTAAAACAACATTTTATGCCCGCCCGTCTTATAAGGGTTAATACATGGTTGTATAAGGACTGCTTTTAAAACTGCCTCGCTAGGTTGTCTCTAAGGCCAGAACTACACTGACGCTGGTGGCTAGGGTGAGGCTGTGGCTGGACTGGGAGTTCTTTATGAAACCCTCTTGTACTCATTTGCACAGTCAGACCGAGGCTAAAAATACAAGAGGGTTTCATACGGAAGCCACAGCCCCATCCCAGCCACCAGCGTCAGTCTGGCTCTGGCCTAAGTTATGAAAAATAAAATGTCTGTGTAATGTAAAGCGCTTTGAGCAACAATATGGGAAAGCTGCTATATAAATGCACTTTATTATTATGTGTATTAAAACATTATTCTCTGCATTCTCTTTGTCCGCCCGTCCTTTAAGGGTTAATAAATTTAAATGCCTTGAGAAAGCATCCCTAATATTATTGAAAACGAAGCTCGAAGACGCAAGGTAAATAAATCTACACCGACGTCTAATCGTAGCTCTATCCTAGACTTACGGAGCCAATGAACGATCAAAACTCCCCCAATGTTTAAAGGGCTTGATTAAGCTATTTGTAATTGTAATGTATATCGCAAAGTCGTAAATATAAGGACTGGTCTTTTAATTTTCAGATTTTCTTTAGAGGCTGTCTATATTATAGGTTTTGAGGACGTGGAGTTGGATGATCAATTTCAAGTGTATAATTGCTGTACTTAGTTGTGGCTGCGTTATTTTCTAGAATAGAGCTTGTTTTTTAAGTACTCACTCACAAACCACTTGAGTATGGTTTGAACGTTAGAAAGTTTTGTTGTTGTATTTATTAATTTAGAAGATAGTAGTAATTATTTTAATTTGATAATACATATCCTTGTGATTCTTTCAAGAGACTTTGAAGGGTCCGAGAATGTACAATTGCTTTAATTTTCTTTAAGAGGGAATTCAATGAGGAAAATGGGGAGTAGAGGGGAGGAAGGAGTGCTCAAAGAGAGAGAGAGAGAGAGAGAGAGAGAGAGAGAGAGAGAGAGAGCGATTAATTGAAGAACTATAAATGAA
>RQTK01000430.1:301424-303924 GCA_003991915.1 Elysia chlorotica
GTGGTGCTGGTTTCTGAGGGGTCTCAAATTGGATGCCCGACATTAGAGGTTTTAGGGAAGGAGACAGACAAGGGAGGTATGAAGAGGGAGAGGGACAGAAAGAGACATAGAGAGAGGGGGTCAGGGATCTCAAATTGGATGGCCGACATAAGATGTTTCAAGGAAGGAGACAGAGAGGGTAGGTAGGGAAGGAGATATGGAAGAAAAAGGGGGAAAGAGAGAAAGAGAGAGAGAGAGAGAGAGAGGTACAGAGAGAGAGGAAGAGTGGGGGTCTGGATAGTGTCAAATAGGATAAATAGGATGCTCGAAATCAGTGGTATTATCAGGGTGGGAGACAGAGAGGGTAGGGAAGGGGATATGGGAGATTGTATGTGTGTGTGTGTGTGTGTGTGAGAGAGAGAGAGAGAGAGAGGGAGAGAGAGAGAGAAAGGTGGTTCCTCGGGGTTTTCAAATTGGATGCTCAAGATCAGTGGTCTTGGGGTTGGAGACAGATAAGGGATTTTAGAGAAGAGGGTGAGGGAGAGAGAAAAAAGAGAGAGAGAGATTAGAGATGGGGAGATAGAAAGAATAGAGAGGGTAGGGGAGAGAGACAACTTTCTAGGGGATCTCAAATTGGACGCTTGACACCAGACGATAGGGTGGGTTGGGGAGAGAGAGAGAGAGAGAGAGAGAGAGAGAGAGAAAGAGAGTGAGAGAGAGAGAGAGACAGAGAGAGAGTCGGTCAGGGAAAGAAAGAAGTGAAGATTCCTAGACATTTTAGAGGGTGTGAAATGGACAGACATTCACCGAGACTAACACCGATACAAAGAGCTGACTTGGATGACATGGGACAGTCAAACACATAAATGAACCCGATTGAGAGATAAAGAGGAAAATAATCATGGACAGAAATAAACATGAATAAACAGAAATAGACTCAGAAAGAGAGCATAGAGAGCCTTTCTACAATCAATTAGGCCAGGCTATACAGAGAGGACTTCGTTTTGTCGTTAATGTTTTTCTGCCAAAGACAAAGAATATTTCTATTTATAATTATAGTATATAGGCGATAGAGAGATGGTCGCATTTTGTTTTGCACCAAAAGCATGGAAAGATGGTCTATATATATAATCATGTAGGTTATAGAGCAAGGCTTTAAAAAGTGACGGCATTAAGTGGCACCGACCCAACCAGTAGGGAACGAAATCGCCAGGGCTCGAACCTGGACTTTTTGTGTTGGAAGCTGATGTTCTTCCCCAGGGCCACCGCGCCCTCCACGGAGATAGTAGATGTAAAAATCATAGTTCAATCATATTTATATCTTAGTTCAATCATAGTTCAATCATAGATATATCCTAGTTCAATTATATTTCAATCATATGTATATCCTAGTTCAATCTTAGTTAAATCATAGTTCTACCCTAGTTCAATTATAGTTCAATAATAATAGTTCAATCATAGTTCTACCTTATACTTTCATAGCCTAATTAGCTATCAGACGACAACATAGTCTAACCGACTTGATTATGTCTCTCCTTATCATCAATGATATCGCAAAGCCTGTATTATTTCTAAGAAACCGGACCTGACCCAGTCCATTAGGGAAATCACGATAGGTGTCTGAAGACCCACTTGACGACCATCAAAGACCATCAAAGACCATCAACGACCGTCAACGACCGAAAATTCCCAGCGACGACCGTACACGTTAAGTAGAGACATGTCACGTGACATTTGAGTGATGGCGTCGGCAATTTTTAGATTGACTTCATTCACTCGTCGATACCCCAAAATTTCACAACTTCAAATTTAAAGTCAGGAGAATGGTGAAAAAGATGTTGAAATACATTTAGGCCCCGCTTTGGCCAAAATGTAGCGGTATTTTCTAACACCAAAGTTTGGGAATCGTCTTCTCAATAGATTCATTTTACTTTACGTCTAAGTGACGGTGTGGGAAAGTTGATATCGACTTTAATCACTCATCGATACCCACAAAATTCACAACTTTAAAGTCAGGAGAATGCCGAAATAGTTGTTGAAATACTTTTAGGCCGCGCATTGGCCAAAATGTACTGTTATTTTATGACATAAAAGTTTGGGAATCGTCTTCGCAAAAGCGACATTTTACTTGACGTTCGAGTGATGGCGTCGGTAATTTTAGATTGACTTCATTCACTCGTCGATTCCTGAAAATTTCACAACTTCAGGAGAATGCTAAAAAAAGTTGTTAAAAGATTTGTAGGCCCCGCTTTGGCCAAAATGTAGCGGTATTTTCTAACACGAGATTTCGGGAATCGCCTTCTCAAAAGCCACATTTTACTTTTCTTTCGAGTGATGGCGTCGGAAATTTTAGATTACTTCATTCACTCGTCGATAGCCAGAAATTTTGCAAGTTAAAAGTCACGAAAATGCCGAAAAAATGTTGAAAGGCCTTTCGGCTCCGCATTTGCCAAAATGTAGCAGCATTTTCTAACACAAAATTTTGGGAATCGTCTTCTCAAAAGCCACATTTTACTTGACG
>RQTK01000430.1:306424-316898 GCA_003991915.1 Elysia chlorotica
AATTTCCCCGCGCTTTGTGGGCACGATTATGTGATTCGATATTCTCGTGTGGGTCATAAAGTCTTCATTTTCAGGACCCTTGAAACCTAGAGTAGCGTCTGAGACTATAGATTTAGTGAGACGTGTCACAAAAATGAGCTTGAGGTGTTATTGATACGAGGAGATATCGTAACGCGTGCTTGGTTTTATTTTATCTTTGTGGTTTGAATAATGTTTAGACTTAGTTTTTACTAAGGTTTAAAGATGGAACTAATTGTTACTAAGTTTTAAAGATGGAACTACAGTGTAGTTTTTACTAAGGTTTAAAGATGGAACTAGTTGTTACTAAGGTTTAAAGATGGCAGCAACCACCTTAATCATCTTAAGCTATAGACGCATATATAAACAGTCGACGTGAAACCTTTCATTTTTCCACACTCTTTGGTAACACTAGATATAGAGGGTCTGAAATAGCCCGCTGTCCTTTGTCTCTGGGGCTAGCCTACCAGAAAGTGTGGACTAAGCTTAGTGTTTAGTCTCTGGTACCATCAGCAGCAAGATGGAAGTAGTTATTACTGAGGTTTAAAGATGGAACTACTTGATACTAAGGTTGAAAGAAGAAAGCATCCGTCTTAATTATCTTAAGCCATATACTCAAAAACCACGCCGTGAAACCTCTCACTTTTTCACACTCTCTGGTAACACTAGATATAGAGAGTTTGAAATAGCCCGCTGTCCTTCGTCTCTGGGACTAGCCTACCAGAACGTGTGGCATAGTGTTTAGTCTCTGGTACCATAGGCAGACCGGCGGACCGTGTGCGGGATGAGTAACGGTTCCACTGGAACCACTGGCACCACCAGAGGGTCTCAAATAGCCCGCTGTCTATCGTCTCTGGGACTAGCCTATTAGAAAGTGTGGCATAGTCTTTAGTCTCTGGTACCATCGCTACACCGGCGGACCGTGTGTGGGATGAGTAACGGTTCTACTGGAACCACTGGCACCACAGAGAGTCTGAAATAGTCCGCTGTCTATCGTCTCTGGGACTACTAGAAAGTGTGGCATAGAGTTTAGTGTTAAGTCTCTGGTACCATCGGCAGACCGGCGGACTGGATGCGGGATGAGCAACGGTTCCACTGGAACCACTGGCACCACAGAGAGTCTAAAATAGCCCACTGTCTGTCGTCTCTGGGACTAGCCTACTATAAAGTGTGGACTACGCTTAGTCTTTAGTCTCTGGTACCATCGGCAGCAAGATGGAAGTAGTTGTTACTGAGGTTTAAAGATGGAACTACTTGATACTAAGGTTGAAAGAAGAAAGCACCCGTCTTAATTATCTTAAGCCATATACTCAAAATCCACGCCGTGAAACCTCTCACTTTTTCACACTCTCTGGTCGAACTAAAGAGTCTAAAATAGCCCGCTGTCCGTCGTCTATGGGACTAGCTTACTAGAAAGTGTGGCATAGTGCTTAGTCTTTAGTCTCTGGTACCATCGCCAGACCGGCGGACCGGATGCGGGATGAGTAACGGTTCCACTGGCACCACTGGAACCACCAGAGGGTCTGAAATAGTCCGCTGTCTATCGTCTCTGGGACTAGCCTACTAGAAAGTGTGGCATAGTGCTTAGTGTTTAGTCTCTGGTACCATCGGCAGCAAGATGGAAGTAGTTGTTACTGAGGTTTAAAGATGGAACTACTTGATACTAAGGTTGAAAGAAGAAAGCATCCGCCTTAATTATCTTAAGCCATATACTCAAAATCCACGCCGTGAAACCTCTCACTTTTTCACACTCTTTGGTAGCACTAGAGAGTCTAAAATAGCCCGCTGTCTATCGTCTGTGGGACTAGCCTACTAGAAAGTGTGGCATAGTGCTTAGTGTTTAGTCTCTGGTACCATCGGCAGACCGGCGGACCGTGTGTGGGATGAGTAACGGTTCCACTGGAACCACTGGAACCACAGAGAGTCTGAAATAGTCCGCTGTCTATCGTCTCTGGGACTAGCCTACTAGAAAGTGTGGCATAGTGCTTAGTGTTTAGTCTCTGGTACCATCGGCAGACCGGCGGACTGGATGCGGGATGAGTAACGGTTCTACTGGAACTACTGGCACTACTCACTGGCCAAACCAGGGGATGAAGACACCAGTGTGAGTGAGTGAGCGCCACCTAGCGGGCCCAGATGAGGAGACGCGGTGTGGGAGATAACTTGATTATGTGGAGATAACCCGCGGTAGAGCAGGCTGGATTAGGACTTGTTGTTCGGTGTTGGTGTTGGTGTTGGGTCCCGCAGGATTAAACCCACGCTCCTCGTCGTTGTAAATCTGGGACTGTGAGTGTGGCAGGAAACGTGTGTTCGTTGGTCTCTCAGGAGTGGCTGCAGTTTGCCGAGTTTATTGAGTTAACTGTGATTCGTGGGGGACATTTGGTGGTCGCTTTGATCTAGATCTTGTGGAATATTTTTAAATCAGTTCGGACAGACAACTTGTCTCCGCTGTTCCCCTTAGGTAGAGCTGCAGTTTGCCAAGATAATTGAGTCAACTTTGATTCGTGGGGGACATTTGGTGATTCCTAGATCTGATATATGTCTTTTTATATCAGTTCGGACAGACAACTTGTGTCCGTTTTTCCCCTTAGGTAGAGCTGCAGTTTGCCGAGTTTATTGAATTAACTGTGATTCTTTGGGGACATTTGGTGGTCGCTTGGATCTAGATCTTGTTGGATAATTCAGGCAACAAACTAATCTCCCCTACAGATGTGAGTGACTGCAGTTTGCCGAGTTTATTGAATTATCTGTGATTCCTGGGGGACATTATTTTGGTTGTTTCTTGGGTCTAGATCTTGTGGAATAAATTCGGACAGTCTACTTGTCTCCCCTGTAGTTGTGAGTGATTGCAGTTTGCCAAGGTTGTTAAATAAACTATGACTCGTGGGGGACATTTATTGGTCTGCAGATATAGACCACGTGATATCAATTCAGATGGAAAATTTGTCTCCGTTGTCGTAAGAGGGTTTGCATTTTGCGGAGATCATCATCATCATCATCAGCATCATCATCATCATCATCATCATCATCATCATCATCATCATCATCATCATCATCAACAACATCAATAGTGCAAGGAAAGATTCGCTGGTCTTTGTGACGAGTTTCTAGTTCTTGTTAAATTTATTCGCCGATTTAGCGAGGCCAATTATCTCCTCTGAAGTCATTAGATATTACTTCACTGTGTATATCATTGCCTCACTTTTTATTGACATAAGTATACTATAAGACATATTATTAATTGTTAAGAAAATACAGTCTCGAGATCTAATCTTTTTCTTGTACAACCCATTAGGGCGGACATGAGTGAGTGAGTGTGTGACCATTAGGGCAATCAAAAAGGTCTCCGTTTAGATCATGAAGTGGTGCAATTCACTGTGATATTCAAATTTATATACAAGTTTATGTTGTAGAAATGCAATGCACTCATATTCTAGGTATAGACTATAATTGTAGTGCTGATTTGGACGTTAAAAACCAACTGGTTATCATCATTATCATCAGCATCGACAAATACATTTCTCTGATTGTATGAAATCGAACTGGCGCCCTCCGGAGTAGAATCTCAACGCTTTACCACTCTAGAATCATCATCATCATCATCATCAATGCAAAGAAAGATTCGTTTATATTAAAGAAAGTATATGTTGTGGAAATGCATTGCAGTCATATCCTAGGTAAAGACTATATATAGTGCTGATTTGGACGTTAAAAACCAACTGGTTATCATCATTATCATCAGCATAGACAAATACATTTCTCCGCTTGAATGATCGAATCGGCGCCCTTTCGAATAGAAGCTCAATGCTTTACCACTCTAGACAGTTCCCCCCCCCCTTTTTTTTTCCTTTGTCTACACACACACACACACACCACCACCACCATCACCGCTATTACTTGTCTTGTAGACTCTTTTGTTATTTTTTTCATCTTTCTGACAAGTAAACAAGTAAAAAACGATGCACACCTTTTGTTCCATAGCAACCCGAGACGCGGCGAGTCCAGTACTTAGCGGGTATCGTCTGGACACTCGGGTTTAAATCGATACACGCCGCGCTGTGTCAGGTCTTTTCTCAAAATAAATGGGAAAACCCGATATACCTGTAAAAAAGTTAAAAAAAAAAAACAAGAAAAGAAAGAATAAAAAAAAACAAAAACAAAACGATAGGGCCAGAGACAAAAGATTATGTTAGTCTGTTCCATACGCTCTCTGATAGGACCATTCATTCGAACAGCAGCAAACAACAAGAACAAAAATAGCCATAACAACATGAGCAACAAACACAAAAAGAAGAAGAAGAAGAAGAAGAAGAAGAAGAAGAAGAAGAAGAAAAAGAAGAAGAAAAATAACAACAACAACAATAAGAACAACAACAACAACAACAGCAAAAACCACAACAACAACCACCACCACCACCGCAACAACAACAATAGCAGGAGCTGCCCAAAACGCAATACCGCCTACTATAACATTCATATAATTATATTAATACCAGTATTACTTTACTAAAGCATGATACCTGTGTGTTTAGAATCATTGTCAACAGAATCAGACCAATATTTCAAAACGTGAAAACTGCGAAAGATCAGACACTGTGGAGACCACACAAAATATAGGTCAAGAGCTCGAGGTACATGCAGTCATTTACTTAGTACGGACTAAAGGGTCTATTTCACTATTACCTTTTTACAGAGTTGGATTAGAATGGTTCTTAAAAATGGCGTTTTGATCAGCCAATCCAGTCTAGTAAAATCATTGACTAAATGTTAGCTACCTACATGGGAAACAACAACAACAACAAAAACCACAACCACCACCACAACAAAAACAATAACAACAACAATAGCAGGAGCTGCCCAAAACGCAATACCGCCTTCTATAACATTCATATAATTACATTAATACCTGCATTACCTTACGAATGCATGATACCTGTGTGTTTAGAATCATTGTCAACAGAATCCGACCAATCTTTAAAAACGTGAAAACTGCGTAAAGTCAGACACTGTGGAGACCACACAAAGAGAAGGTCAAGTGTTCGAGGTACATGCAGTCATTTACTTAGTACGGACTAAGGGGTTTATTTCACTAACCTTTTTACAGAGTTGGATTAAAATGGTTTCTTCAAAATGGCGTTTTGATCAGCCCACCAGTCTAGTAAAATCATTGACTAAATTTTAGCTATCCGAATGGGCCCGACCTCTTTCTCGGTGGGCGCGGTGGCCCTGTGGTAGAACATCGGCTTCCAACGCAAAAGGTCCGTAGTTCGAATTCTGGCAATTTCGCTCCCTACTTGTTTGGTTGATGTCAGTTTAATGTGACCAGCTGAGTCAAGAGTCATGGTATCCCCGCCCTGTCTCGTGTGTGGTAACACATAAAATTGTCATACGTCAGTCTTGAGGCCCGTATACAATATAGCCTATGTATTGCTGATGCTGGACGGTAAACCAACTCAACAACAGCTCACCATCAACAACAACTCCAAAAAGGCGTTTTGATCAGCCCACCAGTCCACTGAAATTATTGACTACATTATTTTTAGCTATCCGAATGGGTCCAACCTCTTTCTTACTTTCTCACAAAAGTCACGTGATGCTTGTAGTTGTAAGTCAGCTCAAGCAAAAAGGTATATTTTATACTAGGTCTAGGCTCTCGCCCAATTAGCAGATAACAACAACGTTGAGTATTGGTAGGCAAAATATTGTGGGCTATTAGTTAATATATTAACACAGCCAGCTTTTCTCCTTATAAAATAAACGTGTCCACAGAAACAGAATCGGAATAGAAAAGAAATATAGCCGTTATGTTATTGTTTACACGCACACATCTACAATTATCAAAACAATTTTTTCCCTCGTTTTTATTCGAGAAAGAGTTCAGGCCCACTGCATTCAATAGGCATACGACATAGCCCACACTTACTCGAAGATGCGATGTGTCGTTAAATAATTATGTTGGTAACATAGCAAAGCGATTTTAGCCCCGAACAGCTTTTGCTATGATACCAACTACACATATATATATAGATAAATAGATGGATAGATAGATAGGTAGATAGATAGATAGATAGATGGATGGATAGATAGATAGATAGATAGATAGATAGATAGATAGATAGATAGATAGATAGATAGATAGATAGATAGAAAGAGGGAATTACAGGGAGACAGAGTCAGACTTAGACAAGCTGACATAGATACAGACACAAAGGAGAGCTTTTATCTACATGATTATAGGCAAACACCGCTTTTGTTACTTTTCCGACTTTAGACGACTCGACCTATTTTTGGAAAGCTTAGAGTGAAGTGTCTACATTGATCAGAGAGGGCAACTGGTAACTCGTGGTGTAGTGTTAGGGGGTGAGTAAAAAATAGACCTGTGTGAGCCGAAGTGTGTGAGCGTGTGGGTGGACATGTGGGCGTGTTTTTGGACGCGCGCTCGTGTGTTAAGCTGTCAACACACAACGGTTCGATCTACAATCATAGAGCAAGAGACAGAGAGAGAGAGTGAGAGAGAGAGAGAGAGAGAGAGAGAGAGAGAGAGAGAGAGATCCAGATGTTTCAACGCAGCGAGTAACAAAACAAAAAACAACCACACATGTGTTGGACTGTTTGGAATTATTTACTTTCATAGTAAAGGCAAAGCTAAATCTTTCCGAAAGCTGGACTGTTTAGAGATTCTTACTGTTGTTGTGTAGGAAAAAGTGAAACCAATGTGGATGATGTGCTGTTTGTATTTTTCTACCTTTTACAGTGAAACAAGCAAAGTGAATTCATTCCGAGGACCGTGTTTGCGTATTAGAAGAAGTTCCTGTGGTCTATATTGTTTATAAAATCAAGTATTTGTTTTTAAGTTTAGATAATGTTTTATCCACTGGAGTCAATAGTACTTTAGTAGCGCCTCTATTCTAATTTTACTCAACTTAACCCAATATTTTTGTTACTAGGTTTTCCTGTCGTGTATATATAGACAGAATGTCGCGAAGCAAAACTGACCGAAAGAGAAAGTAAGTTTGTACTTCATTAAGATTCTCGGCTAGCGTGTTTGGATTGGATAATATTGGATAATATCAGCTATCAGTAATTCTAAAACAATTGCCGCCTCCAGTGACTATTTTGTTAGTCGTTTGTTAGTCATAAGTTCCAAATATTCTAAATACCAAAGTTGGACTCAAACTCAAGGACATGAGCGTGATGACTTGGATTATCCACTACTGACCCGAGCTGACCTGGACTATTCTTCTGGATTTACTTCAGCTGACCCCAGGTGACCTTGAGTGACCTAAGGTGACCTTGAGTGAGCTCAAGTGACCTTGGGTAACCTCTGGTGACCCCCAGGATGGCATCCAAAACCATCTACTTCATGATTCATGGCAAGGAAGAAGCGGCAGAGTTCAACAGTGATGATGATGCGGAGGATGTTAGAGGTGAGTTATCTTAGATAGATAGAGGGAGAGAGAGAGGAAGAGAGAGAGAGAGAGAGAATGATTGATTGGTTAGTTGATGTTTATTGTCTTAGAAGAGAGAGATAGAGAGAGAGAGAGAGAGATGAGAGAGAGAGAGAGAGAGAGAGAGAGGAGAGAGAGAGAGAGAGAGAGAGAGAGAGAGAGAGAGAGAGAGAGAGAGAGAGAATGATTGATTGATTGATTGGTGTTTATTGGTTCGTTGGGCTTCTCACCCTAAACAAACATGACAAAAAATACAATTTTACAATGTCCAAGAAAAAGATAAGCAAAATGGTAACATAACTTTCGATTCCGAGAGAGAGAGAGAGAGAGAGAGAGAGAGAGAGAGAGAGAGAGAGAGAGAGAGAGAAATAGAGAGAGAGAGGGATGAAGAGAGGGAAGAATCGTTTATTGCCATTCTTTATTCTGTTTCTTCGGTCGTCTCATTTGCACCTCCGCCCCAACCTTTACTTTTCTGTCATTCAAACTGTGACAAGTGTTTTTCTCACCTCTCTCACCATGTACAAGTAAGTTCACCATGCCTACCCCAATTGGTCATAAAGGGTCGCATTGTTCAATCAAGTTATTAACAGAAGTCCCAGATGCTTTTGTAGCATGAAATTGTTCCAGGGGGGACGATACATCAGGCGTATGTGTGTCTGAAAAATAACGGCAGTAGCTTTCTCCTGCGAGCGTTGTGAAACATCTCATGAATACATGAAGTAAATTATGCGAATAATTATGGTAATCTCTCATTGTCATTTTAAGAAGGCAGCTGAACGAGCTGACTGTAAGACGGTGTTTGTCGTAACGCCCACGGGAACCAGAGAAATTTTGTGTAACTTGCGCCTCTTTTTGAACTTGTACAACTTACTGTGTGACGTGTTGAGATGGTTGCATGGTGTCTAACTTCAGCTCTACATGAGCTATATTGTGCACGAGTCCCAAGACTAACGTCTGACAAATGTATGTGCTGCCACACGGAGACAGGGCGGGGATACGAAGAACAAGGTCAGCTTGTCACAGTATTACTGACACCGATCCAACCAGTAGGGGACAAAATTTGGAAGTTGAGTTGGTCTCTAACTGATCACATTAAACTGACACCGACTAATAAGTAGGAAGCGAAATCGCCAGGGTTCGAACCAATGTTGTGCTGCCAGACAGGGCGGGGATACCGTGACTCCTGTCTCAGCCGGTCACATTAAACTGACACCGACCCAACCAGTAGGGGACGAAGTTTGGAAGTTGAGTTGGCTTGTCTCTGCTGATCACATTAAACTGACACCGACCTAACAAGTAGGAAGCGAAATCGCCAGGGTTCGAACCACGGACCATGTTCCGATGTTTTACCCCAGGGCTACCGCGCCCCAGGAGGGAACGAAATCGGACAAGTACAATTTGACTGATTGTGAATTTATAAGTTTGAACCCAGGACCTCCCATTTAGAGGACAAACGCCCTATCCCTCGTGCCAGTTAGGCGTCTAGTGCGACATGCGTAGCTTTTCAAATTGTGGTACTTGTGTACCAACAAAAAACGGTGCGATCTATACTTAGGCTAATTTAAAAAAAGTTTTTGAACCGGACCACGAAAACCTGATAACCTTTTAGGTAGACTTGGCTACGCGGAAATTTTCCATAAGGGGAAACGATTCCTCTGATACCGAAAGGGTCTCTGGTAGGGATGATACCGGAGAAACTAAAAGGGTTAATGTTTCTAACGGATAGTGGTTAGTGGTTTTTCCCGCAGAGGAGCGCTCTCAACTTAGCCGCCATCTTTCTTTTTTTTCCCGCCAGTCTCTGATTACTTCCGCTCGGGTCATAGAGTCATATCCGGTACCGGAAGTGATGGGGCAGCAAAGCACAGGCCAAGAACCGTAACTCTGTAAACCAAGGAAGATAGGAAGATCCCTCGATTTGTCTATGCGGTCGCAGGAACTTCCACGCTCTTAGGGTGTATAGAATGAGTTTGAACGTTTTGGTCTGAATTGTTTTGCTGCTTTTAGTGTTTTTGCAGGGTGGTTTTTTGGGGTTTTTTTTTACCAAATCTTCTGCTCTCTACATTCTTAGTATGTAAAAAAAGGAATCAAAATCTAAAGAGAGCGTGATGGCTTCGGGGTTAAGAATGATGTAGGTTTAGTGCATTGGTCTTCTATGCAAAGCGTCCGGGGTTCGAATCCCACTGCAGCCATACTATGTTACCCATATAGCAAAGTGCAAGGCACCAAAAAAACAAAAACAAAAACAATACAAAGGTAGGTATCGTTTAGCTCTAAGAATGCAAAACGTTACCAAGCTCTACTGCGACATTCACATTTAATTGGTTCCACACAAGCAAAGACAATCACAAGTGCGCCCAGAATTTGTAGGGGAACATCCCGAGAAAAATGTGTATGGCCAACACGGATCATAATGGTCGTTTGTGGTTTAAAAAAAAAGGCCATAGAAAACTAAAGGTTTTTGGCAAGAAGACTCAAACGACTTCATGACTAACACACACACACACACACACACTCTCTCTCTCTCACTCTCTCTCTCTCACTCTCTCGTTCTCTCTCTCTCTCTCTCTCTCTCTCTCTCTCTCTCTTTATTTTTCTGACATTCCAGACACCTTGAGAACGTAAAAACTAATCAAGGAGTTTTGGGGTTGAATATTGTGAATTGTGTCACCAACTTTGTGAATACAGCGCCCGCGTGATGTGTGGATTAAGTATTGGGTCTCCATTGACCATTGTGAATGACGTGTGAATAGGAGAGTCACCGAGTCGATCGTGGGTTTTAGTCCAGGTACTGTCTTTGCCTCGTCTCGTTCTATTGTGAGTGAGTGAGTGTGTGAGTGTGGGTTGGTTTGGTGTGTCTGTCTCTGTTTCTGTCTCAGTCTCTGTCTGTCTGTCTGTCTGGCTGGCTGGCTGACTGTGTGTCTGTCTACCTGTATGTTTGTCTGGCTGTCTGTCTCTGTCTCTCTCTGTGTCTCTGTCTCTGTCTCCGTCTCTCTCTCTGTCTCTCTGTC
>RQTK01000430.1:353854-361354 GCA_003991915.1 Elysia chlorotica
TCCCCGCCCTGTCCTGTGTGTGGCAGCACATAAAATTGTCAGACGTCAGTTTTAGGGTCCGTCCACAATATAGCCTATATAGAGCTGACGCTGGGTGTTAGGCAACCAACACAACGTGGCTTTAAAGGACAGCGAAATCCCATTTTCTGTTCTGAGTCTACTATAGCCGACGCATTGAACTTAGGTATATATAATTATATAGTTACGATGTGGCGAACTGAACTTATTGTGGCGCGTTGAGTTGAGTTGGTTTTAACGTCCAACATCAGAACTATATAGGCTACATTATGGACGGGCTCCAAGACTGACGTCTGACAATTGTAGGTGCTGCTACACTCGAAACGGGGCGGGGATACCATGACTCCCTGTCTCAGGCGATCACATTATACTGACACCCACCCAACCAGTAGGGATTCGAACTCGGGACCTTTTCCGTCGGAAGTCGATCTTCTACCCCTAGGCCCTGAACAAATCAATCAATCGGGTTTATCGATACTTGAACCGGCAATGAACTTCACCGGGGATTCTTGTGGATGTCATCAGGAATGTGGACAAACAGCCTGGAATGTGGCGGAGATAACATCACACATCAGATGGTGGAGATAAGGGACCAGGGGACCTCTCTCTTGGTCTCTCCTCCCCCTATCCCTCTTTTCCACTCTTTCCCTTTTCATGTCTCCCTCTCTCTCTCTCCCCCTCTCTCTCTCTATCTCTCTCTCATTCTTTCTCTCCCTCTCCCTCACTCCCTCTCTCTATCCCTCTCGACCTTTCCTTTTTTTTAAATTATCCTTGGCCTATTTTTGTCCATACGGGATGTCGGAATTTTGATCTCGTTAGGTTATCAACTTATCAAGCGTGTTACGAGAGATGGTGATGAAAGATAATAATTATAAAGATTTTAATCTGGGATTCTTCTACGCTCTAAGTCATTGATTAGTTTGTTATTTTGTTATTTATGTTTGGGAGCTTCATGGGGGGTTGTTTGTGTTTCTGGTTCTGGTGTGTTTTTAGAGCTGAAAGTGCCGATGTAGTGTAAGTCGCATTACCGATATCGTATTTCTTTGTGTGGTATCAGTGTGTGTTTGGAAGAGTAAGGTGGGGAAAGGACAATGATAGAGAGACATACATATGGAAAAAGTTTGTGGGAATTTCTGACTCTCTCTCCCTCTCTCTTTCTCCCTCTCTCTCCCTCTCTCTTTCTCCTTTTCTCTCCCTCTCTTCCCCCCCTCTCTCTCTCTCTCTCTCTCTCTCTCTCTCTCTCTATCATAGAAGTAGGGGGTTGCTCGGGGAGGTATAATAAAACTAAAGCCAAGGCAATCTCCAGTACTTAAGTACCTACCACACACTCAATGTGTTTACAACTCGGTCATGGTTATAAAAGTACACAAATATTGTATTTATGTTTATATATTTAGTGAATAGTAAACACAGTGTATAAGATACCTACCTCTGATAGTACATGTACTATATTATATAGTACCTGTTTCAGAAGTAGGTATGTTATAGATTGTGTTTACGTTTTTACACACACACACACACACATATATATATGATTTTAGTTCGAAGAATCGAAAATACACAATTATTAGTTTCAAGAGCCAGATCAAATAAAATATAGTTTACATCTTTAACTCACATAATTATGTTTTGTTTGTTTTCATCGTCCACTACTTCACCAAATAAAATTCTTTTGTTTACGATAAACAACTTTTTTTTGTGTGTGCTATGGTCAAGGTAAATCGATCCTCGTCTGACCAACGCGAGGGCAGAATGACCAGTCCAGGGTCAGAGACTAGGGTGGACTTATCGGTTAAACCCGATATCATAACCTGTCCATACAGTGCAGATATTATTATATATCCCCGTCTCGCTGATTGGTTACCGTAGGCCCATATATCGGGGCGTTATCTCTCTCTCTCTCTTTCTCTCTAGATAGAGAGAGAGAGAGAGATCGGGGTTAAATGTCACGTAAATAATAAATTAATCAACAACAACAAAAGACGCAAAACAACAAGTAGTGGTCCATTTGTTATTGTTACCAAAATAAGTTCAATTTTTTTGTATCTACGGCCCTTGACTTTATCAGTTTGTGGGAATTTCTGACTCTCTCTATCTCGCTTTCTCTCCCTCCCTCTTTCTCTCTCTCTTGTCTCCCGCTCTCTCTCTCCCTCTCTCTATCTATCATAGATGTCGGGGGAGTTTCGGGGAGGTATTATAAAACTAAAGCCAAGGCAATTCTCCAGTATTTAAGTCCCCACCACACACTCAAAGTGTTTGTAACTCGTTCTTGAAACGTAAACAAATAGAGTGCGTGGTCCGTCAGAAGTAGGTATCATATACATTGTGTTTCATATTTTATATGTGTATAATATTACACATAAACCATATATGGTAACAATCTTATATTTATATGTACAATCTGATATTTGTTTCGAAGAAACGAAAATACTCAATAGTTAGTTTCAAGAGCTAGATAAAAAAAAATGCATACATTACATCTTTAAATTACATAATTATATTTTGTTTGTTTTCATTGTCCACTACTTCGCTGAATACTATTCTTTTTTACGAAAAAGAAAAACAATTTTTTTTTTATTTGCAATGGTCAAGGTAAATCTAGCCTGATCTGACCAACGCGAGGGCACACTGACCAGTCCAGGGTCAGAGACTAGAGCGGACTTATCGGTTAAACCCGATATCATAACCTGTCCATACAGTGCAGATATTATATATATCCCCGTCTCGCTGATTGGTTACCGTAGGCCCATAGATCGGGGCATTATCTCTCTCTCTCTCTTTCTCTCTCTCTCTCTTTGCCTCTCTCTCTCTCTTTCTCTATATCTTTTTCTCTCTCTTTCCCTCTCTCTTGCTCGCTCTCTCTGACTCTCTCTCTCTCTCTCTCTCTCCTCTCTCTCTCTCTCTCTCACTCCATATATAAGCGGTCGTTGCTGGCCTCTTTTACCACACTGAGAAAACTGTGTCGCTTGTAGATCTAGACCTAGATCTAGATTGCTGTATGAAGTGAAATTCTACCACAGCCAAGGTATTCTTTAGGATTATATTAAAACTCCAGCTGTGTTTGCCTGAAAAAGTATTTGATCTATTTGTTATTCTTGTTGTTTGAGCGAGCTGAGTCTTTTATAGATTCACAAAAGGTACGTTTGCGACACTTAAAATAATACATGTAATCACTGTTTATCCTGTTTGCATCTCAACCCTTTTTTTTTTTTTTTTAATTAACAGGGAATGTTATAGTAAAACAGCTCGTATACAGTACTTGTAAACCAAAAACGGTTTACGTTTGTTTTGTTTTTTGTTGTTTTTTTATTTTAATTCAAAACGCTCGAAGTGTAAAACAGTCATTAGATTTTAATCAACTAAATGTGTATATGGACTTAAATTATTTATTTATTTGTTTATTTATTTATTTATTTATTTATTTATTTATTTACTTGTTTATAGACTGAAAACGGTTAACGTATTTATTTGTTTCAATTCAAGACGCACGAATTATAAGGAATTTTGTATAAGACAGTTATTAGATTTAAATCAACTAAATGTGTATATGGACTTAACGAAATCGTTGGCTCAGTTTTAAAATGTCCTAACTCATGTCTAAAATACTCTAAGTCTTCAGTATTTTAGATATAAGATGCGACATTTTGCAACTAAGTTGACGAAATGTTTATTTATGCTCAGAGTCAAACCACCTGCCCCATTTGTTTCGGTGACATTGTTTAGCAACATGTATTACGAAAATCTAGAAATACTAGAATCGATAATCAATATATTTATGATATCAATTTATAACGCGCCCCGCGCTAGTGTTAAAAATTCGGCGAAGTTTAATTTTAAATAAGGGTAGTATGATGAAGCTAAATGTAGATTATTCGTGGCTGTCATAATAATATTTTATCTCCAAAATGCACTTTAAAAGTTTGAAAGAGAGCGAAAACCCAAAGAAGTACCCATGTTCTTCATTTTAAAAAATGCCATAATTATCTCCAAATGTACTTTAAAAGTTTGGAAGAGAGGGAAAACCCAAAGAATTGCCCATGTTTTAATAAAAAAAATCTTATAGCTTAATATTATTGTGATTAGATATCTCAATATTAACTCTAACTTGGGTGGGCGTCATAAAGTTCAGTTGGTAGAACACTTGTGTTTCGAGCAGGGTATATGACGCTTATTTCTCAAAGGATTCGCGTAACTTACCTGACGAAGTAGAAAATCATTAAACAATTTTTCCACTCGTCTGAATGAAAGTTTTTATTTTCTTTCTGCTCATATATTTGCTTATGGTATCCCCGCCCTGTCTCGTGTGTGGCAGCACATAAAATTGTCAGACGTTAGTCTCGGGGTCCGCCCACAATATAGCCTATATAGTGCTGACGCTGGCGTTACACCAACTCAACTCGCCTATAAAAACAGAAGGACTATAATTTCATATAAGGAAATAAAAGTAAAAGGAGTAAGAAAAGAAAACAATCAATAGTTGTTTTGTAACCTTTTAACAAGTTGCAGTTCATGGTGATAAAAAGACATAATTTTCACCCTTTTATCGATACTAAAAATACCATATGTTTCCTTTTCTAATTCTCAAATAACTTTAGGAAATAAAGACGTCATTGGATTTGGGTTTTCCCGCCTTTCTTTCCGGAGATTTTAACAGCTTTTTTTTTAATGATATAACTCTAACAAAAAATGTCCTAAATATCTTGTACTGTGAGGGAATTTCCGATCTCTAGCTCGTAATGTAACCAAAAAAAAATATCCTAAAATAGAATGGGGAATTACAGAACAAGCTGACTTGCGTGTTATAAAGCTGCGCATACGGAACTAAAAGTACCTCGTGACGTTAGTTTTACAATGAATTATTTTTTTCAAAAGTGGTGACGCAAGCAACAAACTGCTGAATTAGTTTGACTTTGACAACGAAAATCTCCCGTTGTTTTGTTTTGTTTTTTTATTAACTGCGGAAGTAGTATGCATTTTTATGTTTTATATAATCCGAACAAAATGTGTTTCTGTAAAATTGTCAAAGACAAAGTTACGTAGGTATGTTTTTTTTCTGTCGCTGTTTTTTTTTTCCATAAGACCAGAAACAGACTGCCGCTGGTGGCTGGGTGGGGCTGTGGCTGGACTGGGAGTTCTTTATGAAACTCTCTTGTATTTATATACGCAGTGAGACTTAGTTTAAAAACATACCAAGACGGTTTTAATACGGAAGCCACAGCCCCACCCCAGCCACTAGCGTCAGCCTGGCTCTAGCCTAAGTCTAGTATAGAAATTAAATTTTTAGGAGAGGCAGACTACTGGATTAATTACGAGTAGATCTTGAATCTTCCATTAAAAGCCTACCTCTACCCAAAAAAAAAGTGAAAAAATACCTTTAAAAATTTCCAGATCTACTAAGCCTAGGAAAGTTTAACGTTTGGACGTTTTAGAAGATTGAGTAGATGTGGAATCTTTCATTGAAAGCCTACCTCAACCACTGTAGAAAAATACCTAAGAAAGATTACAGATCTACTAAGTTTAGGATAGATTAACGTTTGGACGTTTTAGAAGATTGAGTAGATATGGAATCATCCATTAAAAGCCTACCTCTACCCAAAAGAATGTGGAAAAATACCTAAAAAAGATTCCAGATCTTCTAAGCCTGGGATAGTTTAACGTTTGGATGTTTTAGAAGATTCAGTAGATATGGAATCATCCATTAAAAGCCTACCTCTACCCAAAAAAAGTGAAAAAATACCTTAAAAAATGATTCCAGATCTACTAAGCCTAGGATAGTTTAACGTTTGGACGTTTTAGGAGATTGAGTAGATATGGAATCTTTCATTAAAAACCTACCTCTACCAAAAATAAAATGTGGAGAAATACCTAAAAAAAATTCATGATCTACTAAGCCTAGGATGGTTTAACGTTTGGACGTTTTAGAAGATTGAGTAGATATGGAATCTTTCATTAAAAAACCTACCTCAACCACTGTAGAAAAATACCTAAGAAAGATTCCAGATCTACTAAGCCTAGGATGGTTTAACGTTTGGACGTTTTAGAAGATTGAGTAGATATGGAATCTTTCATTAAAAAACCTACCTCTACCACTGTAGAAAAATACCTAAGAAAGATTCCAGATCTACTAAGGAGATCTAGGATAGTTTAACAGTTTGACGCTTTAGCAAATTATTTACCTATCATGTTCATTCGTTTTTCGTCCCTCCAGAAACATTCCGTGCTGCAGCCGAAGCTGGGAGCTCTGACATCCTCAAGCTGTACAACACCCGCAACAACCTGGTGAACATCTCACCCCGCCTGCCAGAGAACACGCCCAGTACCAGGTACCGACTGGAGGTGGTCGCCGCAGACTACAGTGAGTGGTTGTCGTCATCGTTATTGTTGTTGTTGTTGTTGTTGTTATCATCGTTATTGTCATCGTTATCATCATTGTTGTTGTTATCATCGTCGTCATCATCGTTATTGTCATCGTCATCATCATTGTTGTTGTTGTTGTTGTTGTTGTTGTTATCATCGTTATTGTCATCGTTATCATCATTGTTATCATCATCGTCATCGTCATCATCATCATCATCATCATCATCATCATCATCATCATCATCATCGTCGTTATTATTATTAATTATTATTATTATTATTATCATCATCATCATCATTATCATCTCCCTCAACAGCATCGTTAGTATCATCATTGCCATTTTCGTTGTCATTAACGTATTCACAATCATCATCACCGTTACCATCACCATTACCATCACCATTACCATCATTATTACCATCACTATTACCATCACCATTACCATCACAATTACCATCACCATTACTATCACCATAACCATCACCATTGCCATCACCATCACCATCATCTTTACGATCACTATCACTTTAGTCATTGTCACCATAATAGTCTTTCATCAGATGCTGTTCCCAACCAGGAAGCTGGATAGAGTGCGTGATTATCTGTAAATGTATTTACACAGCGTATTGATAAACCATCATTCCTATCTTTAATGGGGTGTCTTGATATGTAAGAAATAGGCGGATGCTTATTTGTTGTACACTGTTGTCAAATACACATTAATTAAAAATTATTTATCTTTCTGTACTGCACGACCGTGTTAATATAGGCTATATTGTGGACAGTTCCCACGACTGACGTCTGACAATTTAATGTGCTCACACACACACACACACACACACACACACAGGACAGAAAGTGGATACCATGACTCCTGTCTCAGCCGGTCACATTAAACTGACACCGACCCAACCAGTTAGGCAGCGAAATCGCCAAGGCTCGAAACCGGACCTTTTGCGTCGGAAGTCGATATTTTACCTCAGGGCCACCACGCCCCCGCGAAACCTGTAATTATAATGGATACCTACCCAGACTATCAGGATACTAATAATTTTATATGTAGTTACTAACTTCCTGATTTCAGCATCAGCAATACTGATAAAATCCAAACAGTGTGGCTGAGG
>RQTK01000430.1:380529-398149 GCA_003991915.1 Elysia chlorotica
TCTCTCTCTCTCTCTCTCTCTCTCTCTCTCTCTCTCTCTCTCTCTCTCTCTCTCTGTCTCTCTCTCTCTGTCTCTCTCTCTCTCTCTCTCTCTCTCTCTCTCTCTCTCTCTCTCTCTCTCTCTCTCTCTCTCTCTCTCTCGTTATTTTTTAGTCGGCCTATGGGTATTTTAATCGCTATGTATTTAATTAACTCTCCATTTAAAAAGTTAATTTGATACGACTGTCGGTAGATATATTAATTTTTTATCGAAGTGATCAGTGTACAAAAAAATGTGACATGATGACATTAATTTTTTATCCAAATGATCAGTGTAAAAAATGTGACATGATAGGGTTTTATGAAAGAAAAAAATAAAACAAGCCTGGAAAAACGGGGGTGGGTGGAGTGAGGGGTTAGTACTTTTAATTAGAGAGAGCTAGGGGGTGTGGTTTAACCTATAGATTTCGGGGAGTGGTTTAAGTAAGAGAAAATAGGGGGCGTGGTTGAAGTTAGACGTTTCTTGACCAGACTTAAGTAAGAGAAAATAGGGGGCGTGGTTAAAGTTAGACGTTTCTTGACTAGATTTAAGTAAGAGAAGATAGGGGGCGTGGTTTAAGTTGGACGTTTCTTGACTACTTTAAGTAAGAGAAAATAGGGGGCGTGGTTTAAGTTGGACGTTTCTTGACCAATTTAAGTAAGAGAAGATAGGGGGCGCGGTTTAAGGTAGACGTTTCTTGACCAATTTAAGTAAGAGAAGATAGGGGAGGGCGTGGTTTAAGTTCGAGGTTTCGGGCGTGGTTTGCATTAAAGCAAGCCAAGGGGTGGTAATCTGATTGGACTTTCGATATTTGAGTGCAATTTCCCTGAATAATCGATTTTAACGTAAATAAATATACATAATTATATTTTGATTTCCTGATCGTCCAACCCTCACTCATTAATATGTTCTTGTATATTTTTTCATTTAACTGAATAAAACATTAATGTGCACGAATTGATACTTGTTTTTGTTTTGGTTATGATTTGTTGCGTTAATGTATATCTGTCTCTCATTCTATAATTGTCTTTATTTATGACTGTCTTTGTCTATCAGTCTGTCTCTCTCTCTCACTCTCTCTCTCTCTCTCTCTCTCTCTCTCTCTCTCTCTCTCTCTCTCTCTCTCTCTCTCTCTCTCTCTCTCTCTCTCTCTATAGCTATCTCACTCACACACTCTTTCTTTTTTTTTAAAGTAAAATAATCAATACCTATATCTTGGTTTTTTTGTTTTTTTTGTTTGTTTTTGTTTTTTGTTGTTTTTTTTGGAAGAATATATGTTTTTAGGTGTACAACTATTATTTATTAGAAAGGGTTGAAAAAGACGTAAATTTATATAAAAGGATTCGACAATACCATAGCTTTGTTTCGTAAAGCTAAACATAAAAACTGAAACTATCACAGAGAGAGAGAGAGAGAGAGAGAGAGAGAGAGAGACAAAAAAGAGGTATGGATTGAAGTGTGGAGAGAGTCAGACAGGTGCACACACACACACATGCATAAACTTACAAATAGAGGAGGGGGAGGGTGAAGTGGTGTGGAGACACAGACAGACAGTCTGTGAAAAATAGAGGAAAAGTGCAGACAGAAGGAGAAAGACAGAGAGAACGAGAGCGAGATTGGAGAAATATACCATTCGTGCCTGCCAAACAGATGATGATAATATGAAATAAAACTTTCCTAAAAGTCGTACCGCAAGAAATTAATCTGCTTAGAGATTGAAACTATACTTAGTGTAAGATATATGATAGTGCTATATAATCAAGTACATGTAATATAAAACATCTGACTGTAAAATAATAATTTTACGATGGCATAGAAAAGAAAACACTGAAGTCCGCAAACGAAGGAAAGGATAGTCGCTACAACAATAACTCTAAGCGAGCGTGGTCGGTTCCCTGCCCTCACTGTTGACAACACAGTCGAGTGGAGTTGGTTTAACGTACAACGTCGCTACTATATAGACGGGCCCCATGACTGACGTCTGACAATTTTATGTGGTGCCACACATGGGACAAAACGGGGGATGCCATGACTCCTGTCTCAGCCGGTCACATTAAACTGAATCTCTCTCTCTCTCTCTCTGCCTATATATCTATCTCTCACACACACTCTTTTATAAAGTAAAATAATCATTACCTATATCCTGGTTTTGTTGTTGTTGGTGATGGGTTTTTTTGTTGTTGTTGTTTTGTTTGTTTTTTAATGTCTGTTCTGAAATCTACGGCTAACGTTTATTAGGAAAGGTTAAAAATTCGACAAAACCATAGCTCTGTTGCGTAAAGCTAAACATACAGCTGAGGCTCTTGATAGAGCTAACACTCAAAAGTCCAAATACACTGTAAGTAAAAAAAAAGGGAGAGAGGGCGGGGCAGACAGGTGAATAGAAAGACACAAACACACACAGACAGATAAAGGGGAGGGAAAGGTTGAAATGGAGAGAGAGAGGGAGAGAGAGAGAGAGAGAGAGAGAATTAGAGAAAAAAAGTTCAGACAAAGGCAGGCAGGCCGAAAGAATCAGAGTAGACTATAGAGGAAAGAGAGAGAGGAAGAAAGAAAGAGAAACAGAAACAGGGAGGTACATGGGCAGGTTGGGGGGTTAGTAGTGTATAGACAGGCATACAGATAGAGAAAATTGTTGGAAGTCGTGTTGACAGAAAGAGAGAGATCGAGAGTGAGATTGGGAAGATATAATTGTATTACGCTTTATATTGTCTTCTAACCAGAAGATTTATAATAACTGAATTGAAACTTTCTCCAAAGCTGCACCGTGATAAATAAATTTGCTTAGAGATGGATGATAGTACTAGATAAACAAGTCATAAAAATATCTTCCTGTAAAAACATGATATAACAATGGCATAGAAAAAAAAACACCGAACTCCGCAATAGAAGGAAAGGATGGTCGCTACAATAGTAACTCCAAAATTATAAAATATGTTTCGACTAGAGGAGATGTAAGGAAAAACCCATGTAAAAACTCAACAAAAACGTCCATTGTATGAGGAAATTATGTGATATAAATAAATATAAAATGGTGATTTTACAATGGCATAGAAAAGAAGACACTGAAGTCCGCAAACGAAGGAAAGGAAAGTCGCTACAACAATAACTCCAAGCGAGCGTGTTCGATTCCCCTGCCCTCACTGTTGACAACACAGTCGAGTTGAGTTGAGTTGGTTTAACGCGCAACATCAGCACTATATAGGCTTATTGTGGACGGGCCCCAAGACTGACGTCTGAAATTTTATGTGCTGCCACACACGAGGCAAAGCGGGGATACCATGACTCCTGTCCTACTGACACCGACCCAAACAAATTGGACAAATAAATCTGCCGCCGACCGCGGACATCCCGATCTGGAGACCAACGCTTCATCACTGAGCCAGTTCGCCCTTAACTACACCGTCACTTTAGAACTTACCCTCAGTAAAGACGCACATCGAAGTCATCATGGGAGACGATAGACTACCAAGAGTAAAGAAAACGAAAATGATATCAATACCTAAACACAGAATAGAAAACGGCACGGACAATGTACGACTTATGTCATGTAATATAATCGCAAATAAATCTTTCTTAGCTTATATTCTATTTATTTATGTATTTATTTATTAATTAATTAATTTATTAATTTATTTATTTGTTTATTAGTTGATTGATTTATTTATTCATTTTTTCATTTATTTAATTATTTAATTATTTATTTATTTATCTATTTATTTGTTTATTTATTTTCTTTTTATGTTTTACTCCACCATACTCACAGGCCCTGCCATTTCAAAATAATTAGTAATAAGATTTCTAATGTAAGGGAGGTTACCGTGAAAACAAAGAAGTTTCGGGATAATTGTACAGTTGTTCCCCTTTGACAAGTATTTGGCACTGACTCTTTTCACTTGCCGCTATGTAGGTACCTATATTATCATTATTACCCTTTCCACCTAACTAAGAAATAAGTGAAATATTGTTAAGATTCGTTAGCATGTGTCACACAGAAGTATTTTTGTCTATGAGAACAAATTATAAAATATGTTTGGAATAGACGAGATGTAAGGACAAACCCATGTAAAAATTCAACAAAAATGTCCATTGTATGAGGAAATTAGTGATATAAACAAATATAAAACGGTGACATTACAATAACACAGATTAGAAAACAATGAAGTACGCAAACAAAGAAAAGGATAGTCGCTACAACAATAATCCCAAGCGAGCGTGTTCGATTTCCCAGTCCTCACTGTTGTCGCCCGTGGTGGTCATAGTAGGACGACACAGTTGAGTTGAGTTAAGTTGAGTTGGTGTAACGCCTAACATCAGCTCTATATAGGCGTAATTGTGGACGGGCCCCAAGACTTGCGTCTGGGAATTTTATGTGCTGCCACACAAGAGACAGGGCGTGGGATACCATGATTCCTGTCTCAGCCGGTCACATTAAACTGACACCGATCCAACCAGTGACAGGGGATGAAATTGGACAGATAAATCTACCTATCGTGGGATTCGAACCGCGGACCTCCCGATCTGGATATCAACGCTCTATCATTTGAGCCAGCTCGCCCTTAACTACATAGTCACCTTTAGAAACCCACTTTCAGGAAAGGCGCACATTGGCGACATCATGGGGGACGATAGACTACCAAGAGTAAAGAAAACGAAAATTATAGCAAAGCCGAAAGAAACGGTACGGACAAAGTAAGACTGGTGTATAGTATAAAGTAAATCTTCCTCCTTGTATTCTACTTTTTTTATTTTTAATATTAAATAATTTATTTATGTATTATTTTATTTATTTATTTTTTTATTTTATTTATTCATGTATTTATTTATCTATTTATCTGTCTATTTATGTATTTTTTTATTTTTTTATCTATTTATCTTTTATTTATTTATTTATTTATTATTGTATTGTATTTTTATGTTTTACTCCACCATACACCTAAAACCCTGCTCTGCTTACCCTGCCACTTCAAATTTAGTAATACGATTTATAATATAAGGGAGGTTACAATGAAAATAATGAAGTTTATACACATTTATTCAGTTATTCCCCTTTGACTGGTATTTGGCACTGATTTCATTTCACGTACTTGTGTGTTTCTGAATTATTCTTACTCTTTCCACTTAATTAACAAGTACGTGGAATACTGTTAATAACTAATAAGGTTCGTTAGCATGTATCATATATAGGAATTTATGTCCAAGAGAAAAAAATTATAAAATATGTTTGGAATAGAAGAGATGTAAGGAAAAACCCATGTAAAAACTGAACAAAAATTTCCATTGTATGAGGAAATTATGTGATATAAATAAATATAAAATGGTGATTTTACAATGGCAATGAAAAGAAGACACTGAAGTCCTCAAACGAAGGAAAGGAAAGTCACTACAACAATATCTCCAAGCGAGCGTGTTCGATTCCCCTGTTTTGAGCTGAGTCTAACGTTGGTTGGTTTTTAACGTCCAACCTCAGCACTATATAGACTATATTGTGGACGGGCCCCAAGACTAACAACTGACAATTTTATGTGCTGCTACACACAAGACTGGGCGGGGACACCATGACTCCTGTCTCAGTCGATCACATTATACTGACACCGACTGAACCAGTTACAGGGGACAAAATTGGACAAATAAATCTGTGCCAAACGTGGGATTCGAACCGCGGACCTCCCGATTTGGAGATCAATGCTATATCACTTGAGCCAGTTCGCCCAAACTACACAGTCATCTTAGACTCCACCCTCAGTAAAGACGCTCATTGGAGTCATCATGGGAGGCGGTGGACTACCAAGAGTAAAGAAAACGAAAATTATATTAATACACAAAGAAAAGAAAACGGTACGGGTAAAGTAAGACTGGTGTATAGTATAATCGCAAGTAAATCATCCTCAGCTTATATTCCATTTTTTTATTTATTTATTTATTTGTGTATTTATTTATTTATTTATCTGTCTATTTATTTATTTATTTATCTATTTATCTATTTATCTATTTATCTTTTATTTATTTATTTATTTATTATTGTATTGTATTTTTTATGTTTTACTCCACCATACACCTAAAACCCTGCTCTGCTTACCCTGCCACTTCAAATTAAATAGTAATAAGATTCCTAATGTAAGGGAGATTACAGTGAAATTAGGGACGTCTGGGCATATTTCTTGAGTTATATCCCTTTCATATTTATTTGACACTGCACTGGTTTCATTTCTTATCTGTGTGTAGCTGAATTATTCTTACTCTTTCCACTTAAATAACAAGTACGTGGAATACTGTTAATAACTAAAAAGGTTTGTTAGCATGTATCATATATAGGTATTTTTGTCCAAGAGAACAAATTATAAAATACGTTTGGAATAGAGGAGATGTACGGAAAACCCCACGTACAAATTCAACAAAAATTGCCATTGTATGGGGAAATTATGTGATATAAACAAATATAAAATGGTGATGTTACAATAACACAGAACAGATAATATTAAGAAGGAAAGGATAGTCACTACAACAGTGACTCCAAGCGAGCAAGTTCGATTCCCCTGTCCTCACTGTTGCCGCCCGTGTCGATCAAAGTAGGGTGACACAGTTGCATTGATTTGAGTTGAGTTGAGTTGAGTTGAGGTGAATTGACTTGAGTTGAGTTGAGTTGGTTTAACGTCCAACGTCAGCCATACATAGTCTATAGTATAATCGCAAGTAAATCTTCCTCAGCGTATATTCTATTTTTATTACTTATTTATTTATTTATTTATTTATTTATTTATTTATTTTTATTTTTTATTTTTTTTTCTGTTTTACTCCACCACTTCAGATTAATTTTAGTAATAGGATTTCTAATATAAGGGAGATTACAGTGAAATTAATGAAGTTTAGGCATAATTCTTCAGTTATTCCCCTTTGACAAGTATTTGGCACTGATTACATTTTTCCATAGATATAAATAACTTCTATGCATTTCACTTACCACTGTGTATGTACCTTTATTATTATTATTATTATTATTATTATTATTATTATTATTATACAGTACACTCCCCGACCGACCAGCTTACTGAACTCATGAACCGCAGCAAGAATCTCTTTCCGCGTTAAGTCTAGGAGCGAAACAACCTGTAAGGCAGGTATTGAAAAAATGTAATTGTGCTGAAATCAATTTCTAACTTAAATGGCAGTATTTTCTAACTTGAAAATGTAACTTGATTTATGGCATCATATTTTCTATTTCTCTTATTTACTTTTATGGTACTGACAAATCAAAATCACTGTTATGTTTTTTTTTTAATTCTTAAAAGTAGTAAAATATTACCAACCATTCTTTTTAATTTATTTTTAGAAACCCTTTGTATTTTTTCTCTTTCAAAGGTAACCGTTGACAATAACAGAGAAACTTTTATTGAGTAAACCAATGATAAAAAATGTTCTAAACCAACTGTTTACAATCAAACTCAAATCAATAGGCAATTTTTTTTATCTAGTGAGGCAGCTTATTAAAATTTTGTCTTCTAAGGAGGTAGCTAATTAGGAGTATTACTAAAAAAGCTGACAATAGTAAAAGGGGGAATACGCACAACTTAGCAACTGAGGGACAAAATAAATCAAACACAACTAGAGGTAGAAAGATAAATAACGCATTTGAATCATGATATATTGTAGGACTAGCCACAAGCACTTAACTTATCACGTTTGTTTATCGTGGAGGAATAAACGAGATAGAGAGAGAGAGAGAGAGAGAGAGAGAGAGAGAGAGAGAGAAAGAGAAAGAGAGAAAGTGAAAGAGAGAGAGGGAGAAAGAGCGAAATACATAGAAAGAAATATATATCATTCTTGACTTATAACCTAACCATCATAGGTAACACCTAGGGTAAACCTACAGCCACCTAAATTTATTGCCAAGAGAAAGTAAGGTGGTGGAAAACTGGAAAGTATGAAAACTGCGCGAGTCGGGGCGATTATGCGCTATTCGAACTTACGGGCACGCGAGGGGGAATTAATCTCCACTTCGTCACGGACAAGATATCGGCCTCGCCTCCCCTGGCTGGCGTTTGCGCATGGTAAATGAGCAGTTAATGACATGGTGGTGGTTGCGAGCAATCGAAGCAACTTGCCTGGGATAGGTGTAAATAAGGGCCTGGCCCCACATTACATTCGCATAGCCTGGTTCCTATTAGTCTTTTAGATCTAGATTCTAGTCCTCTAGATCTAGAGCGCCACACATTAGCGTAGCCTGGTTCCTATTAGTCTCTTAGATCTAGATTCTAGTCCTCTAGATCTAGAGCGCCACACATTAGCGTAGCCTGGTTCCTATTAGTCTTTTAGATCTAGATTCTAGTCCTCTAGATCTAGAGCGCCACACATTAGCGTAGCCTGGTTCCTATTAGTCTTTTAGATCTAGATTCTAGATCTCTGGATCTCTAGATCTAGAGCGAATTGCTACCAGCTCTAACATGGGGAACCACCTATCCCTGTGGAACTTACCCCTATCCTGGCTACAAACAGTGTCTACGAAAAGTCTACGAGATTTATTGAAGCGATGGATCTACGCAGTGGCTGTTGTAACGAAACTACCAATTGTTATGACGTAGATTCTTCTGCAAATTAATGCGGCCATCCTGTTCTAAATAGGACAATCGCCGGATAGGACTCCCTAGAGGAACCTCGGAGACATTAAACCCTATAGAGATAGATAAATAGGACAGTTTGCTATGGGTTTTGTTTTGCTTTTCCTTTTCAGTGTATATTGACCCAATTATATCATTCTTATTTATATCGAACAATAGCTGTTACCGGTATAAATAATGTTTGGCATACATGTAGGTCCAATATTTATTTATAAACCGTTGTTTGTAATTTAAAAGTCGACTAGTTGTTTGGAAACCTTGATACATTATACAACCTGGCCCCATTCACTGTCTCTCTAACACCAACCATAGAAGGAGATGTAGTTGAGTAGTAGTTTAGTTGGTTTAACGTCCAACTTCAGCACTATATAGGCTATATTGCGGACGAGCCCCAAGACTGATGTCTGACATTTTATGTGCTGCCACACACGAGACAGGGCGGAAATACAATGATTCCTGTCTCAGTCGGTCACATTAAACTGACCACGGACCTCTTGCGTCGGAAGCCGATCTTCAAGAAGAAAAAGAAGAAGGACAAGAAGAAGAAGAAGAAGAAGGACAAGAAGAAGAAGAAGAAGAAGAAGAAGAAGAAGAAGAAGAAGAAGATAGATAGATAGATAGATAGATAGATAGATAGATAGATAGATAGATAGATAGATAGATAGATAGATAGATAGATAGATAGATAGATAGATAGATAGATAGATAGACGGAAAGATGGAGAGACAGACAGAGAGAGTGGAAGAACGACTAGACAAACCACTAAACATGTCTTGGAGTCTGAAGGATCTTTCAACAATCACAAAACATTCAAGTCGATAAAAATAGAAACCAACTGATTGATACTGGATTTCGCTCGTCTATTAACAACCCTTCTAATAATAGTTCATAAAACTGAAGCGGGTGTTTTTTTCTAAAGGCGCGTGAAATCCACACAGTATCGCTGTCTCCACACTCCACACTCCACACTCCACACTCCACACCCCCACACCCCGCCGCCTCTAAGTGGTTTTGCGTACCGCGCCGATCCTGCCGTTGATGCTATGGTGGCTTCCTACAGCAATAAAGATCTCCATACAGCAAACAGCGTGTGGCAGATCAGAGACCTTCAACAAATACCTGGACTCCGGCGGCTACCGTCTGCTCCGCTCGTTATTCGGGTGAGTGCCACCCTCTCAGCTCGTTAATGGCGCTGAGGTAAACATGCCAGGACGGGGAGATGATGACAACATGGAGATGCTCGATACAGCCAGGCAGGCAGCCAGGAAGACAGACAGGAAGGCAGGCCATGGGATGTAGGACTGATATGCGTAGTTTTATCCCGACCCCAAGTCTGGCTGTAGGACTGATATACGTATTTCTATGCCGACCTCAAATCTATCCATGGACTTTTAGATCCTTGTTAAGGACATGGTCTCGCCCACCTCTGTAGGCAAACGTAGATCTATCTCGACCCCAAGTCATGCTCACATCTGTAGGGTTGATATACGTAGACCTATTCCTACCCCAAGTCTCAGCCAGGGCTGTAGGACTGATATACGTAGTTCTATCCCGACCTCAAGTCTGGCTGTAGTGCTTATATATGTAGATCTATCCCGACCCCAAGTCTGGCTGTAGGACTGATATACGTAGATCTATCCCGACCCCAAGTCTGACTGTAGGACTGATATACGTAGATCTACCCCGACCCCAAGTCTGGTTGTAGGGCTTATATACGTAGATCTATCCCGACCCCAAGTCTGGCTGTAGGACTGATATACGTAGATCTACCCCGACCCCAAGTCTGGCTGTAGGGCTGATGTACGTAGATCTATCCCGACCCCAAGTCTGGCTGTAGGGCTGATATACGTAGATCTATCCCGACCCCATGTCTAGATATAGGATTGGTATACGTAGATCTATCCCGACCCCAAGTCTGGCTATAGGACTGATATGCGTAGATCTATCCCGACCCCAAGTCTGGCTGTAGGACTGATATGCGTAGATCTATCCCGGCCCCATGTCTAGATATAGGATTGGTATACGTAGATCTATCCCGACCCCAAGTCTGGCTGTAGGACTGATATACGTAGATCTAACCCGATCCCAAGTCTGGCTGTAGGACTGATATACGTAGATCTATCCCGACCCCCAAGTCTGGCTGTAGGACTGATATACGTAGATCTATCCCGACCCCAAGTCTGGCTGTAGGACTGATATGCGTAGATCTATCCCGAATCCAAGTCTTGCCCAGGGCTGTACGACTGATATACGTAGATCTATCCCGACCCCAAGTCTGGCTGTACGACTGATATATGTAGATCTATCCCGACCCCAAGTCTGGCTGTTGGACTGATGTGCGTAGATCTATACCGACCCCAAGTCTGGTTGTAGTGCTTACATGCGTAGATCTATTCCTACCCCAAATCAAGCCATAGCCTTTTAGATCCTTGTACGATAAAAGGACATGGTCTCGCCCGCCTCTGTAGGCATACGTAGATCTACTCCGCCCCCCAAGTCTGGCCCACGTCCGTAGGCATACGTTGATCTTATCCCAACCCCAAGTTTGGCCCAAGTCTGTACGTAGATCTATTCCTACCCCAAGTCTGACCAAGGCTATACGTATATCATATCGCGACCCCAAATCTGGTGTGCACGTAGATCTATCCAAACCTCGAGTTTATTCGGATGGGAGAGCTTTTGCAAGTGGTAGTGCATTGTTCTCCTTATCTGAAGGTATCCGGTTTTATCCGATGTTTGGGCAATATGTATTGTATATTAGACGCAATCCGCCCAGCACTGTCTTGTTGAGTGGGTGTCAATACAAAAATAATATTATAATGTGTTTTGTTGAGACAGGAGTCCTTTAATGCCCGTGCTGCCTCTGTGTGGCAGTGCCTTAAATTGCCAGACGTTAGCGTGAGGTCCGCCACGGTATACCTATCTTTGACCCAGATTTGTGCGTAGATGTGATATTTCCCAATCAGAGGTATGTGCATATGTTATTACGAATAAAATGTCTGCAGTTAGATCTTTTCCAGCCCCTGTTCTATTAAAACTCACCCCGGATTCATGTATGTAAGTAAATCAATCCCGACCCCAATACATAAATCTATTCCGATTCTCGGTCTGCACGTAGATCTACCTCAACTCCAAGTTTGTGCAGGGATCATGACGATCCCATATATGAACGTAGATCTTCCAGACCCCAGGGCTGTACATAGATCTTTCCAGACCCCAGGGCTGTACATAGATCTTTCCAGACCCCAGGATTGTACGTAGATCTTTCCCAAACCCCAGGGTTGTACATAGATCTTTCCAGACTCCAGATCTATACATAGATCTTTCCAGACTCCAGATCTATACATAGATTTTTCCCGGCGCCAGGGCTGTACATAGATCTTTCCAGACTCCAGGGTTGTACATAGATCTTTCCAGACTCCAGGGTTGTACATAGATCTTTCCAGACTCCAGGGCTGTACATAGATCTTTCCAGACTCCAGGGTTGTACATAGATCTTTCCAGACTCCAGATTTATACATAGATCTTTCCAGACTCCAGATCTATACATAGATCTTTCCAGACTCCAGATGTCTACATAGATTTTTCCCGGCGCCAGGGCTGTACATAGATCTTTCCAGACCCCAGGGTTGTACATAGATCTTTCCCGACATCAGGTCTTTACAAAGATTTTCACCAGATATCCTATGTCAGATCTCACAATGGGAGTGTTTCCCGAACATAATCTCATTAATTTAAAATTAATGGATATTTTATTCCACAATGTGGACAAAATCTCACCACCGTGCCCAAAACGACACGTTTCCCTAACAAATTTCACAGTGCGAATTTTCCCTCTACAATATCTCAAATTGGTCATTTCACTCCACCAAATATCACAATGGACAATGATATCCACAAAAGAATTGTCTATTCGTTTAATCTCACCATGTTTATTTCATTCAACCATTTCTAACCTTTTCTAACGATCGACGTTTTTTTTTTGTACGAGGTATATTGATATATACATTTCACTCAAGTATATCACATTATTGACACTTAATCATCCCCAAGTTTCAGGATTGAGAATTTGTTTGCTATATCTGGGCACTAGAATTCTACTGAACACTGAACATGATTTTTAAAAAATCAGGCCAAACTGTGTCAAATTATTTATATAATTCGATCCTCATTGTACAATGACACACTTTGGGATGTAAGTACAACGTCGTGGTAGTTTAAGACACGTCGTAAGCTTTCTTATTATCATACTCTTAGGACGATTTGTAAGCTACGACGATGTTGTACTTACGGCTCTAGGTCTGATTGTCTGATTTCTCCAGTCTAAGCAGAATACACTGTTCTACATAGCCTGTTCCTGTTACTTGCGCCTTGATTGTCTCCGTCCGTCTGTCTGTCTGTTTGTCTCTGTCTCTGTCTCTCTCTGTCTGTCTATCTCTCTCTCTCTCTCTCTCTCTCTCTCTCTCTCTCTCTCTCTCTCTCTCTCCTTTGTCTATCACTCTCTCTCTCTGTAAACAATAGCACCTAGAAGAGAACATACGAGTTCCTTAGCTGTCACTGTAACTCTTGCCTGTAAACAAGTTTGGCTGGCAGGGAGCAATATTCTCTTTCAGTGCAATATTCACCAGAGAACATTGCCAGACGAGACAGAGATGTATGGTAATGTACATAGATCTTTCCAGACCCCAGGTCTGTACATAGATCTTTCCAGACCATAGGGTTGTACATAGATCTTTCCAGACCCCAGGTCTTTACAAAGATTTTCACCAGATATCCTATGTCAGATCTCACAATGGGAGTGTTTCCCGAACATAATCTCATTAATTTAAAATTAATGGATATTTTATTCCACAATGTGGACAAAATCTCACCACCGTGCCCAAAACGACACGTTTCCCTAACAAATTTCACAGTGCGAATTTTCCCTCTACAATATCTCAAAATGGACATTTGACTCCACCGTAACTTACAGTGGATATTTTCCTCCACCAAATATCACAATGGACAATGATATCCACAAAAGAATTGTCTATTCGTTTAATCTCACCATGTTTATTTCATTCAACCATTTCTAACCTTTTCTAACGATCGACGTTTTTTTTTTGTACGAGGTATATTGATATATACATTTCACTCAAGTATATCACATTATTGACACTTAATCATCCCCAAGTCTCAGGATTGAGAATTTGTTTGCTATATCTGGGCACTAGAATTCTACTGAACACTGAACATGATTTTTAAAAAATCAGGCCAAACTGTGTCAAATTACTCGATGAAAATAGCAACAAGTGTTGTATAATGACACACTTTGGAATGTATGTACAACGTCGTGGTAGCTTAAGACACGTCGTAAGCTTTCTTATTATCATACTCTTAGGACGATTTGTAAGCTACGATGATGTTGTACCTACGACTCTGTGTCTGATTGTCTGATTTTTCTAGTCTAAGCACAATGCACTGTCCCACATAGCATGTTCCTGTATTTTGCAATCTGTAAATACGCCAGACTTGCGCCTTGATTGTCTCCGTCCGTCTGTCTGTCTGTTTGTCTCTGTCTCTGTCTCTCTCTGTCTCTGTCTCTCTCTCTCTCTCTCTCTCTCTCTCTCTCTCTCTCTCTCTCTCTCTCTCTCTCTCTCTCTCTCTCTCTCTCTCTCTCTCTCTCTCTCTCTCTCTCTATCTGTCTCTCTGTCTCCCCTTCTCTCTCTCTCTCTCTCTCTCTCTCTCTCTCTCTCTCTCTCTCTCTCTCTCCTTTGTCTATCAGTCTCTCTGTAAACAATAGCACCTAGAAGAGGACATACGAGTTCCTTAGCTGTCACTGTAACTCTTGCCTGTAAACAAGTTTGGCTGGCAGGGAGCAATATTCTCTTTCAGTGCAATATTCACCAGAGAACATTGCCAGACGAGACAGAGATGTATGGTATGTTGTTTGGTGCAGGTCTAAAATAGTTCCTCAAACTGAGGGAGAGGGAGAGAGAGAGAGAGAGAGAAAGAGGGAGAGAAGAGGGAAAAGAAAGTGAGAGAAAAACAAAGAGATAGATAAAGTTAAAAGAAATATATATAGAAAGAAAGATAGGAAACAGAGACAGAGAGAGAGAGAGAGAGAGAGAGAGAGAGAGAGAGAGAGAGAGAGAGAGAGAGAGAGAGAGAGAGAGAGAGAGAGAGAGAGAGAGAAAGAGAGACACAGAAAGGAGAAAGAAAGAAGGGGTGAGTAAGAGAGATAGATATATGGAAAGAGGAGATAGTATAGATTGACAGAGAGAGAATTTACTATTTTTATTGATAGCTGTAGATTTTCAAAATTATCTTACACTTTAATTTTATTTTTATTTATTTTTTACAAACAAACTGGCTTTGTGATCTAACCTTTCCCATCAGGGCAGAAAATCATACCTTTAAATAGTCAATACAAATACAAAATCGATACACTACAAAATCACCTAAATAGCTAAACAACAACAACAACAACAACAACAACAACAACAACAACAACAACAACAAATGGGTAAACAAATAAAATTAAAGAGAAAAAAATCCAGTCAAACATTTTGGTTTATTTCTAGTTTGATATACAGACATGTCACAAAGGAGCATCGGCGAAGACTTGGTTTGGGGGAGAGGGGAGGGGGGGGGTAGCATTAGAAATGTACATAGTTCATGTATTCTAAATACAGAGATAAAAACAATTACAAAATAATTCACCTACAGTCCAAAGAAAAAGAAACTCATTGTTACAACATACCGAGTATTCAGCCTTACAAGAACAAAATCATCACCAACAACAATAATAGCAACCAGGTCAAAAACACAAACAGCAGCAACAATAGAAACAACAACAACAACAACAACAACAACAACAACAACAACAACAACAACAACACAAACAACAACCAGATCAACAACGGTAACAACAACAACAATCAGATCAACAACGGTAACAACAACAACAATCAGATCAACAACGCTAACGGCAACAGCAACAGCAACAACAACGACGACGATGACGACAACAACGAAACAACAACGTTAACATCAACAACAACAACAACAGCTTTTGTTACAATTCCGTTCTGTGACAAGTCCGCTTCCATGTAAGATCAAAGAACTTCGAGTACGATGCTTTCTGTCATTTCCTCCCTGATCCTACCCCTGTTCTAGACAAACACACAAACTATACACAGGTCAGGATGAAGGTTTATGAATTACACATAAGGTGCGCGTTAAATAATACTTGAATCATGAGGTAGATGATGAAATGTGTCAAGATTATATCAACTTCTATACATGTACCAGCAGGAACAGAGGAATAGTATCCAAGTTGTCAGGGCATATATAGTACACGGGCCGATTGTTAAATTGTGTCTAGTCTCCGATAGCCTGACCAAAAAAAAAAAAAAAAAATCCCATTGTTGAGCTATCAGTCCTACTGGTATAGAAGTCAATGAGTGAGAGAATTAAGTGTACAAGTCACAAGGCGTCCAGTTCGAGGCCTCGTTCGAGACAGAGAAATGTCATGTTTTTTGTAAGTTTTGTTGTTATGTTATAATTTTGAGTAAGATCGAAGTTAATATCGATCAATTGAAATTGATCGATTGTTGAGTGACAATCGATAATAATGAATATCAAAAGGAGCAAGACAGGCTGTGGTGATGGTCATTTATACAATCGCAATGTTTTTGAACAACAATGCTCAAATTGTAAGTCTCGTTTCAATCATTCTCCCTCCGCTTTGACCATCTCCACCTTTATTCTTGTGACTATCACCACCATATTTCTGGTGCCCACCAGATGCGATGATGGTCACAAAAATAAAGGTGGCGATTGCCACAAGATGAAAACTTTGATATGGTTACAAAAACGGTGGTGATGGTAACAAGAACAGCAATGGTGATGGTCACATTAATAATAATGTTGATGAATACAAGAATAACAATGGTGATGGTCACAACAGTAATGGTGGTGGTGGTCACTAGAATACAAGTAGCAATGATCACAATAGCAATAGTGATGATGGTCACTAGAGTAATGTTGGCGATGGAAACAATAAAATCAGCAGTGATGGTCACAGGGGCAATGGTAGTTATGTTGGTGGTCACAAAAACATGCCGTAATTTGCTTATGATGCAGGTAGTCTAATGAAAATGATGGATGTAAAAGCAAATCGATCAAGAAGCTGCACTGGCTTTAGTGATTGTAATATTTACAACCAATTGTACACACTTTTAAAGGTAAAAGACATACAATCGTAAAATTTTGTTAAACAAAGTTCAAATTGTAAGTCTTGTATCAACCACTCTCCCTCCGTTGTGAATTCGAATCTAAAACCCTGTTAGTTATCTACCAATATCCAATGCGACAACTCAAACTCTGAATCCCCTTGAGCCAGCTGTCTATAGCCCATACACCAAACAGGTTTTGAACCCGGACTCCAATAACTGTTTGTCTAGAGCCCTACTTGCTAAACCGACCACATCTACTCCTGTTTTCTGCTAATGTGAGACGTACCACCTGGAACTCCAATCCCTCTTTCCATTCCTCCTCCTCCTCCTCCTCCTCCCCCTAACTATGACTCCAGTTCCACGACATGGGTCAGATGTCTCAACCCCATCCACATAAATGGGCGTTGAACCCTAACTCCAATAACTGTTCGTCTAGCGCCCTACTCGCTAAACCAGCCACGTCTCCTGTTTTCTGTTCTGTTTCTGCAAATTTGAGACGTATCATCTGGAACTCCAATCCCTCTCCCTTCCTCCTCCTCCTCCTCCTCCTCCTCCTCCTTCCCCATGGCTATGACTCCAGTTCCACGACTTGGGTCAGCTTTCTCAACCCCAATCCACATAAATGGGCGTTGAACCCCAACTCTAATAATTGTTCATCTAGCGCCCTACTCGCTAAACCAGCCACGTCTCCTCCTGTTTTCTGTTCTGTTTCTGCAAATTTGAGATGTATCATACGGAACTCTAATCCTTCTCCCTTCCTCCTCCTCC
>RQTK01000431.1:8652-26254 GCA_003991915.1 Elysia chlorotica
TCTCTCTCTCCCCCTCTCTCTCTCCCTCTCTCTCTCTCCTCTCTCTCTCTCTCTCTCTCTCTCTCTCTCTCTCTCTGAATCCCTCCCCTCTCTCTCTTGCCATACCCACCTCTCTCTCTGCATCCCTCCCCCCTCTCCCTCACTCTCTCTCTCACTCTCTCCCCCTCTCTCTACATCCCTCCCCGCCCTCTCTTCCTCTCTTGCCATACTCACCCCTCCCCTCTCTCTTTCCCTACCAATGTTATGGGAAGACTTTACTGGGGGAAAAAAGGTAAAAGAACTCCAATGCTGTGGGGCAGTAACATCGGTGAGTGGAACTGGTGTACGTTCAGTTGAGATTTGCTCAACTCAGTTCATTCAAAATTTCGCGCAATAAATAAGTTGTTAACCCCTTGGACGCCTTCTAGACGCTAAACTTTCTGTGGATTTTTCCCCATTTCTTCTTTCGATTGTAAATGATTGTTTGAAAGTCGTAAAACTATGTTTAATCAAAGTTTGTGAATGTTCACAAGTTCGAGGATTTAATTCGGCACTTTGTTCAATAACAAGGTTTGGCATTTGATAGTTGAGTTTAGTTGAGTTGGTTTTAACGTCCAACATCAGCACTATATAGACTATAATTATTGTGGTTGGTAAAATGTTGGACTAATAAAAGGGAGCAGATAGTTTAAATGATTATGATCATAGTGATATGAGTAGGTTTAGATCTAGAAATCTAGATCTAGATCTAGTTATGTACAAAAACTAAATATGTAGCCTTGTCTTTTTACTTATTGTTATTTTAAATAATAGATAGAACGCTAATTATGTTTTTTAACCCTGTTATCGGAAACACTTTGTGTCTTTGTCTCTTAAGTTCTTCAGGCCTCATTCAAGGCGAAAAATGTAAGGCTTTGGCGTCTTATCGTTTAATTTCGTATTTGTTTTTATCCGTCAAACTTATTTAGCATTATCAAATTAGAAATTTAGTATGAATTAGAAATGATCCTTTTTTTCTAATTTAGCTGGATCTTACAAAATTGAAATGAAGGTAATTATTGTTGATGGAACATTTTATTTAAAAAAAAATCTTAAATATATATTTGAACTGAATGACTTTAGTCACAAAACTTGTATCATGGTAAAATATGTAAAGTTTTTAAAAGATTTGACAATAATAATTCAACTCTGGTATTATAATAATAATAATAATAATAATAATAATAATAATAATAATAATAATAATAATCGAAATAATTATAATTATAATAAATTTAATAATAAAAACAACAACAACATCGAAACTTCATGAAAAAAAACCGGTACACAAAAAAGGGCGGACAAAAAAGATAATAAAGAAAAAAAAATAGCTAGATCTATATCTAACCAGTTAAAAAAACACATTAAAAAAAAGATAAAATAATACTGTTATGTTAAAAGTGTAATGTAATCACAGCTCCGACTGCTACAAACTGCTTTACAACTAGGCGCCGTTTTTAAACCAATCCGCTTGTCTCTTTCTAAGCATACTTATAATTAGTTATAATTATTTAAGATCTTCAAATCAGCTCCGCGCATTAATTTTGTGTTGTCTGAAGTTGGATAGATCTACAATCTACATGATATGTTTGTTGTCTAAATAAACAACCCATTATGTGTGGGTTAGAAAGTAGAATTGGTATTTCTCGTGATTTACAAGCTAAAGGTCCTAGCTTAAAATCTCTGCTAGATCCCCCATTGTACTTTTTATAATTCCTATGTTGCTGCTTTATGTACAATAGTTTAAATTAGGTTAGTTAAAAATACATGAGCGATATTCATGTTTACAAATAAAATAAAATATGTAAATATCAGCACGGAAAATCATACATAAACGACTAAATTAATAGATGAAGAGGCTGGATGCAAAAAAATATTGTTCTTGGCTAAATTTCCTATAGTTTTTTTGGTTTGTTTGCTTGTTTGTGTTTGTTATCTAAATAAACAGCAAATGTAAGAAGTGTGTATGTGGGTTAGAAAGCAAAAGTTGTACTGCTAAGGATTGACAACCAAGTATTAATTTTGTGTCGTCTGAACTTAGATAGATCTACAATCTACATGATATGTTTGTTGTCTAAATAAACAGCAAATGTGAGAAGTGTGCATGTGGGTTAGAAAGCAAAATTTGTACTGCTATGGATTGACAAGTATTAATTTTGTATAGTCTGAACTTAGATAGATCTACAATCTACATGATATGTTTGTTGTCTAAATAAACAACCCATTATGTGTGGGTTAGAAAGTAGAATTGGTATTTCTCGTGATTTACAAGCTAAAGGTCCTAGCTTGAAATCTCTGCTACAGGCCCGATTGTTTCTATCATATTCTTATGTTGCTGCTATTTGTACAATAGTTTAAATACACTAAGTTTGTTAAAAATATGCATTGGAAAAAATTGAAATACCTGCAAGTGCCCTAATTGTTCTTATTATAATTGTTCTTCTGGTGACTTAGAGTTCAAAGAGGTGTCGTTATATTTTTACTAATCAATTTTTGAAGAACTTTAGCAGATTTCTGCAATGATATCAGAACCATAGTTTATATACTAACCCCAAATGGTGGTAATAAACAGGCTCTATGTGTAGACTTCGTAGGGTACTTTACATAACATATGGTGAAAAAAGCCTGCAGTTAAAATAAATGAGAGGAAAAAAGAGGGGAGAGAGAGAGAGAGAGAGAGAGAGAGAGAGAGAGAAAGAGAGAGAGAGAGAGAGAGACAGACAGACAGAGAGAGAGAGAGAGAGATTGAAAAAAATTTAAGATTACTTATAACCCATCCGAAAACGTATTATTAATAGTCATTTAACTGTATATTTAAAAAGAAATAGATATTGTGCCACATCCACTGTTTTTTTACCTTCTATTTTTGTAGCCTAATCAAAAACACTATGAAATAATTATTGTCTTTTCACGATTTTTCAAGTGCTTTATGTCAAACTCTTTCAGTTTTAAAAAGGATACATGTTTCTTTACTAATTCTTCCAGGTTCATGAAAAATATATATGCAAGAATTGTTAATATAATTTTGAAAAAAAAATTAGTTCGTTTATAAAAGATATATTTTTATTTCTATATGGATACTCTCTCCAAAACAATTATGAAAATAAAATTATCGTCAATAACGATTACACCAGAGAACCTGTTTGTTACGTACCGCCACAATATTGTTGCAGTTAGATTAGGGTTCGAGGTTTATTAACAACTCTAAATGAACGAACAGAAAACGATGCAGAGATTATAGATACTTGTATTAACTAAACTTACAAGTCGAAGGACTGAACAAGACTGAGCGATGACACAGGTGGGACAACATGTACGTATATAAGTACAATAGTGTGTGCGGTGAGTAAAGCGGAGAGGAGGAGGATAGACATAGGTGTGTCACGCAGCGCTGAACTAAGTTCAAGACTAAGGTTAGTCTATACACGTAACACTGTTAATTATGAAGCACTGAAAAAATAGTGTTCCGCTTTGACGCTAGATATAGAGATGAGTCTGCAATTTAAACATACGCGCTTATATTTTGAACTGGTTTTGTCTTTTGTTCAGACATTTTATGAGGAGACTATCAGTGAGTAAAAGAGATCGGTACTTTTATCATGGGAATTGTGATGATTTTAGATTTAGAAAATTTAAGTTTTGGCCTTTCACTTCGTTTTGTTTTTCTTTACATGATTGTATTGTTTTTTTATACACTAGTTTAAATAAAGTAAGTTTGTAGAAAAAATGCGTTAGAAAAAATTGATAATTGATACTTCCAAAATTTCCAATACAATTAAATATTTAGGTTACGGAATGTCTTGAGGTAGGGGAAGAAAAGAAGAAAAATATCGTTTTTGATAGTTTCTAAATAATACAAATTTCAAATTTGGCCAAATTTTGCTATCTTAAAACTAAGTAAGTGCAATTATACAATCTTATTTTGTGCTTTTATCGGGTAATAAAAATGAATAGCGAAGGTTCCTCTTTTTTATTTCAGGAATGTCCTATGAATTTTAGAGTTTTAAGTGCACGAAGATTAAAACACCTTAGATACATGTAGCTAATATAATATGCTAAACGATCTGAAGACCAAATATTTTGTAGTTTATTTTCAAGATTATTCCGGTCCCGAAGATTTATTTACTACTCTACTCAAATAATGACTAAATGGATCGTGTTTTTTTTTTTTTTTCTATCTATAATTATTATTTCAATGTTCTCTATAGAGGGAGGGAGAGAATTCTCTCCCTCGCTCCGGGTTTAACGTCTCATAGGTTCCCCTGGGGGATCCTATACGACGATATTATTTCAATGTGCTGGGTCAGAGGTATTTAAAGTAAATGAATATAGAACATTACCTGCTCTTTGGATTTTTTTCCTTCCTTACGAAGCCTGCGCACTAAATACATGGTTTGAAATTGCACAAAACAAGTAGGTTAGAAGAGTAAAATCAGCTAATGCAAACTTAAAACAGTTTTCTTTTCTTCTCCACTCCGACATAAAGCAGGCTAGGAAATTTTGAAATACCCTAGAAACATAGTGCTAATGTTGGTATAATGAGAGATAGAGTCTGTTTTAAAAAAAAATACATGAATGTAAAAAAAAAAAAAAAACAGGAAGAAAAAAAGATCGTTTTTAAAATTCTAAGTATGTTTTAGAGAAAATAGAACTATGTCATATTAAGGGGTATGTTAATTAACAATCGAAGTAAGCACTATAGAGAATTCTGTTGCTTTATAAATCTAACGCACCTCGCATAATAATAATAATAATAATATATGGCTTTTATTTAGCGCAACACCCAAGACAATGCCTGGCTCAGTGCGCTTTACAAGTATTTAAAATGACAATGAACGTACATTTAATATATAAATATCATTATCGTAGTGATTAGAAAATACAGATAATAAAGAACTTTCATTATATATAAATATCATTATCGTAGTGATTAAAAATACAGATAATAAAGAACTTTCATTTTATATATAAATATCATTATCGTAGTGATTAAAAATACAGATAATAAAGATCTTTCATTTTATATATAAATATCATTATCGTAGTGATTAAAATTACAGATAATAAAGATCATCATTAAAAATAAGGAACAATAATTAAGTCTTAGCAACAATTTCTTTAAAATTACAGAGAGTAAAATTACAATAACAATACACAAAATAAAAAATATCAAAGTGTATACACAAATTAGAGCCTAAGACATAATCATTTTAGATTTAAGAGCCAAATGATACCTTAAATGGAAATTATGCGTTAAAAAGATGGGTTTTTAGTTGCTTTTTAAATGTGTCAATGGAACCCGCCTCACGCAATCCTTGTGGTAAAGCATTCCACACTCTTGGGGCACAGTATCCGAATGATTTTTCGCCCACTGTCTTGAGGCGCATTCTTGGCACGACAAGAGCAGTGGGGTCAGTTGCTGATCTTAACTGTCTTTTTGGAATATAAGCGTTTACTAAGTTTTGAAGGTATTGTGGGGCGGTTCCATGGACACACTTATAGCATATTGTGGCTGCTTTATATTGCAATCTCTCTCAACTGGAAGCCAATGCAAAGATCTCAAAAGAGGCGATGCGTGATCGCGTTTTCTTTTCTCAAGAATCAAACGAGCGGCATTATTCTGAAGTTTGTTCTCTGCAGAAGTTCCAATTAAGAGGGAATTGCAATAATCAAGCTTTGACAGAACTAAGCTAACGACAAGACGCGACGTTGTATTTGCATCAATAAGATGACGAATATTCGAAATGTTTTTCAATTCCATATACATAGTTCGAATAACATTGTTCACTTGGTTATTCATTGTAAAACATTTGTCTAAATAGACTCCTAAATCTTTAACTTTTTCTGAAAAGGGTATAGAAACATTTCCCACATGCATCTCTTTTTCATGAATCTTATTTAATGACCACATCCCTCCCAAAAGTATGGCTTCTGTTTTATCGTTATTGAGGAAAAGTCTATTTTTATCCATCCAGATAACCAAAGATTTATAGAATACATGATGCTATTTTCTAGTAACGGCAAACCATAAAAATTCTTGTTGTTTTTTTAAATTTAATCTTTTGGTTTCCTAACTTCGAACGTGAGTAACTAGACTATATCGATAACAAAACGAATCCGTGTCGATATATGATTTTAAAATGCGTAAAACATGATTTTAAATTTCTTTTAAATTATTATTTGTACTTATTACATACTTTCCTATGATTTATAATTTCTATTATACATAGCTAAAAAACAATAAGTATTACAGTATTAATGGGCGAATGGCGTCTGCCGAAAAATACAAAAGGTAAATATGTTTCAAACAGCCCCCAAAGAAAAGAAAATTACAAATATTAGTGCGCTGATGGAGTGCGCAGAAAACTACAAAGGGTTAACAGTCAAAATACAACAAATATTAAACAGACGTGTGAACTAAAAGGATATCCAATTATCGTTGGTGTTATTTTAACACATTCATACCACCTCCTCCTCCTCCCCACCCTCTCTCTCTCTCTCTCTCTCTCTCTCTCTCTCTCTCTCTCTCTCTCTCTCTCTCCCTCTCTCTATCTATCTATCTCTCATACACACACACACACACACACAGAGAGAATATTATATTTCCATGATTATTTTATTAATTATCTTTTATGTTTAAAAAACAGCAAAATGTATACATGGTGAAATTAATCTGTATTAGCCACAGCCAGTATTACCAGATTCTTTTAAATAGTAATTACTGTCCTTTAAACGATATTTGAAAGAATGTTATAGACAAATTAAAGAACATCGTAAGACGAAATCGTGAAATTTACGGTATACCCATATTACAGCATAGAATAACGTCGAAGGCGAATATGCGAAATGTAAACACGAAACGTATACTGATTATTTTTCAAATTCACCATTAAATATAATACAATTAAAAGTTTCATTATAATTATATTTTATAAAACAGCTTGTCATCTTTCAGTACATAATTTGATTTTTATTAAGAACAATATAGAATATAGTCAAGGTAATAATTTCAATCCTGGTGTGAAAGTAGTTTTTAATTGAAATTGCAAATTGAAATGTTCATTATCTGAGAAAACTGATCCAGTTCTGAGCAAGTACATTCATTTTTTAAACTCACTTTTAACTTCGTCGCTTTGCGAGTCTCGGAATCGGATACCTTTGGTTATAAAGCGCATACGTTTGGTTACAAATCAGATATGTTTGGTTACAAACCATATACGGTTAGTGCAATATTGTTATAACTTTAATGAAACGCTGAAACTGAGTCATGTTTTGTCCCTGTTAAGTCCTGATTTCTATCTTAGCATTTAAAGAATTACATAAGGAGGGTTGGGATTTCAGAAATTTTGTCCTTTCCCTTTTAATTTATCTTTACAAATAAATTATTACGAGTGCGATCGTCTCTCTTTTTGTCGACATAATTAAAGAAAACATCAACATGCAAACATAAATGGCTTCGTTCAATTTCGTCGAGAAAATTGATCTTTCAAAATTTTTCCTTGCACTCAAACCTACGCTCAATTCATTGCAAACTAGATAAGATGCGAGAGAGAGAGAGAGAGAGAGAGAGAGAGAGAGAGAGAGAGAGAGAGAGAGAGAGAGAGAGAGAGAGAGAAATAGTGGGAGAAACAGACAGACAGACAGGCAGAGGGTGAGAGATGGACATATTGAGTGCGTGAGAGAGAGAGAGTGCGTATCTGTGTGAATGAGAGAGGGAGAGAGAGCGTTCAACGAAAGATAGAACTAAAGCTATATAAATAGATAAAGCAAACACAAAACAAACAAAATTAATGCGCAGGAGTTTTCCCAATGGAACGCTGCTGCGCTGTTATGATTATTCTACTCATCATCATTATTACCGTTATTTTTTTTCCAGGTTCGCTCCTCCTTCCATCATCTTATAATTGAATCCTGGACGGCATCCATTCATGTCTTGCTCCTGATCAAGACTGCGACAGATATATTGGAATATCGGAATATCTTGCCTGGCTCCCTTGGTCTAACGATTCTATGTATGGTCGCTAGCAGTGGTCTCCCTTGGTCTAACGATTCTATGTATGGTCGTGAGCAGTGGTTTCCCTTGGTCTAACGATTCTATGTATGGTCGCTAGCAGTGGTTTCCCTTGGTCTAACGATTCTATGTATGGTCGTGAGCAGTGGTTTCCCTTGGTCTTACGATTCTATGTATGGTCGTGAGCAGTGGTTTCCCTTGGTCTAACGATTCTATGTATGGTCGTGAGCAGTGATTTCCCTTGGTCTAACGATTCTATGTATGGTCGTGAGCAGTGGTTTCCCTTGGTCTAACGATTCTATGTATGGTCGTGAGCAGTGGACAGACGGAACTGTGGACACAAACCGTAATAATAATATAATAATATTATTATTATACAGTGCATCTATATCTGTGCCTACGTAGCGGGCATCCTTTCTACACAGGTTTGCTTAACATTGGTTTCGTTTTCGTTTTGAGGATATTCGGCATACCAAAGTGAAAAGACTTGGAGACTTATGACGCTGTTCGACTTTGGCTCAAAAGTTTCTGATACTTCTGCAGCTGCTGCTGTTACTGTTGCCGTTGTTGCTGACTTTACTGCCGCTGCTGCTGCTGTTACTGTTGCTGTTGTTGCTGAATTTGCTGCAGCTGCTGCTGCTTCAGGAAGACTGTCGGTTTAATAACCTCATACAAACAGCAACAATAGACCAAATCGTACACATAATTTGGTGAGTTCCAATATTTTAATTAATTAATACAACTTTTTATGCACATTCTTGAATCGATGTTTGTTTTTGTTTTTTTTCTCTATCTTGGTTCATCTCGTGTTCGGACTCTTTCTCTCTTTGACATGTATATCTGTATTTTGTTTTTCCTCAAATTTTTTGATTCAAACTCTTTTTTATGCTCACTTTCCTACATCCTTTCTCTCTCTCGCTTCCTCTCTCTCTCTCTCTCTCTCTCTCTCTCTCTCTCTCTCTCTCTCTCTCTCTCTCTCTCTCTCTCTCTCTCTTTCTCTCTATTTCTTTCTCTCTTGCCCCCTTTCTCTCTACCCATTTCTGTCTTCTTTTCTCGCTCATTCTCTCAGCCTTATTATTTACTTATTAATCTTTCTTTACTTTCTCTCTTTACCAATGAACCAACCTACCTAACAACAAAAATCAATCAACACAAATCCTTTCTATATACCTTTTCCCATTTAAAATATTCTCGTTTTTCTCCCATAATAACCTCTCCTTTCTCTCTTTCCATTATTTCCTCCTATCTTGCTATCTTGTTCTCTCCCTTGCTAAGCAGCTGTGGATTCCCTCCCCTGGTCACTTGGCCGGGCAAACACCAGGCTGTTCGGGGAAATCCGATCCTCTAACTGAATTAACTCTAGTGTTAACCGCCGCTAAACGATTCAATGTCGCCTCTTTTCTCACAACAAGTTTTCATACGTCACTCTGAACCTACAGCAAATACAAGTTTACCCTTGTTTTGTTTATTTTTATATTTTCTTTTATTCTTATCTTCTTCGATCTTTTTCGTCAGTTGATGTTAAACTTTTTTTAAATCCAGACATATTGCTTTGTATGTCTACTTGCCTATCTCTTCCCTGGTTTGTCTACATATTTACGTATCTATTGCTGTGTATGTCTAGTTGGTTTATATTCATTCTTTATCTCTCTATCTCTCTCTTCACTTTCTGCCAGAATGCAAATCTGTCTATCTGTCTGTCTGTCTATTTGTTTGTATGTCTTCTGTCTGTCTGTCTGTCTCTCTCTCTGTCTCTCTCTCTGTCTCTCTATCTCTCTCTCTCTCTCTCTCTCTCTCTCTCTCTCTCTCTCTCTCTCTCTCTCTCTCTCTCTCTCTCTCTCTCTCTCTCTCTCTCTCTCTTTCTCTTTTTTATACCATTATCGTTCGCAGTCTTGGTCTTTTCCTACTATCATTTTTCTATACATTCAATATGTCTATCTATCTATCTATTTATCTATCTATCTATCTATCTATCTATCTATCTATCTATCTATCTATCTATCTATCTATCTATCTATCTATCTATCTATCTATCTAAAATAGTGGGAGAAACAGACAGACAGACAGGCAGAGAGTGAGAGATGGACATATTGAGTGCGTGAGAGAGAGAGAGAGAGAGAGAGAGAGAGAGAGAGAGAGTGCGTATGTGTGTAAATGAGAGAGGGAGAGAAAGAGCGTTCAACGATAGATAGAACTAAAGCTATATAAATAGATAAAGCAAACACAAAACAAACAAACAGCGTTTTCCCAAAGGAACGCTGCTGCGCTGTTATGATTATTCGACTCATCATTATTACCGTTATTTTTTCCAGGTTTGTTCATCCTCCCATCATCTTATAATTGAATCCTGGACGGCGTCCATTCATGTCTTGCTCCTGATCAAGACTGCGACAGATATATTGGAATATCGGAATATCTTGCCTGGCTGACGAGCCTATGTGTTAGTGAGCAGTGATTTCCCTTGGTCTAACGATTCTATGTATGGTCGTGAGCAGTGGTCTCCCTTGGTCTAACGTTTGTATGTATGGTCGTGAGCAGTGGTTTCCCTTGGTCTAATGATTGTATACTCTATGTATGGTCCTGAGCAGTGGTCGCCCTTGGTCTAAGGATTCTATGTATGGTCGTGAGCAGTGGTTTCCCTTGGTCTAACAATTTTATGTATGGTCGTGAGCAGTGGTTTCCCTTGGTCTTACGATTCTATGTATGGTCGTGAGCAGTGGTTTCCCTTTGTCTAACGATTCTATGTATGGTCGTGAGCAGTAGTTTCCCTTGGTCTTACGATTCTATGTATAGCCGTGAGCAGTAGTTTCCCTTGGACTAGCGATTCTATGTATGGTCGTGAGCAGTGGTCTCTCTTGGCCTTACGAGTCTATGTATGGTCGTGAGTAGTGATTTTCCTTGGTCTTACGATTCTATATTCTATGTATGGACGTGAGCAGTGGTTTCCCTTGGTTTTACGATTCTATGTATGGTCGTGAGCAGTGATTTCCCTTGGTCTAATAATTCTATGTATGGTCGTGAGTAGTGATTTCCCTTGGCTTTACGATTTTGTGTATGGTCGTGAGCAGTGATTTCCCTTGGTCTAATAATTCTATGTATGGTCGTTAGCAGTGGTTTTCCTTGGTCTTACGATTGCATACTCTATGTATGGTCGTGAGCAGTAGTTTCCCTTGGTCTAATAATTCTGTGCATGGTCGCTAGCAGTGGTTTCCCTTGGCATTGCGATTCTGTGTATGGTCGTGAGCAGTGGACAAACTAAGCTGAGGGCATAAACCGTGTTGGTGTTTGTATTTTGCCTGTGTATGTTTTGGTTCCAAATCCAAATATCTTTATACAGTGCATCTATATCTTTATATACGCAAAGGACATCCTTTCTACAACGATTTACTCAACATTGTTTGGGGGTTTTCATTTTGAGGATATTCGGCATATCAAAGTGAAAAGACTTGGAGACTTGTGTCAATGATCACTATCGGCTTAAGAGTTTCTGATATTACTGCTGCTGCTGTTACTGCTGCTGTTGTTGCTGTTGTTGCTGATTTTGCTGCTTCAGGAAGATTGACGGTTTAATGTCCTCATACAAACAGCAACAATAGGCCAAGTCGTACACATAATTCGGTGAGTTCCATTTTTTAAATTAATTACGACATTTTGTTACCTACTTTCTTACTTCAATTTTTTTTCTTTCACTATCTTGGTTAATCTGATTTTTGGATTCTTTCTCTGTTTTGCAACATGCACATGTACTTTTTTCCCTCAATTTGTTTGATTCTCACTTTTTTATCCGCTACTCTCACTCCGTACATACTCTCGATCTCGCTCTCCCTCTCGCCTCTTTTCTCACAACAAGTTTTCATACGTCACTCTAACTTCTAAGCTTACGGCAAATACAAGTTTACCCTTGGTTTGTGTGTGTGTGTGTGGGGGGGGGCGGGGGTTAGTGTCTTCTTCGATCTTTCTCGTCCGTCGCTGTCGAACCGTTTTTATAAATCCAGACATGTTGCTTTGTATGTCCCTGGTATGTCTACATATTTACGTATCTATTGCTGTATAATTATATCTATTTGGTTATCTGTTGTTATATATTCATTCTTTATATCTCTCTCTCTCTCTCTCTCTCTCTCTCTCTCTCTCTCTCTTCACTTTCTGCCAGAATGCATATCTGTCTGTCTGTTTGCTTGTCTTTCTGTCTGTCTGACTGTCTGTCTGTCTGGCTCTCTCTCTCTCTCTGTCTCTCTCTCTGTCTTTGTCTGTCTCTCTGTCTCTCTCTCTGTCTCTCTCTGTCTCTCTCTCTGTCTCTCTCTCTTTCTCTCACTCTCTCTCTCGTTCTATCTCTATAATCCCCTTTTTCTCCCTCCCTTTTTTTCTTCCTTTCTTTCTTATTCTCTCAGTCTTATTATCTACCAATTTTTCTTTCTCTACTTTCTCTCCCAACCTCTTTACCAATGAACCAATCTACCTACCAACAAAAAACAACAACAACCAACCAAAATCCTTTCTACGCTCGTATCTTTGTACATCGTGTAACACGCCGAGTTAACTGAGTTCGTACTTCTTACCCCATGTATCTATGGTAGTTAAGTTGGTTTAAGGTCTAACATCAGCGATATAAGATAGGCTATACTGATGACGGGCCCCGAGACTGACGTCTGACAATTTTATGCGCTGCCACACACGAGACAGGGCGGGGATGCCATGAGTCTTGTCTCAGCTGGTAACATTTAACTGACACCGACCCAAGCAGTAGGGAGCGCAATCGCCAGGGGTTGAACCACGGACCTTGTGCGTCGGAAGCCGATGTTTAACCCCATTCAGGAACACCGCCCCCTCCGCCCCTCCCACCCAATATAAAATATCTCACATTGGTTATTTTCCCATCCTAATTCGTTGAATGGGCGTGTCACATGTTTCCCTGTCAAACGATCTAGTGATAGTCTGTGATTCACATGTAGCTGGGTCCCTGCCCACTCTTTCATGTTGTCGTACCACTTCCATCTGGGTCCTTCTTCACATCTTCTTCCCTCCATGGAACATCGCCCGTCCACAATATAGCCTATATAGTGCTGATGTTGGACGTTAAACCAACTCAACAACTCAACAACTTTTCCTTCCATTCTGCCTGTTAGGATTGTTAGGATTGTTTGTAAGGCCTTGCTATGTGACCAAGATGGGACAATTCGTGATGCCATTTGCTGTCCATTAGTTCTCTTTTAATACCGAGTGGGGGGCGCGGTGGCCAAGGGGTAGAACATCGGCTTCCGACGCAAAAGGTCCGGATTTCGAATCCTGGCTGTTGCAATCCCTACTGGTTGGGTCGGTGTCAGTAAAATGTGACCGGCTGAGACAGGATTCATGGTATCCCCACCCTGTCTCGTGTGTGGCAGCACATAAAATTGTCAGACGTCCGTCTTGGGGCCCGTCCACGAGATAGCCTATAAGTTGCTGATGTTGGGCGTTAAAACCCAACCAACCAAACCAAACCAATTAATACCGAGTGTTATCAACCTTAATCTCAAATCAGTAAAATCTTTCCTCTACCGTACCGTCCTAGATCAATCTAAACAAACTATAATGTATTATGCCTTGGTGCAAGACTTCAACAAAACTAGTGCACTCAGCGTTAATTTTGTGGGGCTTATGTTTCCACGTTCCACGCTGCAGCCAATACCATTAGGGCAGCCTTGATAACCCTTTCCATCCTGATGTATTTTGAGACCTAACATATTTTCCCAGCGTTTTGGTTTAATTATTTTTCACTTTTCCTAGTTTAAATGTCAAAATACATTTTATTGCCATTCATGAAGAACGAAGATATTTAATTTTTTAAATGGAGCTTTTAAATTCTTAAAACTTGTTTTTACTTATTAAGCATTAGATCGTGACTGGCCCAAAGGTAAAAGTGTCTCGCTTTGTCTTGTATTATAGAGTGTGTGGGTTCAATTCCTGTGCAGCCCACTGAGTTTTCTTGTCATACTCTGTATATATGGTCCCATTCTACATGTAGGCTTGAACTTGGTTTCTCCTCTTTTCTACTTTTCCCCATTGGCAAGCTTTGTTTGGTTGGGTCGTTGTCATCTTAATGTGACCAGCTAAAGACAGGAGTCATGGTATCCCCGTCCTGTCTTGTAGTACATAAAATTATCAGACATCCGTATTGGGGCCCTCCACATATAGCCTATATAGTGATATAATGTTGGACGTTAAACCAACTGAACAACAGCAAAGTCTATTGCCGCGGCATCTACCGTTGTTTAAATGACTTTTTAAGTTATGGCAGTTGACTGTAAATATCTAGACACAAGTTGTCTCAAGCTTTAAAAAGACGTTCCAAAAATATTTACACTCATTACATAAAAAAAACTATCCCTAACAATTCCTCTCCTTTTTTAAAAGTCTCATAAATGTAAAACAAATTTCAAAAAAAAAAGATCATAACGTCTTGGATTTTCGTTCAAGCCTATGCCATCTTCTTCTCGATAGAAAACCGCCCTGATAAATATTTATATTTTTGTGGTAAAAATTTCTTTAAAAATCTAAATTGAAATACAAATTTACCGAAACGTCGAAGAAAATTGTTTTACGCTTTCAAACCTGAAAATTTGAACGCTTTTGACAAAGCGTATCTGTCTATTATTCACGTTTGATTTTATAAAACCTTGCGAGGATAACCCCCTAGAGACGAATTAAGCTTACTTATCTCCCTTGTATTCTTGTCCGGATTTTTAAGTATTGCTTACCGCCCTTATCGTTGTTCCTCCGACTGAGTAGATAGCTTCCCTTGGGGATATCTCTAGACTCGGTTATGGAGTCCATTATTAAAATACTTGTCCCTTGAGATTCGCTAATGCTTCAGTATGGATCAACACTCGGTGTTTTAAGCATCTTGTAATTTTACACCCTTAAGTACAACGAGGCGGTAAGCTTGTCTATGTACGACTTGTCTTAAAATAATTATGCGAACTAAAAGGCTAACGACGAGTTGAAAGCTAGTGTGATGTTGTACTTACTAACAAGCCTTAGTTTCAGCGGGTGACGGGGTGCGCGGTAGCACTGGGGTAGAACATCGGCTTCCGATGCAAAAGGTCCGGGTTCAAGCCTTGGCGATTGCGCTCCCTATTGATTGTGTCGGTGTCAGTTTAATGTTACCGGCTGAGAAAGTAGTCATATTATTCCCGCCCTGTCTCGTGTGTGGCAGCACATAAAACTGTCAGACGTCAGTCTTGGGGCCCGCCAACAATGTAGCCTATATAGTGCTGACGTTGGACGTTAAACCAACTCAACAACAACAACAACAACAACAACAACCGAATTTTTTTTGTTTTTTTCAACACACAACAACAACAACAACAACAACAACAACAACAACAACAACAACAATAACAACTCAACTACATCATTGTTCAAAAACCCAGCCGTCATTTCAAGACAAGCGAACATGGAACAACCATCGAGGCGACTCAAATCTCCACGCACTTTATAACCCAGGGGACGTAAGATCTAGATCTAGATCTGGTGGCACAGACATTCTCCGAGTGGAAAACAAAACAANCACTNCANGTTTTCTAGGCCGATGATGTTGGACGTTTAACTAACTCAACAACCACTACATGTTTTCTAAGCCGATTTTGTTTTGTTTTGTTTGACCACTCCACTGCTCAATCTGTCTAGCTAATTATCCAGCAGTTTCATGCTACAAATCTTTTCCCAGTTCTAATACATGTAGCAGCAATCAAGTCTAATTTCACAGCATATTTTGTTTGGTTCCATTTTGATTTCGTAATTCGACATACACCTTAAAAAACTGATGGTGGAAAAAGCAAAAACCACTGCATGCAAAGATCGATGTTAAAATTCTCTTAGCCAGTTTTTTTTTCTGCAGACATCCGCTTTCAGGGCCTCTTCAAACAAAAGATTTTCATTTCAGCGGAGAGATATACTCGTATATGCATGAATTGATCAGAAGCTAAATAAACACAAATAAACCTGTTTACTCACGTGTCCTTCCGCCTGATTCGCTTCCTTTTCTGCCACGAGAATTAAGCTTGCTGTTGGTAAACAAAGTTTGTTCCTCTTGCTTTCTCTGACGAACTTCGGTCGATATTTCAGCACTGGGAATTTTGTCACTGCTTTTAAGTTTTTTGCTTTTTTTTTTCTCCGTGAAAGTATTCGTTTATTTTACTTCCTCCTCTTCTTTATAAGCCTTTAAAAGGCGCCAATTACATATGCTATTAGTGTTGACATAAAATCACACACACACACATACATACATACAAATACACATAAACACACATTAATTTAACGTCATTCGAACATTTCCCATCATTCACTAAGTAATTCGAACTTCCTGCAATCGTTGATGTCACTTTGGTCTAATTGTTTGAGTATAAGCTTTTCATTCGGTCTATACAGCCAACTATCCTTTTGTTTGGTTATGCCATCAGGTGAAACAGAATATAAAAGTCTTTTGGACATGACATTTTGCGGTATGGTACCGTCTTTTGTTGTAACTAGTCTTTGACACCATTCAAAATAGTCTTTCTATTGCATAATGACTTTACTGGGTTGTCATTTGAGCAAAGTGCCAGGTGAAAAGTTTGAGTTGTTATTGTTGTTGTTGTTGTTATGCAGAATATTAGCCAAAAAAAAGGGTCCTTTGCCCAATAACAGAAATCTCCACTATCCTAAAATCTTAAGCATCTGTTGCTGTGGTATAATGTCTAACTCTATCTATCTCTCTGTTTCTCTCTCTCTCTCTCTCTCTCTCTCTCTCTCTCTCTCTCTCTCTCTTTCTCTCTCTCTCTCTTTGTTTATGTCTTTTTTCCTCTCTTTCTTTGTCACCCAATCTCTATGTTTCTCTCTCTCTCTTTGCTTATTTCACTCTTCCTTTCTTCCTCTCTTACCCAATCTCTGTGTCCCCTCTCTTTTACTATCTCTCTCTTTGTCTCTCTCTCACTCTTTTCTCTCTCTCTCTCTCTCTCTCTCTCTCTTTCTCTCTCTCTTTCCCTGTCTCTTTGCCTATGTCTTTCTTTCTTTCTCTCCTTCTCCCCCGATCTCTTTATCTCTCTCTACCTCTGTTTATGTATCTCCTCTTCTATTTCTTGGTCTCTCAAACTCTCTCTCTTTCTCTCTCTCTCTCTATCTCTCTCTCTCTCTCTCTTTCTCTTTCTCTGTCTCTTTGCCTATGTCTTTCTTTCTGTTTCTATGGATCAATATCTTTGCCACTCTCTCTTTTTCTCTCTCTTTCTCTCTCTCCTCCTCTCTTTGTCTATGTCTCTCTTCGCTTATGTCTTTGTCATCCAATCTTTTTGCCTCCCTCTCTTTTACTTTCTCTCTGCCTCTTTCTCTCTCCCTCTCTTTGTTTAGGTCTTTCTTCCTTTCTTTCTCTCTCACCCAATCTCTTTCTCACTCTCCCTTTACCTCAAACTTTAACTATGTCTTCTTTTCTTTCTTTGTCACCCAATCTCTTTGTCTCCCTCTGTCTAAATTTCTCTCTGTCTCTTTCTCGCCCGCTTTCTCTCTCTCTCTCTCTCTCTCTCTCTCTCTCTCTCTCTCTCTCTCTCTCTCTCTCTCTCT